>VUYV01000218.1:1146302-1280252 GCA_008711295.1 Anarhynchus alexandrinus
TTGAGAAGCCCGACCATACATATGTACAAACTGATGCAAACACCTCATTGTTTCTCAGAACCGGCTGCTCAGTGTCACCTTCAGCCCGAGCTGCACACTGGCCCTGTAGTCACAGGCTGGATCAGCCTCCTTATTCACCTGAAAACCAATGGCAAGTACATTGATAGTTTTGGTGTGAGCTCACTCCGTGGCTGCACAACCAGCAGAGCAGAGAGGCAGCAAGAACGTATACCCAGATAGCAGCTTGTGCAGCACAGTTTGAGATCTGTCAGGCCATCTGATAAGCAGGACCAGACAAATCTGAAAAAAAGTTGAACTTTAGGCCTGGAGCAAAGGGTGGAACAGGTAAGGCTCCTGAGAGTTAAAGTCACAGAATGGTTAGAGTTGGAAGGGACCTTAAGGATCATCTAGTTCCAACCCCCCTGCCATGGGCAGGGACACCTCCCACTAGACCAGGTTGCTCAAAGCCCCATCCAGCCTGGCCTTGATGATAAAATAAGCATGAATGTTGCAATTAAGACAGAACCTTATAGCATGTTTTTCCCCAGAACCTACACTAGAATCTACAAATCTCAGTATTTAACATCAATTTTTACCAATTGAAAAAGCTGTAACTTCACTGGGAACAGGCACACTTCATCTCCTTCTCACAGCAAAGTTAGAGAATGGCAACTTACTGAGTATCGGTACTAAGGGTACAGTTTCACAAGATGGTAAGTATTGGGGGGGGAGAGGGAGGGAGGAAGGAGCAATTCTGCACTATTTTCTCATGGGCAAGTATTCCTTCTTCTAGTTCATTTCTCCCAGCACTGGTACTTACCAGGTACTTCCATAAGCCAATTTAACTTACCAGCATGGCATAGAAAACTGACACAGAAGAAAAAGCTGTATTGTTTTCTGCCACATCAGTGCGTTTAACTGATTTGCAGAACAGTCGGGAAGGGACAGGAGCATACGGAGATGGAGATGCATGGGGAGCAGGGAAGCTGGACTTGCCCCCTTCAGTGGCAGCAAGACATTTCACCGGCTTACCTGTTCATCCTGACTCTTCCAGCAAACTCTGTAGGAATGAATCAACTCCTTCAATTTGAGTTTCCTTTTCAAAAGCAAAGCAACGTTGGAAATTGCAATATCCAACACAGTAACTAAGAAATGCACTCAGCTGACAGATGAACACTGGAGCTTCTGCCACACAGCTCTTGTCTGATTCTCAGGAAGTCACCATATCAAACAGATAGGTCACATTATTGGTTCTCATTCTTCTGGCTATAGAACTCAGGATGTCCAGATCTGCTTCCCAGAGACACTGTGACCTCAACAACTGCAAGTGGATGTTCACTCCAATGTGTTTCAAAGCTCTAAACCAAATGTTTAACTCAAAATGTTAACCTCTCTGAAGAAGAAGGAAAAGGGGCATTTCTGCTTGGGCACCCAAAGCGTAATTTTAGTATTGATGCCTCTAAGTTCTGCAAAGTAGAGGTAATATTACTGTGTTATCTTATAGGACAGCTGTAAAGATAAATTCCGCGTAATGAATTTGAACAAATGAATTTATCTACGAAGATAATATGTGAAGAACAAGTGTTGTAGGCATATAATTCAAGAGACAAAAATCTGAATTCAAAGTAAAGTTTGAATAGTGAAGAGCATACACGCCGTGCCCGTGTACGAGAACAAAACCAAATGAAATAGCTTATTCACCCAGCACTCTCAGGCTTCGCCTACCTTAGCAGGCCAGTGGAAGAAGATTCTCAAAGGGCAGAAAGTTTTTTCCGAGACATACGTGCCAGTGGGATTTACTTCGGACCATTTCTACTTTGGTTCTTCAGGCCGAATATTTATTAACAGTTGGAGCACAAGGTGCACTCTCAGAATCCATCTCCTGGCTCAGCCTGAAGAAATCCAGTTTGTGCACTGCAGTGTGAACCATCTGCTTCAAGCAGGGACAATCAATACATTCTCTCAAAAGCAGATTCTATACTCAAGAACTGAAATGCTAATGCAGATGAACCCTATGTTGCACTAAAAAAAAAGCGTGTTTTTAAAAATGTACTATTTTAAAATATAATTTTTAAGTGTAATTATGTTTTAAGATGTATTTTTTTAAATGTAATCTAAAAACAATTTCCAAGGGAAGCTCACAAAATACAGAAACAATTAATGCAATCTGGGAAACCTTTCAATGCCGCAATTGTAAGTGACAATTAAACAATTTAGTTATCCTCTACTGTATTATTAAAACCCTACAAATTGGAAAACAGATGACGTAAACGGTATCTATCATGCCAACATGCATTTTTCGTATATTTAGTTGAGTATTTTGTAACACTATTTTGATGCTCCAGTCAACTTCCTTTCTCTTGGTAGAGTTAAGACTGGATATAAAATACAGACCACTGCGTAATGCAACTTTTTAACGTCTGTACAAACAATACCTGTTCAACCATAAACCAATGGTTAGACCAATAGTCGTACATAGTATTTTTTACACATTTGCTATAAAAAAAAGATACTTATTAGTGCTTCCAGTATACCAACTACAGAAATCCAAAAATACTGCAGAAAGTCATCTTAAGCACTACTTCTCTTTTTATGGGCCAAGAAAGCTGTTAAGTATTTTCGCTGTAGAAGTCTAGTGTATTTAGTGTTTCTTCATGTTTTTATTGTACCAGATCAAAACTGCCTGTAGTGAATAACTATTTAACTTATTCTAAGCCATGCTCAAAACATCTGAAGAAATTCATAAGCCACATTCTTTAAAAAAATTAAGGTAAACTTTTTAACATCTCACCAAGAAGCAATTAAAGAAGTAATGCAGATCTTAATTATCTGACAGTGTCTGCAAAATTCTTCAAAAAAGGAAATCCAACCAGATCATCTCACAATGATAAAATAATCCAGATGAGTCTGCAAATATTTTATAACTCCTTAAAACATTATAATGAATCACATCTTGGACATTATCCCAAGTGATCTATGCAATACGAAGGAATCCTGTCAGTGTTATAAAATATGTGTATACCAGAAAGCTTTCTAAAGAGGATAAAAGTACTATAATATTGAGGAGAAAAACCCACACAACTAATTAAGTGCTAGTTGTGGCCAAGTAAGAGTTTACTGCTTCAGAAATAAGTGGTTTACATTCTACTAAGAAGGGCTTTTCAATAGGATACCATTTCCCAAGGTCATTTTGTCATTGTTATACTTTCCCTAGATAATTGTTTGCTTATAAATTCAAGGCCAGAAAAGAGGTCTGCATTCAGTCCTGCTGAACAATTACCTGTCTATAAAATTCTTCATTTAAAAAAAAGATAAATCCTTTCTATTCAAGAAAACATACACTATGTATACTCACTTCAGACTTCGCAATAGCAATACTGCTGGTTTTAGAGAATAGGATCTGGCAAAACTTATCAGATCATATTTCCAGAACTATTAGAAATCTAGAACTATTTTTGCTAGAGCAAAAATATTCATAAAAAGATTTATTAACTTGAGGTCATTTTTTTCTCCATGATGTTAGTCATCAAAATACTAGTAGATTAAAAGAATTATCCATGAGAAAACAAAGTTTCTGTGAATCCTGCTCTGTCAGGGGGTGCACTTACTGCTCTGCTAGAAGTGACATCTGTTGAAAGAACATAGCTCACGTAAGCTGAACGATGTGCAGCTTCTCAAAGTCATTTAACAAGGATTTTAGACTAATCTTGAAAAGCAAAGTCTAACTACCTATCTTTGATTAATTCCAAAGCATATATAAATTTTAATTATTATATTTCTCCATTCTAAGCGCTGTTTCTTCAGTTGACTCAAGATGTGGTTTATGATGGATAAGGCTCCTGCATCTTCCTCATTTATCCCAAATCTGTTTATTGCACCTATCATTATTGTCTTCTATCTAATGCATGCATAGATCAACCATGTAGAGAAAGTATTATCTTTTTATTTTTGCACAATTACCTAAGGATTTGTCTTTGATTCCCGTTAAATATACAAAAATTAAGAACACACACTTGTTTTATATGCCTGCCAAAAGACAGGGCTTTTAAAATTATTTTAAATAAAACAGATTGTTAAGAAATTTTGGCACAGTGAGACATGCTATAAAAATTGGTTACTCATGGGATCGCAACAAAGATTTGTTAGTAGAGAAATCTACTCTTAAGAGAAATGCTCAAGGGTTTTAATATTCCTCTAAATAAATTAAGAAACTGTACACACTCAAAGTCACAGCTGAAAAAAAATTATTAAAACACTTTGCTGTTATTCACATGCAAATAAGAAAAATCATCCTAGAACTAAGAAAATGAGAGGTCAAAGATAGTCCAAGATATTTTTGCATTTTTATCAGGATATTTTTATACCATTGCAATTTAGTAAGACGCATTAGTCTTAGCACGCTAATAACCTTTCCTCCCTCTTATGAGAATTTAAAATATTTTGCCAAGATGTTCAGTTTCATAAGGTAGATCAGACATACCTGTTTTTAAACTAGAGAGTATCTATTTTGACTTTTAGTAATTGTTTCAAAACTATTGCCTCACACAAGGGAAATTATTACAAATCTAGAGAACCACATACTGTACACAGACACCTAGATACTCTGAAGCCCCTACATTCCATTCTGAAAAAGCTGCAATTCACATTTGCATTCTGTTACTTCTATAAGGAACTCCAAAAATGAAAGATGATTAACTATTCAAGTATACGTTCTGATGTCATCTCAATTTCAATCAGTAACAAAATACCGCCATGTTATATTATAAAATTATTTTACAATGAAAAAGGAATAAAAAAGGAACTTCTGGAAAATAAAAATATCTATGGCAAAAAGTGGTTGAGGTTACCCTGTAGAGCAAAGCAGTTATTTCAAGTTTCCCTGCAGCAAACTTCAAAATGTTGAAAACATACACAAGGCAAACAAGCTTTCCAAAATCCGTACTTACTACAAAAAAGGTGATGTTGATGACACTGTTACAACATGTATGAGCAGCCACATTGTACAGATTAAGTCACAGATCCATAGAGGCGCAATCCCCATCCAAACCTTGCCCAAGTATACAAAAGCTCAAATTGTCAGTGAAAATATTTTAAAGGGATTAAAAGGTCTTATGCCTCATTACATCACCTGCTAAAAAAATAAAGATGATGGGAAAAAAAAATCTTACAGTACTATATTTTTGTTAATGGTAATATAATATACCATACAAACCATTTTTTCTGGTATCTACCAGAGAGAAGAGAAAGAAGCACATAAAGTACACAGCAAAGAAGAATTTTAGTTGCAAGCAAAAAATATCTCCTATCAGTTCTACACAGTACCTGTCTTTCATCTATGTAAAAAGTTATCACATGTAATTTAAAAAACATAAGGACTGATAGGTGGAACATAACTGGACTGTAATTTTTTCCAAAAGCATCTTTGAGAGAATATGAAATGATAAAAAAGTTGTTTACACTCCAAGTCTAACAATCCACAATATGAAAAGAAATCTAAATAAATAGTTGGCATTTTGTAGGAAAACAGCCTTCTCATATAATGTATTAAGTACAATATAAAATGATTTTCCAGTACTGGTCTACTCAACAATTCAATATAATGCAACCATTCTTACTCATTTTTCACATTCATCTCATCAGTACACTAACAGAGGATGCTACTAAATTATACTAGTATACAGCTGAAATATCTGTAAGATCACTGACTAGGTCTGCATATTCAAGCATTTCAGTAACTTGCATTCTCTATCAACCGTCTCTACGTCACTCCACACAGGGGAAAAAAAAGACTGTTATGAATATGATATTTTGAAGCACCCATCAATCATAATCACTCAATAGCCTCAAAATTAATTTCAAATACATTTTCTTCACAAGGGTTCAATTTTTGTCATTACAGCTACATTGTGAAACAGCAATTTTGTAGGCAAGATACTCCCTTCTTTACTTACAGACATTTTTTGTATTAAAACATGAAAAAGGGCATTTTACCTCTTCTTTGTTATTGTTTTGCCTTCTTCACTTATTTTCTAAAACTGCGTTTGTGATCTCGATACTACAGAACATACCGGAATACTCCACCTGTAAACATCTGTAATGTATCTTAAAATACATGATGGCTTCCTCAGTCATCAGTTGTAGGTCCTTCACAGAAGCCTGGCAAAAGTCCCTTCGCAGGTAAACCACTCTCATCCTTGCACGTCCAGAAGCGAAGGGCGCTGTGACCCAGACCCTCTAGGACACGCCAAGTGCCATTCCTCGCATAGTGTGAAACCTGCCAGCCAAACACTCCGTTTCGTGTAACTGAGTCAAACATCCAGAAAGATTACTGGGAGCAAATTTTTTCAAAATCTTTTTGCAAAAGAACACAGATGAGCCCTTTGCCCCTTCCACCCATCAGAGGGAAGAGAAGCAAACAAAAACCACCACCACCTGCCTTTGTCACCTGCTTTTAGGCAGCTCCAGCAGGCCTCGCTTCAGTACGCATTATTTACTTTACTCATTTTCCTAAGAGTAATGTTGTCTGGAATTAGATTTAATGACATTATGACTCAAGCACGCCATTATTAACATTTCCATAGGAAATTAAAATTTCAATGTCTGAATGACTTCAGCTAATCACTAGACATAGCAAGACAGAGCTGACTTCCTCAGATACCTCAGAAGAAACTTCTTTCCTCAATTATAACTGAGGAGATATTTAAGATGCAATAAAAATTTTACAAAGGCTCAACTGAAAATCTAATCCATTCTTTAATATTTATGGTTAGCCAACCCAAAAAAGCCATGTACATGTTTTTGATAAGTCCTGGCTGCAAGGTGCCTACAGCAATTTGACATTAGATAATACAACTTTTTATAAGGAGGGAGCCTGAAACAATATTAGTTGATTTCAGTGTTCAAAACAGGTATTAAAAGAGTATTTTCCGAAGCTGCTGAGCACCAGCAAACACCATCGGAATTAAGATGATGTGCTCAGAAACTCTGAGGAGTAAAATTTAACCCCAGAAAACACATTTGGATGACTTTAGATACCCATTAATTTTAAACATCACATCTGAAAGTTTTAACCTTCTAATTATCTCTTTATGCAGAACAAACCTGTGCAAAGCTACTCAAAACAGGATTACCTTAGACAGAAAGGCAAGAAAGTAAGGAAAAAAACCTGCAGATGTTTCCCATACTCCAGTTGTGATCTTAAACCCCTAGTAATATTTTGTGTGGTAGAAAAAGCCTGTATTCCTGTTTGCAAACTCAAATTCAAATATTTAATAAGAAAGCTTAGCCAAAAGGCTGACTAAATAAGACACACAGTACTAGATGGGGAGGAAATGAGTAGCTACATATATTAATTATCACCCTTTCTGGGATCGCAGGCTCACTCAAGTTAAAATTTAAAGGGCTTAGATTACTTTCTGGTGAATTTTATTAGTTTTCCCCAAGAGGTGCAAAGACTAATGCTGTCACAACAGAAAAGGAGAGCATATACAGCGTCATTACAAGCTGAGTCACCCGAAAGCACTGAATCTTGCTTTATTATAACACAGCATCTTAAATAGTCTCCTGAAGCACTATCATTTGTTATGCGATAGAGTGATAACAGCAAGCTAACCCGGTATTACAACAAAATGAAATCTGGCGCATCTGCAGAGTTGTTCTCAGTAGGCAGACCGAGTTCCCTTGCTGGTCTCTTTGGAGATTAGCAGCTGCAGGCTTCCCTTCCTCTACTGCAATAGAGAAAGATGCAGAACAAAGTTGGTGAGAGCTGTCTTGTTGTTGTTGCTGATGATAACATTTAGATATGCCTGCTGAGAGCCATGCTGCAGGTGGGGAGAAGAGGTGGTCGGGCGCATGTCCAAGAATTACAACCAACAGATTCTTCCCTGTGCAGCTGTAGCCATCAACTTATTCTCCCCTCCTGCCCAAGCTTTTTAGTTACTTTCTCTCTAAAGAACAAAATCTTGAAGTATAAAAAAAGTAAAATCTGAAGGGACTTCTTCACCATGCTTCACCCATATCTTGCCACCATTCAGATCTAATACATGAATATTTTTCATTTCCCAGTACCACAGTCTAACCGCATGGCAGCACCAGCTTCAAAACGGAGAACGGTTGTGCAGTGATCTCAAATAAATTGTATGTGTTTTAACTCGTCTGTCATTAGAGAATTTATGATCCCTGTATTTTTGGGGGAACCACTACAGAAGACAGCAAAGCAAGAAACTTCAGATAATTAAGGAGGATGACTGGACTTTCTCCTCCCCCTCAACTGACAAGCTGTTCATGAACACCATCTCCTGTCTTGTTTTCTGTCCTGTGTCCCCTTCTCTCCTCTCTCATCTTGTGATGGAACTCACCCAGATGCAGATCCTGTAGAACTTGCATGACATTTGCTGGTATCACATTGTTAAATAATACTCCTTCCACCTTGTTACTTTTTTCATTTAGACTGCTTGTCAAAGCAGAGAGCAATTGGTTATAAGTTAAGAAACTTAAGCAAATAGGGTCTGGTTTTCCAAATCCCCATGTAGACACTACCATCATAAAAACAGGTAATATCATTACTTTAAATAACAATAGGTACTTGAGGGACTATCTTGTGCATGTCTTAATTGAAACTTTTTTGAAAATATTTTGAAAATGTTTTCCATTTTCATGAACTACCTTCAAATGCTAATTTCACCAAAAAAAAAGAAATCCCTTTTAAAGTAAGATTTTAGCCAAATATTTTAAACAGTGCTTTCTATCTGATGAGATTCCATTTAACAAGCTTCCTATTACACACCACAGAAAATTAATACACTTTGCATACATATGCACTCTACGTGCATTTTGTTACACATCTGGCTACATAGCTGTGATCTAAAACCTGGCTAGTCTCTGTCATAAATTCACAATATACACAACCAGGAAATCAGGGAAGACAAGAGTGACTGAAAGGGTACACAGGAACTACGTTATCAGCTGAAATCTCTCTCAATACCCCCCAATAACACTGAAATATCAAGGAAAGAAGTGTGTTCTGTAATTCCCAGAATATTTTCATAATTTCCCTATATTAATTTATTGCCTTTTGCAAATTCCAGTATCTATCTTCCTGTTCTACAACAGCTTATTTTTATCAATCACCATATAAACCCCTGTGCTGCTGCCATAGAAAAATTAACCATACAATTTGCATATTGAAATATATTTTCAGCATGCTTCCCACAACAACAACAAAAAAATCATTGTTTCTACAATAAAGAACACTACATAAATCACTTGCTTTATGTCACCTACTTTCATTTCACAAGTCCAGTGGAAAATAGGCTAAAGTGATAAAAACAGTTACTACGTCCATGGGGTGTTGTGCTTTTCCAAAACAAGTATTTCAGCATTTATCTCACGATGTAATTAATATTCTGTGCCAAACTTGGTACTCTGGTTGCATCCTACAAAATACCTCATGAAACTTGAGAAATCAGAATTAATTTTTCCAGGTCCCTTTTCAATCCCTGTTTATCTTGGGAACCCTGCAGAAAACTTCCATTTTGAGAGCCTTTAGTGTAAATGGGTTGGTTCCAGTTATAAATTATTTGCAGATGGCTTTGGAAGTACTACGGTAAGTACACTGGTCACCAGCATAGCCACATAACTATTTATACACCATGATACTTGGAAACCCTCCTCCCAAAACAGAAGTCTACTCTGCAGGGTGCTGTACAGAGAAAGGTTATTTTTGTCCTTAAGAGCTTACAACCAGTATAAGGCAGAAAAAAAAAAGGAACACTGACATATGGACAAGGATATAAAGAAACTAAGACAACAATTGCAGAACGATAGACTCCACTTTTGCACACCAGCAGCCTACCTCAGCTTCCTTTGAGTCTCATCTATTACTTGACTAACTAGCTCTGTGGAACAGGATGGAAACAACTATGCTCCAGATCAACAACATCCACCAGTGGCAACAGAACTTCAGGAGGTGGAAGGCTACTGCCTTCAAACTAATTGCAGAGCTCAAGCAGCACTTCAGTGACAAAAGACCAATGTTTGACTGTCAGCGATGTCTTTTGCTTCCCCTTGTTATTTTGGAAGGCCATGCCCATACCCTCTCTCAGCTGAAAAAGAATAATTTGACATTTGGATGCATGAAAATAGTAGCTGAGAATAACGCAAAAAAAAACCCCAAAAGACTGAAAGCTCATGGCAAAGCTGGATGTTTTTAAGAAATACCTGTCTCTTTCTAGGAGCTAGGTATCACACATTATTTCCAAGACAAAGAGGATACCCCCTTCAATGAAAGCTGGGTAGTAAAAACAATCTAAATAATTTTATGAAGAATCAAAGAGGATGCCTCCACAAGAAGTTCCGGATAACTCAAGAAGATGTCAGACAAGATCTGTTTGAGGAAAATTAACAGCCTTTTTTTTATATACACAAATTAACATAATGAGATAAAAAGATCATCTGGTATTAACTCTGTTTCTGATAAATCGCTTAAACACTGGAGAAAAGGGAATGGTCTCATTCATTCTTTCTCACCTCAAGTTTGAGCACCTACCATTTAATTTAAAAGTATGAAAAAACGCTTCCAGAACTATCATAAAATAATACTCCTAGAGCTTACTGTATCTCCATTTTAGCATATTCTAAATCATATTTAACACGACACCATAGATGTCATCAGATTGCAGTCTTCCCCATAAAATCTGAGTAGGGCATTTTTTTTTGTTCTAGTTGGAGTTTAAATATTATACTCAGAAGTGTGTTGTTTGTGATGGAGCACTATCAAAATAGTTTCCTAGAGCTTTGCAATCTGTAAAAACCTTTGTTATAAGACTCCTATACGAATAATTAAAAATTCAGTTATGGTTTGAGGAACCCACAACAGTTTATTGTCATTTAGACAATTATTCTATCACCAGATGACCCCTCCCCACCTGGGAAGAGGTATCAGGAAAAAACAAGGAAACGCAAGGGCTGAAATATTAACATATTTAATAGAATAAGACAAAATAATTAACAATAATATGGAAGAACCAATATTTATCCCAATACCAATATAAAATATACAAGGATTATACTCAGCCCATTCTATCAGTAGGAAGCTGTGCACTCCCAGCAGTGGACAGCAAATGTCAAGACACTGCGAGCGCCTACAGCTTCGGGAGGAATGGAAAGGGCTCAGGGGTCCATCACCAGGGCAAGAAGTTCTCAGGACTGCAGCCATCATAGAAGAGAGAAATCCTCCATGAACTTTCTAATTTATATTGAATGTGACATTCATGGTATGAAATAATCCTGTTGGCCAGCCTGGGTCAAGTGCCCAGGTCTCACTCCTCCTCATCCCGGCACCTAGCGAGCTCAAAAACACTGAGACCTTGAAACTCATACCATAGCTGGCTGTAAAGCAAATATTTTCACAAATTCAGACACTATAGAGTCTTTTCAAAGTGCAGTTTTCCCAAGCATTGGAAGAGAAATTAGTCCTGTGTTGCTCAAACTAGGACAAATTCAAAGTTTCATCCTCTGTCATTCATACTAGAACTCACTGCTAAGGAAATTCTTTTTCATATCACTACAGCTGTATGATGTGGAAGAGATCAACATCTCTAGTTAAAAGGCAAGTGACTATTGCAAAGGAAAAAATAGGAAGTAATAGGGTAAAAATTGGGAAAACATGCTTCAGGATGTCCAAAGACATTCATTCTGAAAATTTACTTGATTCTTCGTTTCCCTTAAAGTTTAAGAGAACAGGGGAAACTCAAGCTGCCCAGACAACTGCAGAAATACTGGTCAAGTACACGTAAAGAACACTAGTGGACTGAGAAGACTAAAATGTAGTTTAGTCAATACAGGGAACTTAAAGAGGAAATTACTTGTGTGTGGATTTACTGCAACAGACTTTTCATTGAGAAGTGAAGTAGATCGGTAAAAACTAATTTGTAGAATGTGCTTCAAAGACAGGACTACTACAGGGACTTTGTAGGAACAAGCTCTAAGACAATAAAAGAAGATTCAAAGATAAGTGGAAATACTATTGTTTAAACCCCTGGCAAACAGATTCCACAAAGGAGAAAGTCAACAAGAATATTCAATAGGAGGGTACTAACATCTTCATCTCAGCTGTGACTCACTTCAGTAACATTTATTTTCTTAGGAACCCCTGTAAGTGAAATGAAAACCCCATTCACTGACCAAAACCACAGGGAAAATGTTGTCTTTCTAATTGGATTTTCTTTATATTGGCAACTCCTTGTCTTAGGATACAACAAGAAATAGAGGCCCAAATCAGCTTTTTTATAACAAAGAATATAACTGTGTCAAAATCGAGTAAAGGAAATCTTTGTGTGCGTAGGAGAGAAGAAAGCCAGAAAAACAAAATCCAAGATCAGAACATTACCATCCCTGCTCACAAAATAAAGTGTTCACGGACTAGGCATGACTATAACCTTAAAAATGTAAACTGATACAACAGTCCCAGTTCTATATCCGTCTTAACAGAAACTGTACCACCATTGATGTCAGTGAAAAACAGTCCCAGTCTTTTTTTAAAATTTCACTGATGCTTACTCTAGCAAAACTCAGTTGACACATTGCATCCTTTGGCACACTACTTATTTTCAAAACTTCAGGCCTCAGGAAGTGCTGCAAATATATGATTTACTCTGTCTTTAAAAAAAGAAAAATGGAAGTGCTGTTTTCAGTTTCAGTTATGCCAACAGGACAACCATGTTATAAATGCTTCTGTTCAAGATAACACACTTGTGTTCTCCTACATCTGTCATTTGTGGTTCACCACTCGCTTAGGAATCTGCGAAACCATGTATACACAGATCTGAAAAAATCCCACCCCAATGATAAGGTATTTTACATTCATAAATATTTAAATTATCAAAAAGCCTTCAGGGACAACAATAGTTATTCTCCAGTTTATAACCACGAATAGAGCTTCTTTTGCAAGTTCCGTTGCCAAATAAGGGGTTTTTTTATATCAACAAACATAGTTTAATAAACAATTACTTCACCAGCCTCTTCTTAATTCTTATTTAAGTAGAAAATTACACAACTGGAAAATATACTTTACACACAGTATCACAATTTATATGTTCATTTAATTTATTGTTACAGTTCTGACATCTGAATGAAATCTGAACTCAAAGTTCCTTATGTATTTCACTAGTTTAGGTATCTTCAACAGAAAGATTGCAAGAGCAATGCGTATGGTAAAATAATTAGGTTATTCGGATTCTTTCTGGTTTTCAAACCACTTAATACATTACCTTCCAAACTAAAGCAGTTCTCACAGGGCAATGCAACAAGATTTGACCGCAATTTTTTGATTTCTGAATCTACCTCAAACTTGCTATATTCCCATGCCACTGTTGGACGATGCTGTTTTCAAGTAAAAATAAACAAACATACACACACTTTGAACTTTCCACTTCTTTATGTATCATTTCAGTCTTTGTAGTAAAACTACACATTGATAAGCCCAAATAAATAAGACTCTATGAAGACAACATAAAAAGCACCAAAATGACACATGAAATCATCTGAAATGTGAAAATCTTTTAAGCATTTAAGTTGCATAAGAAACCCTTTCGACTTCAATATTGTATTTAGGATTCCTCAGGTGAAAATTATTTCACTGTACATCATTTTTGTAAAGGGAGAGTGTAACAGTATACTTATGCTGCATACACAGTACAATGTAGATATATCAACACTTCAGTGTAGAGAGACCTGAGCTAACCCAGATACCAAAAGGAATCTACTCACAGTACCACAACCAAATAAGATGACTTGTAATATTTCCATGTTATTGACGCTAAACCATTTCTGGTACCATACACAGTCATTTTATAACTACAGTACCCTCTACAGTGCACCACAGTATGCAGTGTAAGCATATCCTAAGGAAATACTGTGCCTCAAAATAAGTGAAACCATTGAAATACGTATCTCAGAACAAGGTATGATAATGATGATTTTTAAAACCTGCATATTTACTAACTCTTGCACAAAAGGAAGAGAGCTTTTACAAACTGATGACATAATCATACATGAGAACTCTCTGCTACTATTAGTAATTAACACGACCTTAGAAATACACAAGAGCAATCCAGAAAGACAAGCACAAAAGCAAGAGATTATTCAAATAATTACTACAGTTTTAACAAATACTGCTTATTTGGGGATTCAGGCAGACAGATACCAGATTTTTATTACTTTGAATACAGAGCCTTAATTTGAATTGCAAAACAATTCAGAGCCTTTAAAAGGTGCAACTGATTCTTAAAGCGCATCCCTTTATTCCTCTAAACAAAAGTTATCACTACACTGCACACATTTTTCTGCTGGACTGCTGCTGAATCACAAGTGTTAATTAATCATTTAACTCACCTGGCCTGGTTGGGGGGATAAACAATTAACAACCTCCTCCAGCATCACTGGTATGTGCAATCTCCCAAAATTACTGTTTTCCATACTTTGAGCAAACTCTTCAGTTTCACATTTCTGGACAGTTTGTTCCTTTAACTCACAGTCAGAAAGCTTTTTTGCTGAAGAGTGGATCCTTCTGGCCAAAGTAGCCACATTTACTGAATTCAGTTTTAAGTTGCCCAGAAACAAACATTTGTAAACTTGGCACAGACACTGAGATAACATTTTGGAGTTGGTCAACCTAGAAAAACAGTAGATGCAGGGAATTACTTCAAAACAAACATTTAAAACAGTAGGTTTGTTTAAAAAACAAAGTGGAAGTGCTGTAAGTAAAGCATTACACAGTCCAAGATGGGCAGTTTTATAGACATCACATCAGCAACAAGTGAGAATCTCTTACTTTTAACTTGTTTTCAGAATTTTTAATGTCATCTACCAATCACATTCAAGCAACAATGGTTTTCTTTTTGTAAGGACCACCACCTTTTCCTTTTCATTGCCAGGACTTGTAACAGCGTTATGATGTCCCAGAAATGCTAACACTAAGCAACTAACCAAATCCGAGCACAGCCAGAGCAGTGACTTTACTTTCAAACTGTTCCCCTCTGTTTTGCCAAACATAATGAGACAATTGCTCTGAATAGTAGCACTATAGTTGCCAATTTTTCCGTATTTCTAGTTAAAACAGGAGTAGACAAGTCAAATACTGCAACCGTATTTAAAACGGTGCTATCATTAAGTGTGACATATTTAGTAGATACATGGTTTTCATCAGGTATTACATCTTGTAATACCAAATATTTCAAGCACAGCTCCACTACATGGAGAACTGATTTTTTCCCTCAGTCCAAAACACTCCAAAACAAAGTCAGTAACCTACTAGTAGAAGGCTACGTGAGTTAAGTAAATTTTTACCTTCCATCAAAAAAAAAAAACGAAACCCAAATTGAAAGTTTAACATAGGTGCTAATAAGGCTTTATTTATAAGATACCTGTATCTCTTTATGGAGCTGAGACCTTCTATAATACTGTATGCATGCTTTCTCCTGCCAGGCAGGAAAGTTGTAAACTTTGACACAAAACCATTCAAAAAAGCGCCATCCTACGTTTATCCCATTAACGGGACAACCTTATTTTAACGATCCGATATTTACTACATGCTTTGCTTGGATTTACCTAGCCAGAGGCTTTGCATATTTTGTCTGCATAGGTAAGAACACGGTAAGTCATCACCTCTGGAAAGTTACTCTCCTGGTAATTTACGCCTATGCTGGGCAGTATTTCCCCTTACCTTAAATTTGAAAGCATGTATCACTCTATAACCTTGCACTGACATACCACAGCCCTGAAGGTTTTGCAACAAACCACAATGGCTCTATAGAAAACACTGTATGAGCAGGGTGAAGACCAACAAACATCCTCCAACTCACACTGCCCTATGTTGGTTCGAGCCTGGGAGGTATTCTTAACACCAGGGACACACTTTGCTCACAACTAACCTCATTCTACACAACTGAGGATTTTTTTCTTAGAAGCAAGCAGAAAGAGTACTTTCTTGTAGCACGCATCTTAAGTGGCATTCAGGCACAGTTTGAGTCCCACCTGCAGAGCGAGACTTGCACTGAAGCAGACGGTAAAGGCAAAAACGGAATAAAAAACTCAACTCCATAACGTTTTTCCCCCAGAGGCGACTGGAGAAGCGGCACGCAGCCCGCACCTCAGGCCAGGCCAGGCCCCAACGGGGGTGCAGGGGAGGAGGCGGCTGAGGGCTGCTCCCCGCCTGGGCCAGGCCGACGGGACACGACTGGCCGCCTGCCCGCCCCGCCAGGCCCGGGGGAAAGCCCTCCTCATCGCAGGCTCTACCACTGCCCCTCAGCCCCCCACTCCAGACAGGGTCGTTCCCCCCCACACACACCTCACCCTCCGCCTAGGCCTCCCGCTCGCCCCCTGAGAGGCCGGGAAAGGCGGGAAGCGCCGCGCTCGCGGCGCAGCTGTGAGGGAGCCCTCACCTCGGCCTCACACCGGCGGGGGGACCACCCTGAGCCTACCCCCCCACCCCCAGCGGTAGCAGGCGCCTATAGCCTCCGTACAGCGGGTAGGGCCGAGCCCCAGGGCCGACACCACACACACCGTGCGGGCCCGGCCCCAGGGGCGCCGGCGGACCCACCCAGGCCCCAACACGGGCCAGAGCCACACGGCCACCCGTCCCCGCGCGCTTACCGTCGGCGCCGTCGCGCTGCTGGCGTCACGGGGGCGGCGGCCAATGAGGAGGCGGGGAGGGCGGGCCGCTTGTGTTTGAATTCGGCGGCCGGGGCTGGCGGCCGTTTGCTGGGCCGGGGCGCTGAGGTGAGTGGCGGGTGAGCGGCGGGCGACCGGGTGGGGGTCGAGTCCTTCCGCCATAGCCTCGGCCGTACCGTGGGGCTGAGCCTGACGGTGGGCCTTGGCGAGGGGAGCTACCTGCGGCGGGGAGAGGAGAGAGCCGAGAGGGCCGGGGTGGGGCTGGGCCCGGGCCGCGGCCCCCCGCTCAGCTGCCTCTGGGCGTCCCCTCCGCGTTACGGCAGTGCTCTGTGGCCGTGTCCGGGTCATGCCAGCGGCCGTAGAGCGACTGGGCTGAGAGAAGGCGAGCTTGCCCCGAAGCTGAAAAGGTGTCACCGAGAGCCTTTACCGCGAAGGTCGCTGTCCGCTGTTGGGAGCGAACGAGCCGCAGTTCTCAGCAAAGATGGCCCGTTAAAAGGGAATTCTGGTTTGACATCTGCGGAACGTATTTCTGTATCCCATGCAAATCACGCTCACGTGAATCCCACTTTAACTGTCTCTTTAAACCTGTGTGTAATGTGACTAAACCAATAACCCAGAGAAAGCAGATGGGCGGCTACTCTGCGTTTTCTGAACAACAAGAAAGCCACTTGCTTTGGTCTGTGGAAACTCGTCTGCAAGCTTGCTCTGAAAAAAGAAAGCCAGTAAATGAATGAGTAGATTAAATTGTTGAAATAAGCTTACGAATTTCCTAGGGAAATGCTACTTAGTTTTCTTAAAGCTGTAGTGAATTGGGTCACCTTTTCAGGCCATTTACAGTGCTTTCCAAAGTTGTGTGATCGTTCTGTCAGTCCAGAGGGCTGACTAACAAGGGATGGGAAGATCCAGCACAGGTGCAAGATGTTAGTCCTGATTAAAGGTGTGAACTATTTGAAAAGTTATATTTGAAATATAAGGCCTTTCACTTTTGTTTTTTGTCAATTGCAGAAAAGATTCAGCTGCTTGATCTGGAAGAGTCTTGGAAGCGAAGAAGGGGGACAAAAGGGACATTGTTATGTCTGCTCCGAAGGAAGAAGATATCTGTAATCACGTGAAAGTGGTGGTCCGTGTCCGTCCAGAGTCCCAAAAGGAAAAAGATGGCAACTTTAGCAAAGTTGTTCATGTTGTTGACCAGCATATACTGGTCTTTGATCCAAAGGAGGAAGAGGTTAGCTTCTTTCAAGGGAAGAGACTGACCCATAGGGATATTAATAAAAGGAAAAACAAAGATCTTAAATTCGTGTTTGATGCTGTTTTTGCTGAAAGTTCATCCCAGTTGGAAGTTTTTGAGCATACTACCAAAAGTGTAATTGATGGCTTCTTAAATGGATATAACTGCACAGGTAGGTAACTCTGCTATTTATCTTATTAAATTCAAAAACTTTACTAAATTCCTTGACGTTTCTACCATTGTATCCAACTGCTGCAGAGGCCTTAAAAAAGGCTGAGAAATAAATAAAGCATTTTGTTTTAACTTATAGATATGAGAGGTTGACTTTTTAGCCTATGGAAGTTAGGATAGCTCTACTGTATTTTGAAAATGAGTTTGTGGTAGGGTTATAATAGGCTTCAGAATTATAGCTGAATTTTAAACTGAAAATTAAAAAATAAATGTGATTTTGAAATAGCTTTTTGATTATAGCTGTTAAAGGTAAAGCCCAAGTAAGAAACTTGATCGGTTTATGAAAACAGCTGTGCGGAATGACAGAGGTGTGTGAGCGTCAATTTGACTTGCATTGCCAATTAGCTTACTGGTATAAAGTGCATCTTTTTGCTTTCTTGTTTTTTGTGAAAATTCAGTGCTTGCATATGGTGCAACGGGAGCTGGAAAGACTTATACAATGTTAGGTTCCCCTGAAGATCCTGGAGTGATGTATTTAACCATGATGGCACTTTATGATTACATGGATCAAATAAAAGAAGATAAAATATGCAATGTTGCTGTGTCTTATTTAGAGGTAAGGCAGTTCCTGTATTTGGTACGTTGTTTTTAATAAGGCATATTTTAATAAATAAAGACAAGCTGGTTTTGCTTTCCCCCAGCCCTTTCTGAGACTCTACAAAATGCGTTCCTGATAGGAATGGAACTGAACTGTGCTCCACAAACTTGGTATTATTCATAGGCACCTGTTACTATTTTACAGAAGGCTGCTCAAAAAGACAATCTCTTCTAATATATTCACTAAACATTCTAATTATTTCTGTCTTACTGATCAGTTGCATCCCTCTGAACATCTGTTGATGTGTACAAGAAAATATATTTTCAGGCATATATTTCAGGACTTCACAATAAAATCCTATAAGCACTGGGAAATCACACACCAAAATGATATCTAATCCCTTTTTGATGATTTTTTTTAAAGTTTTCAGTTTATTTTATTTATCTAAGATACAATAAAACTACTTGAATTAGCTGCTATGCCAATGGTTAGCTCTTTACAAATACTCCTTTTGTTCTATGTTGTCACCTTCTCTCTTCAACTCTTTTGCATCACAGTTCTGGTTTTGCAAGTACCTGTCTTGGCACTGATGTCAAGCAGTAAAATTGTTACTTTCTAGACCCCTCAAAGTCTTAATGTAACAGTAGTTAGTATTTGGAGGGGAGAAAGGGGAGGGAAAAGCTTTCATTGCTGTGTGCTATTTCAAGTGCTTCCACAGACCAGGAAATAAGATATTCAAGAATTTTAACAAAAGTACATTTCGATTAAGAAATCTCTCTGAAGTGTAATAGAGGACAGTAAATTCTTTGGATTCATGCTTGCTGCAAAAGCTTTTTGTACAAAGAGTAAACTTTTGGTTTTTTAGTAAAGAATCAAGATTATTTACTAAGAAAGAGTGACTCCCACTTCAATGGCTAAAAAAAATTCATGCAAATTGAGTATTTCAAGCTCAGTATAGGAAAGCTGTTTGGCAAAAAATTCTACAGAGTTAATTTGTTACTTTTTCTTAAAGAAGTATTAAAAAAGACTGATGATTTCTGGTTAGTTAAGTTTAATCCTGTCAAGTACGGTAGGATAGTTTTATTAAAAGATTTTAAATTCCCTTTCAAAGATCTACAATGAACAGATCCGTGATTTGCTGGTAAACTCGGGACCTCTGGCTGTTCGTGAAGATACCCAGAAAGGGGTGGTAGTTCAAGGGCTAACATTACATCAGGTATGTAAATAAGATATTGAAAAAAGAAATTCACTGACTTCACTGCCATCTCAGAGTGTTCTACACCTTTGCAAGTCTTGTGTCTCAGGGTTGTTTTTGTTATTAAATAACAACATTTGAAAAGTTTCCTTTTAAATGACTTTTCCAGGCCAGCATAGCAATTCTTTGGCAGTCAGTGACAGAACTTAGTTTTCCAATCTGAAAATCAACTCTTGTGGAACTATTTTCTTGCAGCCTTTTAGTGTATGTTATGTGCTATTTAGCTTCCAGCTTTTGTGTATGTGAGATAATGATTCAACAGGTAACAGTGTCATTAATTTAGTTCACACTGAACACCATCCTTCCCAAAGCTTGCATCTTGCAGGGAAAAAAAAATTAGTATATCACTGTTTAATACATTAGTACAAGAAAAATTAAGTCAGTCATTCTTAAATAAGACTTTTTCTGACTATGGAGAACCTTTGGAGACTTGTTTAAATTCTTTACTAAAAAAATTCTCTGATCTAAATTTAAACTAAAAATGTTTTTATGCATTTTAACTGAAAATGTTTGAAATGCATTAATTCCAAAACAGGGGATTTATCTTATTTCTATTTAACTAAAATTTTAAGTTTCTTTATTTTGTTGAAGGTGAATGTTAATGTATTTTAGAATCAGTGCAGAATCTCCTTATAGTTGTTGAAAAAGGAAAAAAAAAAAACCCAAACCTGTGCACTTATCTTTTGCTCTACCCTTAAAGCCTAAATCGGCAGAAGAAATCCTTCAAATGTTGGATTATGGAAATAAAAATAGAACGCAGCATCCCACGGATGTAAATGCCTCCTCTTCCCGGTCCCATGCTGTCTTTCAGGTAAGATGATATAGCAGATACACAGTGGTTATTACTGTGAGGTGTAGTCATTGTTTGAATTCGAATACAATGGAAGATTATCTTTTTAACTGTGTTGAACGTGTGTTTGGGTGAGAGGAGACTAAAGTTTTCCAGTTTACTGTTCTTGTTGATTTCTCATTCCTTCTAAGTATGTAAATGTTCATAGTGATTATATTTGAAAAAACGAATTCAGTGAAAAGCTAGTTCTGTTACTTTGAACTAGTACTCCTTAGAAGAAATATCTTTTCTGTAAAACTGTAATTTTGAGCTTTAAATATACTTTCATATTGTAACTCTATAAACTGAAAGTTGTTAGGAGGGAGAATGTTAATGCTTTCTGGTTTCATTATGTTCCTCAGCATTTTTCTAAGAAAAATATTTTAGACTATGCAGTTATACATCTGACTATGAACTGAGATTCTCAAGTAGTATTTTCTCATCCTGCTTATTTTGGTTAATGTTGATTTTTACTCTAAAGTGATTTCTTAATATTCTGGTATGTACCAAGTTTTAGAACATCTAAAGCAACGTATATTCTCTGAAAATACCCCCATACACCTTACTTGTATCATCAAAATGAAATGCTGATTTTTAGTTCCTGTAGATGAGTTTTGCATGTGTTGTACAAATCTACTAGAACTCAGGACTTGTCCAAAGATTATTGCTGTTGGGTGACCACCACTTGATACTTCTGACTCCTCTTAAACACAACCTGTGATATTTTAAAAGAATAATATTTAAAAATGGGTCTTGTTAGGTAAAACTTCTTTTTCCGTTTGTTAGTGCATGCTGCAAAACACATTATCTTCTAGTATTTATATGTTGCCATCCTAGGTTGCAAAATATTAAACCAAATTTGAATTCTGATCTTTGCACTACAGCTAAACTATTTAACTGTTAGGCAGCTCTTAAATATATCCGCAGACTTAGGCAATGGTTAATACTGTAGCCAAAAGTTTGTATTTTGACATGGGTGATGGCAATGCAATTAGCTCTGGAGAGCTAACTTTACAGCTCTACTGTCACTTCCAGTGAGAAAAGAGGTTAATAACGGACAGTAAATGTGTTAAACACTTATAAAATATGTAACAGAGCAAAAGTCATTACCACTCTTAGAGCTTCTATGTTTTCTTATATACCTTAGACTTCTGTTTTAAATTGCCCTTCCAGGTTCTAATTTCCCCTGAGGTCTTGCCCATGGTTGTACATTTAAGGCAAAGACTTCTTAGGAAGTTGTTCAGTTTGAGAGCTGCATTGTTGCATGTGTGTGCTGCCTTTAATAAGGCACTAAGTGCAGTGCCACAGACTGAGATCAGAGAGCGAACTGCTGATCTCTGTTTCTTTACTTGCTGGGCTGGAGTGTCTTACCTCCCTTGCCTTTACTCAACAGGAAAACGCTCTGGATTGCCACGTCTGGCAGACTTCGAATTCTTATCAGTTCGTTTCTAAAAGTGGCAAGCAGTTAATTAAATTAGGTAAATGTTGCAAACTCATAATATCTTCGACAAGAAGACAAGCAGTTCTGTGAACAAGGATGCTAGAAAGTTTGTCTTCTCAGTTTGTCTTCTCCAGCCTACATTCTATATTTACTCTTTCAAATTGATCTCACTGTAGATAAATCTACTTGTCAGCAGAAGTTACATATTCACCAAATAAACTATACTGACAAAAGTAGCATACCTGTATCTTATTGCAATTTTGTTTCAATGTATGAGAAAAAATGGATCCATATATTTAATCAGACTTACCCTTTTTAAAAATTCATCATTTCAAACTATTTCCAGCTTACAGACAGCAAAAGTAAAGCAAGTATGAATGCTTGCAGGTGAAAGGATGGTTTATTTTCTGGCAATATAAGTAAAACAAAGATCCTCTCATGTCTAAATATTGTAGGAACTGCAAATATACAATGTCTCTGTATGTGTACATATATACAAAATGTATATATTTAGGATGCCTCTGGTTTGCAATGCACTGAATGAAAACTGTCATGCTCAGTGGTTTTGTAAATGGGTCTCATATGATGTTCTAAAATGAACAAGTGTTTTTTATTATTTGTTGTGTGTGTATTAAATACACATTGTAAACCGTAAGATGCAATCCTCTGAATGTTTACAAAATATCATTACAGTAAACATCTGACTTTAAAAAGCAAAAAGTATATGCTTTTGCAGCTCATGTATATTAAGCCCAGAATTATTTTTCTCTTAGATCGTTATTGTTGATAACAGAATTCTTAATACTGCTCAAACTAGTGTGAACATTGTTGTTGTTGAGCTTGAGGTAACTGACAAAGTCATTTCTGGACTAATCTCTCTGTGTTTTTTTGTGTGTCCCAGTAGCAGTAAATGCACTGGCAGTGGAAAATGCACTGTCTGTCTCTTAGCCAGTCTCCATATGCAGTTAAGTGGCATGCTTGATTGAACTCGATATTCATGGATAAGCATCTGGATGTTAGAACCTTTTCGTAAAGGAAAAAGACTTTTCAAAGTAAAGATGAGGCATTGCCATGCCGTGGAGCAAAGCATGTTCTGCTATGTACTCAGCATTCAGTCCTAGTGCACACGATTCATTCAGAAAAACTGTCAGACTGATTCTGTTCAACAATACTGTAGCTACCAAAAACTTTCACTGGTGTTCTTTGCAATATTGCTAATCCAGTTAACTCTTGTAATGAGATAATCCTGAATGTTTGTTGTGTTTGTCTTTTGAGTTGGTCTAGCTGTCAATCAAGATATTTAATTTCTTTCGCTTAAGTGGTATTTTCATGTTAAGTGCACAAATTATTGGTAAAAGTGATGATTTGTTTTGTTAGACAATTATATCTTGAATGTGGGCTTTATATAAACACCTACTAATGTCATGTGTTCTCAAATATAAACTAGCGCAGCCTTTGAATAATAGCACATTAAAGGTGAATGGGTTTTAAACCTTTTTCACAGAAGTGACTTTATGCTTAGGAGGAGGGGAGGGGGGATTATGTCACTTATTCACACACACATTCTTATAAATAAATGCCTAATATAAATACTGCATGTGGCACTTTAAAGGAATATTACTGTTGCTAAATAGATTGGTCCAATGAAAGCAACTGGAAGTTTAACAGCTTTTAATTAATGTGCACTGGTTTAAGCTAAGCAAGTTCACAACCATACACTTTTTTTAAAGCAGATTCTTAAATACTCCCTCTACTTGAGGCACTTAGTAGTAGTGTTGGCACCTGTAAGAAATAATTACAAACTAGTCAATTAGTACTACAAGTAATTGCTTATGTCAGTTTCTCATCTATTTCTAAAAATCTGTGACATTCTGCAAAACATGTCTTGACTGCTTTTCCTTTATTGCCTCTTTGGTTAAGTTTTCTGTTATTTTAAGAGTTGCTCTTGTTTGTAGTGAGTGGTTATCTTTTATGCTGGCATTGGTTTTGTTGTTAACTTTATTGGAGCAGGATGTTTTCTGGAACTGACTCAGAAAGTAGTAAAAGTCTTGGCCCAGGACGTTCTGAGATGATTTGAGAGATGCAAGTTTTGCCTTACTGTACCGTCTGTCTTAGGTTTGAAATCTCTATCTAGGTCAGGCAATTACTGCATCTGAAAGTAAAATCCCAATTGCCACACTGTTCTATTGAAAGCGTTCTGCTGACGGACAAAGAAATAGAAAGGATTCTGCTTTGGGGCATTCCCTGTATCTTTTGAATTTTTATAAAAGCTTGAGTCATACAACATAGTTTGGCTGTCACTCCCCACTTCACTAATGATAGTTACCGGGTTCTGGTAGACTGCTACCAGCCTGAGATAGCTACTTTACCAAGGGTAAGTAGAGGGAAGTGGCTTGCTTCTTTTTTTTTTTTTGTTTTTTTATATTGTGCTAGAAATAGTACAACAGAACTTACTTGTATTGTTTGGTATACAAACACGTTTATTTGGTATAGACATACCTTCTGTAGGAAGTCACAGGAATCTTATTCAGTTCCAATACTTGTCAATTTTTTTGCTGTTACAAATTGCTGTGAAGACTTCATTTCTCATGCGCAAAGCTTAAAGCTTCAGAACTGGTGAGATATTGTCTTGATTAGTCAGTCACCTGATATGTATGGTAACTCTTTCCCAATTCATTGTCTAAAAGTGTGTTCTTGAAAGCGTCAGTAACCGTTAGCCTTACAAATGGCAAGGCACTCAACACAAAAGAAGGGAAAATTTATAGAGAATGCTGAAAAAGTAAAAGCCATCTAAGGATAACTGTAATTCTTATTGACTGTATAATCATGCTGTGCCTACTTCCTCGTAAACCTGAGGAAAGAATACCTACACTAGCAAAAGGAAGCAAAAGCATTCAGTTCATTTTATATCTCCTGTACCGTGAAAATTTCAGAAAAGAAGGGATGAGGGGGAATAAGTGGCCTCAAGGGTCACAGTTTCCCAAAAGACCCTGAAGTTGTATGAGTTTTCACAGCAGTAAATGAGTATTGGTCACCTATCAATGGTACTTACAGTTAAGTCTAAATCACTGAAGGTCTAACCTTTTTCCGGTTTTATCCCTATATACATCTCTCTCTCTTTATGGCATACTCTTAAAGGTGCCTCTAAAAAATTAACACCTTTTTCAGTTTAAAGTGCAATGGCATGGTATACATCTTGAGTGTGAAAGAACCAAGAGCTATTTTGGCGATGAAATTCATTTGAAGCTTACCAGTCTGCTGCTGTGGTAAGCCCCAGCCCAGTTGCTCGCTTAATCCTCTGCAGCAGGTTGGGCGAGAGAATCAAAAGGGCAAAAGCAAGAGGGAGAGGGAAATACCTTGTGGTTCACTTAATAAGCGAAGGAGGTGGAGGGGAAGCAACCACTTGCCACCAGCAGTCTGATGCCCAGCCAGTCCTCAAGCAATGGCTACTTTGGAGAACTCTCGGTCAGTTAGGGTCGCGTGTCCCCTTGCAATGTCTTGCCCCCCACCTTGACACTGTACAAGCACTGTTCAGCAAAAGCTAAACACTGATGTGGTATCAGCGCTGTTTGGGTCAAAGCTGAAAACACCTTACGGGCTGCTATGCAGAAAATTAGCTCCATACCAGCCAAACCGAGCGTAACCACACTCTGCTTCTTTTTCACTGCTAATATGTGAAGCAGGTAAGTTTAAGTGGTAAGTGTCAGAAATTGATTCGCTGTTTTCCATTAGGCCAAACTGCCTGTTGGTGCTAGATACATTCAAAAAGGTCTAGCTTGGATTCCAAGAAGGATTCGGATAAATTCTGAAAACAGTTGTTACACTGTAAAATTAACTTGCTGATTAAAGTAACAACAGACTGGTTAGTGGTTACATTTTAATTATTTTCTTTTTTTTTTTTTTAATTTTTTTTANCTAAGGCAGCAAGATAAACCAGCTAGTATTAATCAAAATGTTCGTATCGCCAAAATGTCTCTCATTGACCTGGCAGGATCTGAACGTGCCAGCGCAACAAATGCGAAGGGGGCTCGTTTTAGAGAAGGAACAAATATTAACCGCTCCCTGCTAGCTCTTGGAAATGTCATTAATGCCTTGGCAAATCCAAAGGTATGTGCTGCTTTCCCATGCAATCTTCACCTTCTAGTGTTGTGGAAATATTTTTAAAAATGGTAAGTATTAAATGTGGCACTACCTCTTTATAACATATCTGGTTTGACTCTTACTGTACCTTTGGAATTTATTCCTAGGATATCCTAATGGAATACATTAAAAAACATATACTTAAAGTTCATGTAGAGTCATTCTAATTAAAAAAAAAAAAGTCTCTGTAAACTTTGGTGAGAGGAAAAATAAAAATTGCCTTACCTTTTCTGTTGCTGAATCATTTGATGCAACTTTACTTTTGCCACATTAGCACCAGTGCTGAAATTAACTTCTACTTGAAAGGGGAACAACTTTTTTTTAAGTATGTATTATGTATTTCACTTCTGCTGATACTGATGTTGGAACCAGCATCCCTTTGACTGCCTTAAGTCAAAGGCTTATTTAAATGAACTGCAGGGAATTTTTTGTCTGTGTAAGAATATTGGAGGAAAACATCTGGGGTTTTGTTGCTTACACTCAGAATAGAAATGCTAAGGCTTTAAACAGTTTTAACTGCTTTTGATTTTGCCTTATTATAGGTTAGTCATAGAGGTGAATAAGTGTTGTATGTGTCCTACAATCAGGAAGCCTAAGATTCATATAGTTTTAATTAGAAAGGTTCTTGCCCTCCAGTTATATGTATGCTGCTCCTGCATATTAGCAAAAAAACCCCATTTTTTTTCAGCATTAATGAAGTCTTTTTTTTTATGGTTCTGTCACTTAATAAAACATAGCTGCTTTTTAATTTCCTGCAACAACTAAAATTATAATACTGGAGCTCATGTACAGCATTGAAATAAATGGTCTTCCTATGGTATTCCTTGTAAATTCTGCTTGCTGCCTGCAGAGTGAGAAAGGGCATTCTGGCTGTGGATGATGCAGAGTCGATATCCTACCACAGATTCTGTCTGTAGTGCTGTAGATAGGTACTTCAGTGTCTTATTATCTGATCTAGCAAAATTCCCCTGTTTACCGATTTGTTTAAAGAATATTTAATATCTTTTAAAGTAACTCTGGAGTATATATTGTTCATTTCTGAAATATAACCCTGCTAAAGCCTGAAGTCTGGGAAAGCTCTCATTGAGTAATGGGATTACATTGTTGATCATTTTCCTTTAAGGTTTTCTTATGATTTCCACCATCATCTCTGATAGCTGAATGAAAAACAGTACCGGCAGGAAAGAGTTTTAAAAAATGGTGTGCAGATCCCTAAGGACAGTGTCAAAGATGAATGTACCTGCTTTGCTTACCTGCCTTTTTCGAAATCAAGCCTGTGTAGAAAAGCTTGCATGAGTAAATAAATAGCCTGACAAGGGCAAAGATTTTTCCAGAGGTTTATCCCCTTTAATCTTAGGGGAGTAGGCTTTCATAGGAGAAAACAACACCCAGCCAAAGCTCACAGTAGTGAATTAGTCTCCTGATTTGGCGCACCAGCTCAAGAGAAGGAGTGGCGACCAGTTATGTGGGAGAATGACAAAACCTCCTGAACTTTTGCCAAAGCCAAGTCCATTGCCTGTACCTACACCCTTTCTGCCCTTCTGGTCAGCTAGCAATTTGCCCCCTTCAAATATGCCAGGGGAAAGTGATCAGAGCTTTTAATTCCTTTCCTGGTGCCACATATTTTTACCACCATCTTGTTGGAGCGGGAGGCAGAATTTAGAATCTGTACCATTGACATAAGTAAGATTATTCATGTTGACTTATTTGGTGTGGAATTGGGGTCTAGTGATCTAACTTTGTGCTGAGATGAAGATTATGTAGATGTGATTGAAAAAAAGCTTCACAAAGCAGACTTTGGGTTGCCCGGAAAGGTTGTGGAGTCTCCATCCTAGGTGATATTGAAAACCCAACTGGGCATAGTCCTTGGCAGCTTGCTGTAGCTGAGCCTGCTTTGAGCAAGGGGATTGGACTAGATGGATCTTGAGAGGTCCTTTCCAACCTTGATTATTCTGTGAACTGATAGTAGTTTAATGTAGTTTACCTTTTCTGTTAATTGCCCACATCACAAAAATAGTTGTTAAGTATCCGAACATCAGAAAGTAACCTGGCTAATACACGTGTTATAAAGGTATTAAACAGTTTCAAGAGATTTAAAACCGTTTAAGTTGTATATGTAATTTTGAGGAAAACTACTTATGGCAAAGAAAAGTTCCAAGGCTGTTTGTCGTGTTTTGTGACATTGTTGACATTCTAAGCAGACTTTTAGGCAGGTGAATATTTAAAGTCTCAATGACTAATCCATAAACATGTATATAAATCTCTTTCTAGAGCAAGAAACAGCACATTCCTTATCGAAACAGCAAGCTTACTCGTTTATTGAAAGATTCTCTTGGAGGAAACTGTCGAACAATAATGATAGCTGCTGTTAGTCCATCTTCTATGTTCTATGATGATACATATAATACACTTAAGTACGCAAACCGAGCAAAGGATATTAAGTCTTCTGTGAGTATGTTGGTATTTATTGGTCTTTTCTCAAAGTATAATAATACAGTATTAAGAGAAGGAGAGTTATTTCTTTTAACAATTATAATTTCCTTCACTTCTGTCTCAAAATTTTGTTCAGTTACCTCTTCTTTCTTACAATCAACTCTTCATCATACATTTAGTAGATACAGAGACAGTACAGCTGACTAGTTCTGGCCTAAAAGCAACATAGCTTCTTTAATGGGATTATGCTGCCAATTTGAAAGAGTTTGTTTCGTGAGTCTCAAAATTTGAAATAATTTTCAGCTGTAGAATTCACAGCCAGTTTCAGTATCTTATTATTATGTTTTCAGAGAACTGTAAAACATCTTAAAGAAATGTCTGAGCAGTTGTACAAGAGCCAGTCCAGATTTGTTACAGGTAGAATTCAGCTGGAGCCAAGAATCTCAAAGAGATTATATTGATGAATGAAAAGTTACTGGGGTGTCTTCTCTTCCGCTCTCTGTTATCCAGATTATTCTGATTCTTTTTTTTTTTCATAATCCTTTGTATCACAGCTCCTAATTTCTTCTGTGTAATAAGGGGTTGACTGTACTTTCCATTTGTTGCATACTTAAAGATAGTTCTTATAATAAAATGCACAAGGTATACATTAAATAGCAAAACTAGTCTGAATAAATGCAAAATGTGCTTGCGCGTGTAAAAGTAATAATTTTTTATTGTTCTGCTGAGGGAAATGACATGGCCATAGGTATGCAGCAAATTATTGCAAAAGCTGAGGGTCATATTTTTGTTGTGCAAGTCAGGATTGTATTCATCCCTTTCTTCATCATATAGAGCAAGTGTAATTATCTAGTACTTACACTCAGTGTACTTATGATGCAGGAAGACACGAAGAAGCCTTCTTAAATTCGAACTTGTTTCTTTTCTTTAACAGTTGAAGAGCAATGTTGTTAGTTTGGACAGTCACATCAGCCAGTATGTTAAAATTTGCAATGAACAAAAGAAAGAGGTATGTCAAAAATCTATTGTTAAATGTTTGAAAGATTAATTGTTATAACTTTGAATTAAAAAACAAAACAAAACAAATGTTCGTAGGATTGAACCTATAAACCAAAAAAATATATTTCAACTAAAAGATACCTTTTTTTTTGGTTTAGATCCTAATGTTGAAAGAGAAACTGAGAGAATATGAAGAAAAGCAAGCAAGCATTCCTGAAAATCATAATGCAGCAGTACTTTCAAACAACCAGCAAGTGGAAATACAAAGGTAAATTAATCACATTAAAATCCTGCTTCAAAACTGGAGTTTGTATAACTTGTAAAAGCATTTGTAAAACAAACTTACGCTTTTCAATATTGGTTTCCTCATTTTTAATATTGCTTTACTTAGAGTAGGTGTGGCTTTGCATAACTTATCACTTCTTTTCAGAACTTGGTGGTGGATTTAAAACAAAACAAATATTGTGTACTTGAGGAAATATCCTGACATTAACCTTCTAGGGAAATTATTCAGTAAAACACTGCAAGATAAACAGAAGCTGACATAACTCACTCTCACATCACGATTTAGATCAGTGGTGAAGGTCTTGCATCTATAGTTACTTTCTTATGAAGTAGTCGCTAAATTGACAGGAGTGCAGCAATGTCAGTATTCTGTGGATTGTATTTATTCCCATTGAGTGTTATGTAATAAAGAAATACAATACATTTAAGAAAGGGGAAAAAAGTTGAACATAGTAGCAACAAAAGCTTCCTGACAGATCTGTCTGTGGAACAGTCTTGGCGGATGATAGAAGTGCATCTCACAGGACTTTTAAAATTAGGCATAGTCCTTTAATAACAGAAAAAAAATCCTTTTTCTGGTAGGAAGTTTATCTTCATAAATTAAAAGTGTGAAATTTTCCTACAAGTAGGAGAAAGTTACTATACTTTTAAAGTTATATTCTTAATAAACAGGTCAAGATCTAGACTTTTAAAATCAAGATAAGTTTTGGGGAGAGGCACAGTAGAATATTTACAAGCCTCTTTTTTGATAACTCTAGGAACATGTTACCAAATAGAACTTGAATGTCTCTTGCATTATGCAAAAATTCCAAAACTATACGTTCTCATGGTGGTGTTTCTTCTCACAGTCCTGTTTAGTTGTTTTAGTAGTCTTGGAGGGGGCAGGAAATGACACACATACGCAGCAGGACAGAGCATATGAATGCTGGCTTTCAGCAAAGCTACTTACCAGGTCATTTTTGTGGGTAGACAATGTAGTTTGCATAAATGACAGCAGCTGCTGCTGGCAGGTACTAATGAAGTGGTACCTTTCCTGCAAGGTTTAAGAGATGTGAGAACTTGGAGTTCTTTTTCTACAGAGTCTAATTTATGTTTGTAGGTTCCTTACTTTCTATTGCTTTCATATTTCCTCGTCTCTTTTTCTTCTTGGTGATGTTCCTGTCTGTCTCTTCTTATGTGACAGTCTCTTGTGAGAACACATAAAAAGTAACAAATTAAGACATGTGAATATGAATTTGTTGTAGAAGTCAATCTATTCCATAAGAAGGTTAGGTTTCGATGTGAAAGTCTTTTTGGATCTCTCTCTGCATATCTCATCGCATATTTCTGAGAATTTTTCACCTAGGTTTATTCAGTTGTTTTTTTTATTGGCCCTTTGAATGTGCTGTTTTTTAACCTGGAAAACCTTCTGAGGCAAAAGTGAAAACCTATTCAAAGCAAAATGCTCTCTAACTAAGCTTCATTTTACTGGCATTCCAGAGGTTTCAATAAACCTCTCATTCAGGTTATTTAAATTTAATTTTCAAAAGAAGTATAGGTTTCTAAGTCATGTTGATAGTTCTGACAGTTTTCCTGCATATTTTTGCACTGTAAGTCTTTAAGGTTAATTTAATTTCCTGTGGTTTGCCCTTTATTTCATTCTATGTGTATGGGAAGAATCAGTCAAGGGCAAGGCATCTAAAATGTCTTTTCAAAATGCTGGACGCATTCTATGCTGAGATTTGTGGTCAGAGTATATTTGGGTTTCAATGTTCTGGAATATCCAGAGACACGTGTAAGTCTATTCCATTCCCTCTAGATATCAACAATAAAGTGGATGCTTCATTCCCTTATTCCTTATGAGGATCCTGTCAGGTTCATTGTACTGATGGTGTGGGCGATGAGTTCATTCTCCCCACATCCATTTGCAGGTTTTGAAGGTATTCTGCTCTCTTCTCCCTTCTGTTTGAGACAGGGTAGAGAGCCTTATGCATAATCTTGTGTTTCAGTCCAACTAGCTAGTGCTTTTGCTGCACTTTTATCTGGAAGAGACTCACTGATTACACCACTTCTTCAAACCCAAAGGTCATTCCTGCTCCCTCTGTTGTCTAAACCTTGCAGATGCGTTGTCTGCTAACCTTTCAAGTCTTGAGCCTGTTGAGGTTGACAGTGGACACTGGCTTTGGAACCACTACCAACAGGTCCATGAGCTCTTTGAGAGTAGATAGTCCAGAGAGTTCATACCCTGGCTATGCCTACAGGATCACTTTGTCATTTTTAAGTGAAAAGGAGAGAGTAAAGATACCTCCATAAGAATAGAAATGTGCTTTCTGAAAGAGTGAATGCAGCTCAAGGCAGGAGCTTTGCAAAGACTTCTATACTTGGTCCTATGTTTGGGACACTGGTGATTGTAAGTACACAAAAGTTGATTTACTGGTAATAGTTCCTCACTGTACATAGAATCAGAATCTGCAGCTTCTCTTAAATTATGCCTGGGGTTTTAGTCTGAGGGAAACTGACAGAGAGGATTCATCTTTATTTCTTATTGCTGTGTTTCCCAGGCAGCTGGGAAGAACCATGTTTCTATGGATACTATGGAGGAAAAAATTATCCAACCAGTTGTGCAATAGGTAGTATAGTAATGCAGATTGTACAGATAGTAACAGTGTAGGGTAAGAACTCTGATACTCTGCAGCTGACTATTTTATTTCTCAAAGAAATATTATTTCTAAATTCTGTGTGTGTTTTAGTACACTTTTTTACCTAGATACAATAGCATTCTCTGGACACTTTTAGGTAAACCTGTTGAATTTCTATAACTGTAGAGAAGAATTATTTTGTTAATTCTCTTTGTTTTTAAAATGAGAGTAATAAAACACTAGAATAAAAGACTTGGAGTTTTTCAGACTTCAGACTATGAAATGGAATTGTTACTTCTGAAACACACTGGCAAGAAGTCAACTACATGGCAAGAATGTCTCTTCAACTTACTCTCTAGTTGAACCTTTGTGTTATTTTATAGTATTTTTACGATATTTAATTTTATGGTCTTTCTAAACTGTATAGCAACCTCAAATGTTGCATGTCTTCAGAACATTTGCATGTTAAACATGCAAATAAATAAACTTTATTCCTATGTAAAGTTCTAACAAGTCAATAGGATGATGTTATGAAATGGGTTGTATACAAGGTTGGTCATTAACGAGATATACAGTATCTTTTGGGCTATTCTGTACTGCATTTTCAGTATTCACAAGTGAAAAAGTACCACCACTGAAACTTGTATTGTAACATGGTAATGCTTCCAGGCTTTCTCCTTATCCTTGTTATTCTGGTTTGCATTGCGGACTAGGGATAAGCAGATTTTGAGGCCATTTAAACATTGGTCTCCTTTGAATAACTCTGAAGTACCTTCTACCACTAGTTTGTTCCCCACCCCCATTAGCCTAGTATGTGTTAAAACATGATGTGTGTTCTGATTTTTGTCATCCATTAGTGATTAAAATTGTACAACAGAACTTCAGAGAAAGTGAGCAACTGAAGACTCTTTTGTGGTTTTCCTTTTTTTGAGAGATTAGTAGCAGGTTTTTGAAGGAGACCTTGTGTGTCTATAGCAACAGTAGTCTGATCTGTTTAATACATTGGTATAAGAATTAGAGAACATAAGTAGTATCTTTTGGAGGTAGAGATAAGACTTATGTGAAGAAGTTCCAGATGTCTGTCTTTTGAATCCCAGTGTCGTCTTCATAAATACAACAAGGTATCTTTTTAGTCACCCCTTCAAAATTTCACATCCCATTTCCAGTTTGACTACATAAAATCTTTACTGAGGCACTGACACTTTTAGTGCTCATCTGTAACAGGCTTTACATTTTTCCTCTGTTTTTTTATATTTATTTTATTAACTTGGAATTGAAAGTTCCCATTGTAAAGGAGATGATCATAAAACAAAAAGTCTTCAGTAAGTAATCTGTTATTTATTCTTATCCTTTGGTTCTAATAGATACAAAGAAATCCTTAAAAATGTGTTTGCAAACCGTGAGGAAATCAGAAAAGAGTACCTCAAGTTGGAAATGCAACTGAAAGAAAACGCACTGAAGACATATTACCAGAAACAATGTCATGAACAAATTCAACTGTTGTGCTCTGAAGAAAGAGTAGAAAAGGTGAGTTTTCTATAACGTAATACAAGGTATCATGTCTCTTCATTTTGCTACGCTAACGTGTGAATTTTGCTTAAGTAATTATATAATTAGTTAATGCTTAAATATTTAATTAAAATGGGACACACTGATTATCACTGGGATAACATTTTCTGACAGCAATACAGAGAATGTAGTAGTAACGCCAGGTGTGCTATTTTTTCCCCACACTGCACAGGAAACTGTTGATGTGATTATTGCTGCTAACTGGGAAAACTTCAACTTGTCCTTATATAGACTGGATTGTCATAGTTACTTAAGACCTGATTAGAGTTAGGAAGACTCATGGTGCTTTTGTCCAAAACCAAAGCATATTAATGTATGTATGGTACAGCCATTGAAGCTGTTATCAAGCTAAGTAATCCCCTTATGTTTCATAAGGAAAGCATACACCTTGTGCTAAACAGAAAGGATTCTTATCATTGGTGTTTTCAGTTGTCACCAAGATGATGTTTGGAAAGCTGCCAAAGGACAGTCGTGTGAATGGAAATAATTACATTTAGTTGCCTTGAATTTAAAGTATGAACAATTGCTGTTGTGCAGCACTAAATACCTGTGTCTTCCTAGAAGAATCAAAGTATAAATAAGTAAGCATGGTTAGATAGTATCTTAATTTTTCTGTTAAAAGTCAGTTTAAAGGAATATATGTTTTATGTAGACAGGAAGTTGAGGGTGGGGCTGATTTTGCTTAGTCACAGTAACAATCTGTATTTGGCCAAAACTGAGAGTTTACCATATGACTATTTTTTTCCCAGTGATTCACATGAAATTTGGTCCTTAGATAAATGTCAAAGTGAAAATATATCACACGTTTTTGCTTGTCATTAATGAAGATATTTCAAGTGACTAATGTGTTCTAGAATTCTCTTTTACGCCACAGAAACTCTGAAGTAATACTTTCTATCTGTGCTGTACTTTTAAATGCTGCTTACAATGGAGCATGTTTGTATATCTATTTATAATGAGGGGTTAGGCCTTCATACACTCTATTTCATATGAATGGTTTTTTATGAGTTGTTTTAACTTTTATTTTGAACGTTAGCAGTGCTGCACTCAAATGTTGGTTTTACCATTATTTAACTTATAGATGTGATTTACTAAGGGTCGAGAGTCACTGTCCTATAAGTACCATGCTTTATTTATTAACAAGAGTAAGTCGCTGTAATGGTAAAATTAAATGTCCTTTTGTGACTACTTTGGAACAAATGGGATTTTAATTTGGAATCCAGTCATTTGATTACCAAAGTGACTGCTCACATTTCCCTTGTGTACTATGATGCTTCTGTTCTTCCATGTATTTTTACATGTTTCCTATTTTCCTAAAGGCCTCTGGGTTTTCTCTCTGTAAAATACACTGTTAGGCCACAAGGGTGTTTCTGAAATAGTAATTTTTAAGGGAAATGTTTTACTTATAAAGTATTCTCATTTTACACTTAATTGTCTGTGCTCAGTAACTTGATATAATAATGATTTTAGGTAAGTTAACATGAAGCAAATGATATCTTATGTATCTACTTGAACAACCCCAGTTTGAACTCTTTAATTCAAAATAATAATTTCAGAAAGAAGGTAAAAAAGGAAAAAAAACCTTCCATGTGAATTTAGATTACCTTAATATCTGTTCTTCCAAATGCTTTCTTGTTGCAAAAATTTTGTCACAGTTACTCGTGTGAAATTCAGTCCATCCTGGACCACTAATAAATCATTTCCATTTTCCGCATAATTGCCCCTGTTTCCAGTTTTTTTACAACTTGGATGCTGCCTATTTAAAGGGATTGTTTACATTCTCCTGCTTAATGCCTGTTCCTCCACTCCTGTTACCTGTATTTCCCCATCTGTGTTGTTTTCCTGTTGCATGCTAGGCATCAGCTACAGCACTGTTAGCCAGAAAAGCTTTGGGTCAAAAGGAGAGCGTGTGCAGAGCATTCCTCTTTGTATGGAGATATAGAAAGTTAAAGTTACTTTTAACTATCTTGCTGAGTTTGACTAAGTCTACTCAGTTTTGGCCTATTTTACCTTGAAGGTTTCTGCAACAGTCATGGAATCTGTTTTACAATTTTTTTAAATTTTTTTTTATGTTTAAAGACTTGACGAAAAGCTGCTGCTTTGATAGCCTTAAAAAAAAAAGTTTATTAGATTTAAAATCCCTTCTACATATCTGATTGCCACTTTAACATTATTTTTACTGTCTGGAAAAGGAGCGCATTCCTGGAAAGCAGTCAGTCTATCTTGGTTTCAGTTTTTCTGCTTACTGCAATTGCCCATGCTGGATTCAAAAAATACTTGTGGGATATGTCCCAGTTCTTCATCTTCAGATGATTTCTTCTATATCTATTTTTACTTTTTTTCAATTACAAAACAGTAGCAACCAAGCATCTTGCTTAGGACTACATGTGTTCCAGAGGTTGCGTACAGCTCGCACGCATAACCGTATCTTTTCTGTTGTAGCACATCAATGTAACATGTCCTTTCTTCCTGGGAACCTATGGGATTAGTTCATCAAATGGTGGGATGTTGTCAATACCACCTTCAATCCTAAGAACTCTCCTGCACTGTGTAAAAGCTGAAGTATGCAAAACAATGCATTTGAACTTTTCTACTTCAGCAGTCCTGAAAGCTCTCCCCTAGTCTCACTGGTCAGAGGGAACCAGTGGTCATTATGAGCTTTAGTCTGACAGTTAACTCTTCCTACTGGTACTTTCCTTAAGGAGCCTGGTCATTTATAGAGTGACTTTGTCTTCTCTGGATCCTCTGTCATCTTAGCAGATAAGACAGTCACAAGAGAAAGCAAAGTGAAATTCTGGCCAGAATCTAGTCTTTGACCTGGGAAGTTGGCTGGAGCACACACGTAGTTCAGGTGTCTTTACCCTGCTGGTTCTGTGTTCTGCATGCCATGTGTTGAAGTAAGCGTTTTGAAAAGCCATCTTGAGAAATGCAAACCGCATCTGTCCACATACTCATCCTGTTTTCTACAGTATGTTCAGAAGGGCACCAGTTCTAGTAATTTCTGCTTTGTGCAACATTAGGGAGGTACATTCAGAGTTTCTTATGACGTTTTATAATAGAATTAATTTGGCCTGCTAATCTAAATATGTGGGTTCATTCTAATTGATGTTTTCATTTAGTGTTAATTTTGGAATGTATGGGCATAGAGATTTAGGTTATGTAATTTTTAAAAACTAACTGGGTTCTGTATGTTTGTTTTTGTTGAGTGTAGCAACATAGTTCAAATGTTTGTGGGTTTTTGTTTTGTTTTTGACTAAAAGTGTAGGCAAAGCTGAACTCTGTGAACTCTCTCTAAAGTGAATGTTCTCCAGGACTAGAGACTCTAGAGTTAGTGACCTAATTTTTAAAGTATACTGCAAACTATAGTTGTCCTCTGAATAGAAGGAGACTCCTTTGCCTTCTTAGGACACTACCTCATTCATGTCCAGCTTGCTGTTGCTGGTTTTGTGCCTTTTGTTGTCAGATTTCAGAGAGCCATCAGAAGAATTCTGATGCTTGAAGATAGAGGGTTTTCCTTTTGCCAAATACTTTATCCTTTTATGGGCTTTTTCTAGGACATACTGCATTAGGAAAACAAAGCAGATAAAATTCCATCTTTGTATTCATACTTGAGTTACTAGAAATGATTGGGTTATGTTGTATCTAGAAGTGTGTATGTCTCTGTCCAGGTGTAGTTTTTCCAGTCTTTCTAACTTAAGATAATTATGGCCTAGAGCAGAAACTGATCAAATGCAATGTATTATTCTTTAAAGGAATAATCAATCAAATGACTATATTCTGTTATAAGGACTTCCAGGAAAAAAAAAATGAAAATGTTTAAATATAATTCAGTTACGCTTATATGGAGAATGTGCTATTTCACATTTATTAAAGTGGTCCAAAAAGCAAAATATTTTTTATGCCCAGCTGAGTATAAAAGTATGGAAAAAATCTTTTTTTATATTGACATGTTTGTGAATGTCATTTGAAAGTTTTCCCCCTTAAATGCTGATTTTTAGGCCACTTGCAAGCGGGATCAAAGGCTCGCAATGCTTAGAACCCACCGTATACACATGCAGAAGAAGAAAGAAGAGGAGGTCGAACATTTTGAGGAAAATACCAATTGGCTGCATCGTGTTGAAAATGAAATGCGCCTCCTGGGTCAAGATGGGTGTATTCCAAAGGTAAAATGCCTTTCACTTCAAGGGCAGATTTCCTGCATTGTAGGCAACATCTGACTATAGTTAAGAATAGAAGTTGTTTTTCTTTTTTTCCCCTCTCTTCATCTTGCTTCTACTCATGGCTTCTGCTTTAATTCTTTCAGGGTGGTTTCAAATTGTAGCATTAGCTGTTTCCATTATCCTGCCTTAAAAGTACTTCATTATTTGTGCAAGTATTCCTTGTTCATGAAAGTATACAATTACATGCAAAAAATGCACGCTAAAGGGGAATAAGTATGATATGGCTGAGCAGTTCAGATGCCTGCCAGAGAGTTGATCCTGCTTCTGGCCATACACTTCTATTTTTGCCTTTACAGTAACTCCTGATGCTCGTCTAACTGTGTGATAACCTAATTCTTAGCCTGGCCAAAAAACCCTTCTTTCTTGGAGAGTGCTAGAGGAGGAGTGGGAAGGGAGAAAGAAGTGGGAAGCTGTATTCTGTGCCAAGTTTTAGCAAGTAGAGTCAGTTCATTGCAGCCTCAGAGAAACACCAGAGCTGGCAGAAGGGAAGGGATGAAGGTCTGTGCAGGAAGAAGAAGAGGAAAAGAAAGGTTGGGGGGTTATTTCAGCCAGCAATTGGAGTAGCTTAAATGGTAGTGTAGTGAGCACTTACATGACTCATAGTAGAATATATTTCAATACCTGTGTTTTTATCAAGATGACTAAAATTTGTTGATCCCGTAAAAGAAATTAACTTGTTTGAAATATCTTAAAGTTGTCATCATCTCAGGAAGGTGACTGAATACAGTGAAGACTTGTCCTAGACAATGTCACTGAAATTCAGATATGGAGCAAGTACACAGGAAACGAGGCAAACGTGGTTTTGGGCATGCATAGATAAGCATATGTGTGTGTCTGTTGGGTTCTTAATGCTAATTACAGTACACCCACTATTGGTCAAAGGAAATCTACAAAGCAATATTTATGAATATAAATAAGAACCAAACAATTCATCCTTTTCTACCATAAAACTTCAGTATCATAATATAGATCCACTTCATCTTTACTTTTCAATATAGAATGAATTAATAATATTTTAGTTTATCACTTTCAGTTTGATGTCCAGTTGTTTGATTTTATTTTTTTTTCTTGCTAATTTCTCAAGGAACTTGGTAAAGATCTGCAGTGTTGCCATTTAAACCTAGAAGTTAAGGACCTGAAAGCCCAGATTGACCACATGTTATCTCTGGTGTCCCTTCAAGATCAGCACTATAAGCAGACAGAAAAGTAAGTATGGTTTCATAGCAGGCTTGATAAGACTTCTGTTCTGACATTTGTAACTTCAGAAGACATATCTATAGAATTTAGTTTTAGCTGAAACAGAAGCAAGATTTTTCTCAAACTTTTTTTCTAGGTTAGAATTGTGTTTTCTTAAGCAAAAAAATAATAATCACTTCATCAGTATTGGTCCATATCTGCCATTGTTTAACAGAAACTGCAAGGATACTCCAGTACTTCTTATTTCTATTTAATTTTCTTCTTTGCTTCTTTTTCAGAAACTGTTCAATAGATCATGATGTCTTATTTTCCTCTTCTGTGTTGAATAGCAGTATAGAGTTTTTTATAAGTGTTTGTGTTCTCTTTTAATTCCCTGCACTGTAGACATTAATTTACCTGTATTAAAAATTGTTACCATTAAATTGTTATATAGCTAGTCAGACTGAAAAAAGCTGAATTTGCAGGTAAGCATTAGCTCTTCTATTATCAGTCTCTGAAATGTTGGTGACTAGCTTTCAGAGTGTGACATAAGGAACAGGAAGTAATCGCAAATCTGCAGTAAGTAGGTATATTAAATTTATAATTAAATCATTCCAGAATAAAATAACCAGCTTTTCTACATCCTTTGGAGAAAAGGCTGTTACCATAAACATTACAAAAACTAATAAACCTGCAAAACTAAAAGCAAAATTTTTAAAGCTATGTTGTTCTTAATTACAAAGATGCTTCTTGAGTTTTTATATACATATCCCTTTCCGTATTGCTTGAACCTACTGTTTAGTCCTGCAACTGACTCCATAGTTAATTAATTCCTGTTTTCAGATGGGATTCCTAAACTTTTGTCACTTTAATTTAGTTTGCAGTTCTGTATGGATCTTAATGTATTCCATTCTTTAATTAAAGATCCTAGTATCTAAATTTATTTGGACTAGGCTTTTAATAAGGTTTTATACACATCTAATTAAGATGTGCTTGGGTTTAAACCACATTATTTGGTTTATGCTTTTCTTTTTTCTGGTACTTAATTTTAGAAAGTCAGAACTCAATCAAGATATACTGACTATTTCTGTGGTGTTTGAGGGACGGAAGATCTTGGGCACTGAAGAAAAACTGTACTTAGTAAATGCTTAGAGTGAAATAAAAGATTTTGCAAAAGAGAAAAATCACTTGATTCAGTGAGGAAAACTTCCTCTCTCTGTTTTATGGTATTCCCCGAAAATAAATTAAAATAAGTTACACAACAGAACTTGGGGAGGTGGAAGAAGGGAAAAAAATTCCTCCTATTCCTATTAGTGGCAGTGCTAGTAAGGATCAGATTAGTTATGATTTAGTCATATTTGTCTCGCCTCTTGTTGTTTTACAGAGTACTAAATACTTTGCTTCCATTTCTTCGCAAGCAATACCTGACTTTGAAAGAAGCTGGGTTAACAAATAATTTAACTGAGACTGAATTTGGGGAGGTTGAGCAGCTGATTCAACGACAAAAATCAGTAGTTTGGGCTGACCAGACTGAAGAAAAAGAACAAAATCAAAACCATGAACTAAAGTTGTCAGCTATCTTTGCATTCCCACAACTTGTGACCAGACCAAACACCCCCTGCCGTAAGTATATGTGTTCTCTGTTAGAAATACTTTTCCATGTCTCCTGCAAAAGCTATATGTCATCCATAAACACTGTGGATGCACACTTCTGCAAATACTGAAGCCAAATGTAAAGCCAAGCCTCAGACCCACTTTGTGCAAACTATATACCATTCTTACTTGGATATAGGAAATAAGTTGACTTTTTCAATGGCTATACACACTCTGCCAACAGATAACTCCCTTATTCTCTTGTTGGAACATACCCCATATATCACTGTTGCTAGATCCTATGAGTGTTATTAATAATTCCATTTGAGTCTTTCACATGACATTGATGGAAAAGGCATCATAGTGTCGAAAAGTATAATTCTGTTAGTGATTTGAAAAGTTAAGCAGCTACTGGAGTTTTGCACAGTTTGAATTAATGGCCTTGAGGGACATGAGATTTCCTGTTAATTACAGGCTGACCCGGAATCAATTTAGTACAACATTTTATAAGTTTATTTTTCCAAGAATCAAAAGATTCATCATTTCTGCTATGGAATCAACTGCTTTGTTGTCTCCTGATGGCCCTGTTTCTTCCCTATAACTCTTATGTTCCTGTCAAACACTGGAACAAGCTTCCTAGAGAGGTGGTCGATGCCCCAAGCCTGTCGGTGTTTGATGCATTTGGACAATGCCCTCAGTAAAATGCTTTAACTTGGTCAGGCAGTTGGACTAGATGATCATTGTACGTCCTTTCCAACTGAAACAGTCTATTCTGTGTAGTTGTCTCTTTCTTTAGCTGTAAAGTGAGTTGCCCTGGAGTGTAGCCTGGGTAAAAATGGCTGAAGAATCCTTACAGGAAGCGCATTCTGATGGATGACAGGCAAAATCTCAGCCTGATAGTGCAGCTATACGAGCCAATGCTCGTATCTTGTGCTCTGGATAGGCAGCACTTAACACACTGGGGCCTTCTGATTATAGCTAGTAATCCATAACGTTGAATGACATCCATAGGTAACAAGGGAAAAGCAGATAAATAATACTTCAGCTTCTCAAAAGCTGGTAGTCATAGAAGAGCACTGACCCCTGGAGCACTGTGAAATTAGTTCCCTGCTTTCTTTAGCTTTCTTCCTCTACACAGCTCGCTCCGGGGTTGAGAATTATTTTGCCGAAACCATTTATTACCTCTGTTCTCATTAAGTGTGTATGTGATTTTTGGCATGTGTTTGTATTGCTGTTGATCATACCAGATAGTTGATTCCCAGGATTTCATTGTCCGCAATGTAAAGGTCAGACGGTGTTGAGGGTGGGCTGGGGTTTTTTTTGGGGGGTTGGTGTTAGGTTGGTTTCTGTTTTGAGGGATTTTTTTTGGTGTGGGTTTACTTCTGGGTTTTCTGAGAGAAGGAAAAGGAGGTTTGCAGATTTGCATGATTATGCTTCCTATTTTGCCTGTGCTAGTCAAGGATTCAGCAAGGTTGGAAGCAGTTGTTGGCTTGCCCATTTCTCCTTCCTGCTTGGAATAGGGCAGTGGACCTCAGCGGATGGCAGCGTTCTTCCACTCTGGTCCACTCTCATTTCCCATGTAGAAGGAAATTGGATATGATCTTGGATTGCTGGCAACCTTTTGGAAAATCATGGTAGTCATAAGTATCTCCATTTTGTGGGATTGCGTTCATTAGGAACCATGATGCTACGGTCGTATCAGAATGGAAATATATTCTGCAAAGCTTTGTGAAAGGCATTAAAATAAAAGGTAGTGGGTTTCTTTCTTGTTTTATCTCTATTTTTAAGTAAAAAAAATACAGTTTTTAAAACTGTTTTTCTAGTCTGTTTATTCTGTCATGGCAAAGCAGATTAGTGAAGAATTTTGGAGGTGACGGTTGTTTCCTGTCATAACTCATCTGAGAATTCAAATACTGTAACATTTTCTTTTCAGTGCGAGAATGCTGGAATCTTAAGTGCTAGCAGCTCTGATTACAAAAATCACCTCATGCTTATTTCAAATCATGTTTTGTGTGTGTATATATATATGTGTATATATAAGTCTGGTTTCATTTATAATTTACTGTGATTATCTGCCTGAAAATTTTAATTTTATTATTAAAAAAAAAGCCAAACGCCTAAAAAATGGCATTTATGATATGTTAAGATTGGATTTGTGGAATTATGTCTGTGACTGAAGAAGGAAAGAAATGCAAACTTCTCTAGACCACTTGTAAAATAAGAATTCAAGACTCATGCAATGGGATTTTCACTTGGAGATCAGTATTGTGTATGTGCAAGACAAACATGAAGCCATGTTCCTAGCTGGTATTTATTTTATATCATAGGCATATTTTTAATATACATTTTTTTCCTTTTAGAGGGACTTTTCTTACTGTAGAATAGGTAGGGAGATGTACCCAAATACAGATCCACTAAATTGTATAACACTTTCTAACTAAATTTTGATCATAGAGATTCTGTCTTGTCATATGTGGGTTATCATTGTTGTGAATTTTAATTCCTGATGCTAGTAAGCTTCATTACAGTTCTGGATTAATCTACTGTTGTTCCACCTTTCTTGAAGTCCTGTGTTGTAGGAGGCCAGATGTGTTCTTACTGAAATTAACACTAAAATAACTATTAATTAAATTGCACGTGAACTTTTAAGGCATAAACATTTGACTCCATTAAAGTCATTAGGCGTAATTTGAAGGGTTGTCTTGAAAGTCTTATGTAGAGATTTTCCAATTATTCCCTTGTTCTAAAAGTTGTTGAACTGTATGTTCACTTAAGTAAACAGACACCATATTTTTCAGTTAAGGTCGACTTTTTTCAGCTCTAAACGGTGTCTTTGCCTGAACATGTCCATAGAAATCTTTTGTGGTATTTTTATTTTTGTTTACTTGTTCTTTGGAAAAAGAAATAGGATACATTACTTTCATTCCTTTTGCCCTCTTATTAGATGCAGGAGAAAACATGGTAGAAAGAACTATTCTCCAAATTTTGTAACCTTTACAGGAAAGGTTATGATAACTTCTAACAAGACAATTTCGAACAAGACACCAATTTTATTTTTTTTGGAAGCGCTTCATCTGATTGTGTGCTCTCTCTGTTTGCTTTTGACTAGTTGTATAAATGTGTTGATACTTTTAAGGGATGTTGCCAGGAATTATTTTTTTTTTTCCCACGAAATTACTGAAGGTTTTTAATCTTCACAAAGAATTATATCTCTCTCTCTCATTGGAAGCTTAAGTTGGTGAGCTAACATAAAATAAGTTTTCTTCAACAGCTTTTTTCCCCTCAGTACTGCTTGTTAGTATGAGACTTACTGTTCAGCAGGTAGACATTGTAAGAAAATTTCTAAACATAAGTCATTGCACAGAACAAAACATATTGCTGCTAGGTAGTAAAGTAGTGAGGACTTGACATTAGACATTTGAATTTGAAATTGAGTTGGAATTGAATTGAGAATTGGCTTTGCATACTGGACAAAGTTAGAATAAGGTTCTAAAAATTATTAATTGCACATTCAATTATCTAATTTTAAAACATTGAGATAACAAGTAAATGTGAACAGTAGCAGCTCTGCTCAGAAAAAATACACTCTTTTCAAACAATATTTTTACAGTATCACTTTAATATTAATGTATCCTTACCTAAAATGTTCAACTGGTGTTGACACAATCATTTCCGTACATCTTGGGAGGTGTGGTAGAAAAAAGTAATCCACTTACCAGTGCTTTAAAAATTTTTCTGTTGAACACAAAATAAATGCAGTGAAATAGCTCTTCTTCAATTGTTTGTTTAAATTCGAATTTAAAATGTTTTGAACTATGAGCTGATATTATGTTATGGAAATACATTTCTCCTCTGCAGAATGTGTATTAAGGAAAAAAAAAAACATAAATCAGAAAAAAATACATTAGCATGGGAAAATGTGAAGTAGTACAAGGGCAACATCCCAATCAGAAATAGGAGGGATGTAGTAATTTCTTTTTTCCTTTAAAGATGAAATAAATTATTCAAGAATCCAATTCCTTCTCCCTAAAGTCATCTCAGAAGTATGCTTGGCAAATGTTAGCAAGAGCTGACCTAAGAACTTAGTGAACAAATAAAAAGAAAGATTTATACAGATCCCCTCACACCTTTGGCGCATTGATATTTTATTATTTATAATTTGTTCAAGATGTTGGGAAGGAAATAGTGTTTTGCACAAAGATGGAAAAAATATTACCCACGTGCTACACAGTGGTCATTATTCCTTATATAAAAATCCATATTTCACATATAACAATTGCATGGACTACAGCTTGTCATCAGGAAAGAGCAACGCAGTTCATTTCTTGTGATTTGGTTCTTATTTTTCATGTTATAAGCTGAGAGCAGTATTTTTTTAATCTCCCATTTAATATAAATATATGTTGCCTTGTGTTAGTGTCTCAGAAGTTTCTTTTTAAATACTTTGCGGGAGAGGGTGGAAAAGTTAATTGGTGGCAATGTAACGTTTCTTTCACGTGACATGTAAGCCTAGAGCATCTAAGAGAAGAGGAGTGTACTAAATCTGCTGATAACAAATGTAACGTGTTGCTTTTGAACCTATGTTAACCCATATTTGAAAGAACATTTTTCTGAGATAAAATCCCTCTGCAAAAATGAGATGTTACTCATGTAGAAAACAGTAAGATTTATGAGGGAGAATATGAATTCCTCTTAGTGTAAGCTTATGAAGTTAGTAATTATATATCTTTTGTTGAACTCAAAAGTGTGTAAGGATGTATGCGGTATCCATGTGGTATCCATGTTTAGAAATTTCAAATTCATTACCAAACTACAGGTTACTGTTTAGTCACTATGCATTTAAAATGGTAGTGGCACAGAAAAAACCCTGTACTTTAAAGGAAACTGCTGAGCTCTGCATGTTGTAAAACGTGAGGCACTAATCATTGCAGAAATTTTTTTAATGACACTATAACTTTTTGCTGGCACTCCTTTTAGAGGGAGCCATGGCATTGTTCAAATGCAAATGAATTGTTATTGAGTGTTTTCGCATAAAAACTAAAATGCTTTAGGTCATATAAATAACTCTTCTGATAATAAGCACTGTCCCCAAACAGCTGAAGCAGCTGAATCATTTCTGTAGAATAGGAAAAGTTAAAGCAGGGCTTTAACTTCTCATGGTTTTCTTTGGAATTAACTTCATTCAACTATCTGATCCTGAAAAAGGAAGTCAAACTAGTAATTGACATAGAAAAATCATCTAAAAAGAGTAAAGGGAATTACAGCAAAGGTGAAAGGGTAGGGAATTTTATTTGATGTTTTGTTGAAAGTCTCTTACAGAAATAAGTTTTGAAAAATATATTCAAAATGTGCTTAGTTTATTGTATGACATGGTTTTGATATTACCATGTTATAAGATCCTTCTTTCTTTCAGGAGTTTCAAAATATCAAAGAATTTCAGCTGAATTGCTCTCATTGTTTCTAATGAAGATTTCTTCCTTGGAAAGGGTCTCCTATGTATTAAATAATATGAAGTCATGGTGGGAGAGGAAAAGATCAAGATACTTCCTGGCCATTCATTCAATGTCTGTTGCTATGGTCAAGTTATCAAGATAGTTAATTCTTGTGCTTAAAAACTCTGATCCTTTGGAGAAAGCTAATTAAAGCTCAAGCTTTGCCAAGGCACATGTAGCCTTCACTACAGGAATAGACCTCTTTCGATCTTGTTTTTCCTTTAACCTTTGAAACCTTTAAACACCTTCTGTGACATGTCTTGCTCTCAGAGTCAGAGATGTACATTCCTAGCTGACTGTTAATCAGCAACCTCATCCAACCAAGGAGTATTGCTTAGGCAGCTGTATGTACATAGCACTACTGTGAGTACCAGAAATAGCTCTCAGAAAATTCACAATTTGTCCTCAGCTAATGTTCCTTGCCCTTCTGGTTTGTATAGACAGTGCCATATTAACACAGCTATGCACGACAAAGTAATTTGATCTAACAAACAATTGTTTTGCGATGCATGCGAACACACTCTATGTAATGAATCAAGGAGTATTTTGTGAAGAACTTAACAGAGTATCTGAAGCTTAAATTTCTGATTGGGCTTATTTGATGTGTTTTTTTCCTTCATCCACCACTTCAGGATTTTAAAAATAAAATTAAATACCCTCAAATTTAATCTAAAATTAAACATTTGAATTATCTTTTAATCTCAAATCGTTCAAGTAAAAATAATTTTAAAATATTAACACAACATTAATGTATCCCAGTGAATGTATTCACATTATACTTTTTTAAATATTTTTTCCTTGGTAATTTAATTTTTGCTTCTTAAAATATGACTGAAAACATAATATTTTCAGAACCTCTACTCTTGCACGCTTTCATTATGAAGCCTTAACATGGGGTTTCCATAATATGTCTTAACCATACTTTCTACTCTGTATTACTAGGGAAGATATTTTTTTTTAAACACTTGTTTCATCAATGTATACTACTATTGGTAAGTATCCATCCATACTAATTATTTATTCTGACCTTAATTATAAATTAGAATTGTTGTTTGTAGAGGAAATGGTGGTTTTCCACTATCATTTTTTGTTTACAAATACGTAAAAAAAAAAAACAGATTAAACTTGTGTACGCTTCACGATACCATAAATATGTAACCTCATGAACAGCTCAACTGTTTGTATTAAGTAAAGCACAAGCTCTGAAAACAACATAAGTTCATTTAAAAATGGATTCGGGCCCCCATTCTTGGGTGTTGGTTAATGGGCAGCCATACAGTATTCATAGAGTACGGACTGTTGGGTGGAGTGCTCTGACTGGTATTTGCAAGTATTTCTGTGAATGGGAAAGTTCTTGGCATTGTTTCAGGCATCCCATTTCCGGAAGCCTTACTGTACATTACCATTGAGAGAATGGAATTGATTTACAGGAAAAAAAAAGCACAACAACAAAGGCATCCATTACCTCCCCTGGTCACAAACATCCAAAACTAAAGTCAATTTATCATTTTTGCATGGCAGGAAAAATCAGGGTGTAATTGTATGTAGTAAAAGATTTGATTAAAAGTAGGAAAAGCATGCGTCTTGTATATAGGAAAGATTTGTCTTATATTGAGCAGCTTTTTCACACTGTCCTATATGACTTTAAGTATTTTTTTTTCCTCATGTTGTGTAACATCGTGCAACTGACCACTGGCACTCAAGACTGCAGCCTGGATTTTAGCCTTTTTCAGTCCACAGCTGCTGTTTGTGAAACTGTTGTGAAACTGGCCATCACAGCGATGCCTTTGGGTCACATGAATATTAAATAATTGAAATGCATTCACTAGACCTCATTTGCAATTTGGAATTCCATGAGTCAGTTGTTAAAAGAATGAAAATGTATGATTAGTATTGTAATTGGATCAATCACTGGTAGCCCAGAAATGTTTATTGAAACGAATGCATTAATATTTGATTTCACTTAGCAGAACAACCTGGTAGACTTAATTTAGCACAGTTTCCAGAAATAATCCCCTTATGCATGTATTAACATGAGTTCCAGAAGAAGAGAAGTCTTGGCCATTTTTTTGTCCCAAGCGTCAATTAGAACTAACCCAATTTATCAAAGTCATTTTGTCATGAACTCTACTCACTTTTGCTATGACTCATGTTTCACAAATACTGCGTTCTGCTTCTCATATTAACTCACAGGGCTGTAAATATCTAATATTGCTATGTTTCTCTCCTGATAAATCAGTTCATCTGAGTGGTCTTTTGGGACAGATAATGCAACAAACTAACGACCAAAACCACCTCATACTGTTTGATGGGGAGTGGTTGGTCAGCGGAGGATGACTGTTATTTTTAATTTCCGAGTAAATCTCTTAAGAAAAATAATATTTAAAAAAAAATCTGACAATTATCTTTTATAATCATCAGCCTAAAATTAAAGATCAGCAAATGTGATCTATTCTCTAAGATATATTTGGAATAACGCTTATTTTTAAAGAGAAGCGTTGTAGCTGAAAGCACTAGCTAAGGAAATACAACTTCTAAATTTTTCTTTTAAGCTACTCCATCAGGTTAACTGCGGATGTTTCTGTAAAGTATACAGTGATTCATTTCTGTATATGAAATAAAAAGTAAACTTAATATCGCTGAATCATGATGATCAGTCTGATGCAAAAGATTGAACTGACTGTAAAACGTGAAGCAAATACAAACCATAAACATTATCATTTCCCTGCCTTATTATGGAACAGGTCTGGAGATTTTCTTTAGAGCTGGAATGTGTTGTTTGTCTTTCAGTAGAAAAGTAATAACAACACTTAATGATTAGCACTAGACATCCATTTGGGAACTGTTTAGATTTGTTCTTTAAGAAAATAAGAAAAGCCATACTTGGTCCATCACTAGCCAGTAAAACACTCCTAAGACAGACAGTGATAACAGGACAAATCTAGAGTCAGCTGACTTGCAGTTTCTGGTTCCAATGCAATGGGAAATTCCATTGAACCAATCACATGTAATAATTGCCACTAGATATCTTCCAAGTTTCTCAAATCTGTATTTTGTAACCCATTTATACTTATGGGATTTGCCACAGCACACTGCAGTGAGTTCAACAGTGTAATTGCTCTGTGGGAGGTAAGTATTGCTCTTAGTGTTAAAATTAGTTTGTGATATGATCGGGGGTATCTACTGTTCGTTACTGCAAGAAACAAAAGAGTTCCTTATTGACCTCATCTCTGATATTTTATTAATGTATTATATATTATTTCAGATCCTAACTAGGAATGTACTGTTGGCTGAATTTTCTATGTTTACTCATTGGAATATTTCGGCAATAAGATAAAGCATGTGCTAAACCATGTAACATATACATACGTGCCACCTGCTAGCACTTAACATCGTGTTAAAATTTAGTATCCTGGGAGAAAGCATTGCCTAAAACTGTCACACAAATACTTTGGTTTTAGTAGGCATGAGCTGCTATGAAATTAATGTCTCCTCTGTGTTGCTTTAATACTGGAAGTTCATATTTGCCACTTAAAACATTTAAGTCCTTTGTTCTGGAGCTTTGTCTTTTTCCCTTCTTGAATAGGATTTCAGGGAACTAGTTCCCCCTAGTTTTAGCTGTCCCATTGCAATATAAGCCATGTAGTGGTAGATGACAACATGTTCTAAAATTGCTTGATGAAATATTCAGTGCTTATTTAGGCAAAATTATACTAAAATTGTATGAATTTAGTATTTAGGAAAGACAAGGTATGGTGTTTCGGTTTGAGGCATTTACTTTTGTGTCAGCTTGTGATAGTAAATTTTTTCTTTCAATACGAATTTTTATATATATAAATCTAAAGTATGCATCTAAATATCAATGCTTTTTAATAATGAGTAGCCTTTGAAGTATTTGAAAATAGATTCTCACAAAAAAATGAAATAATGTTTGGGGTTTTTTTATTAAGGAGAAACACTTTTGATATGACCATTTGAAGTCATCTGAAATCTATAGGAGTAGTGCTTTTGTAGCAGCTCTAGTTGTCTGAGTCCATTTTATTTAAACTTCTCAATGACAGCTATTAAAAGCACCTGCAAAAAAAGTAGCAACTGTCTTCAGTATCTTGCTTCCTTATTGAGACAAATAAAAACACTGGCATTCCTTTATTTTGTGGGTTAAATTCTTTTCTTGTTCTATTTATGTTTACTTTAGATCATAACTGTTTGGAGCTATACTCTGTATAACAGCAAGCTAGTGTGGAGTTGGGGTGATGGGGTTGGTTGTTGGGGTTTTTTTGTCACATCATATTTGGTTTATGTCACTTAGCAAAACCAAGTTAAATATGATGTTGCTGGTGATGCTTTTGTTTACTTTCTTGTTTACTGTGTTTGGAGCAACTTAATACTTTCACAAAAAGCTTTGAGAAGGGACACTTCTTAAATATTTTATATGCTTTCCAATACTTAACTGGCAAGAAAAGCTAGTTTTGTTTTAACTTCATTTTACAATGAGTTTCATTCCAGAAATAAATAGATTTTAAAAATAGGTCTGGGTTTTTACAAAGGGATTATATTTGTCTTATATAAAATTGCTGCAACTGTCTTTTCATTAATGTACTTGTATTACAATATGAAATACTGTTCATTATGATGAAATTCAACAAATTATTAATGTTGGCAATACTTTTGTGTTCTTTACCTATTTAGTTCATGGTTTAAATGCTTGCATTTACAGTTAATTTAAAAATGCTTCCAGTATTTAGTCCTGAAGAAGCTTCTAAAACTTGGCACTCTCACCAACATGTTTCTCCATCAGACTTCCTGCCTCGTAACTTTAGGACATTAGCAAAACCTCAGTGTCTTACAGTAAGCAAACTTTCTGAAACTGGAACCTCCCTGTCCTAATGTATCAACAGACAAATAGAATCCTAACCATTATTTTTCCCGAAACACACACTTTTGGATGCATATAAGCAGGAGGAAAACCTAAAAAAGTAATATTTTAAAATGTGTCCTGAAATGTTTAATGGATAGTTATTTCAAACACTGCATTGGAATCCTTAGATAAAGCTTATTCTTGTATTTAAGAATATAAGCTGTCAAAAAATCTTTAAAAGAAACTTTTGGCCTCAATTTTTGGTTGTGATGACCAGAAAATAGGTTTTTTTGAAGGAAAGAAATGTCAGTCTTTTACATAGAAAAATAATATTGTACTCACGAAACTGAAATTAAGAGCAAGCACATTAATGAAGAATGGCGTCGTTGATAGCATCTCAGAGTACATATTGAAAGTGGTTCATGAATAAGCTCCTTCTTGTTACCAAGAAAATCCTACCAAGTCTTGGAGAAAAATATCTTCCTCGAAAGTAGGCTTATATTGTTTCTGGTGGAGGTAAAAATTGTTTGGGCAACACACAGGCCCTGGTGTACTACACTTTCCATTTCATGGCTCATGGAGAATATACTGAATTAGCTTAATGTTTAGATTAAAATCAAGCTACCATGTCTCAAAAACCTGCTGTACTTCACCTGGTGAATGCTGACCATGAATTAGATTAAAATTAGGCATGAGAAAATAACGTATTTTGCATTTTAACAAAAAAAAATATCCTTTACATATATATAGCGAAGTGAACCATACACGTGAGTAAGCACATGCAGAAATTCAGAGTTCAGTTATTTCATGTCAAGTAGCCCTCTCAGGCGTGAGTTTCCTGTGTTTGTGTTTCTTCAAAGCTGAAAACAGCATAATAGAATTGTAATTGTTCATGTAATTATCCAGGCATCTTTTCCCATGAGCAGTTTGCTTAAATTAACCTGCTTTTATTGTTTATGCATTGTTGGATAAGAAGTTGCATATTTGTTGAACCATAGTAGTTTAAACATCGTTCTTTCTCAAACTGAGCCCTTGAGTGAGGAGTAAATGTTTGCTTTGTTTTTTCAATGGTTTCATTATTGAATTAACTTCTGGCAACATAGAATAAATTTGTGGTCTATATATTAGCATCTGATTTACTTGCTACTTGTACACGCTTTGATACTACCCATTCCATCCTCCCAGAACAAGTCTAGATCTTGTGGTAGTCTTTATATCCTTTCCTGTCCCCTCACTGCTCTAATTTATATCTTGTAATTGGGCATCATCTCGTGTAGCTGGGCATGAGGAATGCATCATATGGTATGTCTAGTTCCAAAGTGTGCACAAACAACTGATGCTGACATCATCCTTCACCCTTTGACAGCTTTCCTTCAATGAGGCTCTTATTTGGGCCTTTTCCCCAAGACATCCGATTTCTGAGGGTACTTGGGGAATTGGCATTCTTAAAGCTTCTGGCCTATGGCAAATTGGGTTGCAACTGGCCAATGAGGTCAAAATGAAATGGGGGCTGAGAAGTGGTAAACAGTTGGGGAAAAGACTACAATCATTTAAGCCTTGCTTTTTGTGAGAAATCAAACTGGGGGCGGGGGGAGAGGGGGAATAATGCGATACATGTTTTTAATCCATTTTCTTCCTCTTCAAAGAATTTTTATGGAACACCTAAAGTGCCGTAAGTGTTAACGCGTGAGAGCGAACTAAAGAAGCGTTCAGACTGAGGAGTTCAAACCAACTGTCTTATTCTGAGGCAAAAATAGAATGGAATTTTAGAAGAAATAAATATTTATCAACACTGTTGTATGAATGCCATAGTTAATTCCTGAGTAACTTGCAGCAATTTAAAAAGCAGGAGCTCCTTTTACAGTTTAGTTGCTCATAGGAATGGAGTAGGCAATGCGGAAAGGGGGGTGTGATGCTGTGGCTACCAGTTGAAGTGAGGCCAATCCATAGACATTTTAAGAATAGTATTATCTACTTCATTGCTTAAATTTGCACGGAAAGTTAAAGATAGAAGTGCTTGGGGTTTTGACAGACCTCTCCTACTCTTGATTTGTTTAAAAAAAATAAAATCCTTTTTGTTATTAACTACTGAAGTCACCTCTAGCCTAGCATTTTGTGTCTTAAAATGATTCTCCTTTATGGAAAACTTGAAAAAAAGAAAGGCCTTTCTCTCTTTTCGGAGATTGCCTTTATTACCACCTGCTTGAAAATAAAAATATTATGACACTTCAAGAAAAACAGTATAAATCAGAATGAATGGGAATGGCCAATTACTGCTGCATTACTTGCTTTGTTATTTTTAGGGGTGGGGTTTTTAGTAAAGAGCTTTTTTGCAGAGTTCATATATTGAGATGACAGGACCCAAGTGACTTTTCTTTCCTCTTTTCCAAAACACTACTTGCTCATTTGCAATGTCAAAGAATTTTATTCCTCCAAGTGATTCTATGTCCTTTTTACAACAGTCTCTCATTCTACTGCATGGTACTTGCTAGGGAAAAATGGCCGTGATCCGGAGGCAGCTGTAGATTACTGTGATAGTACCATCTTAAATTAAATTAAGAGTTATGTCATGATAATGCGATCATTTTCAATGCTCTTACTCTTCCATTCCCTGTTGTTATGTGTCATATCTTACTTGTGATTACTTGTAATATCTCTGGGATTAACTATATCAGCCTATGCATATGTATAATACTTTGAGTGCCATAGAACAAATGCTACCATCTGGACAATGCTGCAACAGAAATAACTTGAGTTACATGATCAAATTAATATGTAAATGAAATAAATAGTATTTGTAATAATTTCTGCTAATAAACATGTTTCAGCAGGGAAGAGGCAGGGGAAAAAGCAAGATTTAAGTAGTAAATATAGGTAAATGTGCTAACCATCATTGCCTGTGTTGCCCAGGTACAACTTTTGGTACACCATCACAAGGAATGAATAACAATACACAACAAATAGTAGAATGTGCAGTACCACCACAGAAAAGAACTAGGCGGAAGCTAATGGACTCTCCAATCACAGCTCAAAGTCCTGCTGCATCCAAACAATCCAGTCTCCAACATCTGGAGGATTCTCTAACCAAGGAGGTCCGCCCTATTGTGTATACGCCAGAATTGTGCAGAAAGCCAGCACAAAGCTCCTGTACACAAACTGTGGTAAAGAAACCTTTACGCCTTGCAGGCCTTCAGGAAGCCAGTGTATGTAATATAGACATGCCAGTGAAAAAGGCGAGTATTATGGACTCTACATGTGACATAATCCCAGAGTGCGATGAAGATGACATGAACTCAACAGTAATTCTCTATGAAGAGACAGGTGAAACAACTGAAACGTCTACTGACTCATCCATGAAGGAGGCACAGCCACAGGGCACTAGCATTCTGCAAAGGTATTTTCCATTTATATGGGAAGAACTATTACCCAAACAACTTAATCCTGGTTTTCTCCATAACTGGGTTTTGCCGTTGATGTAAATTTTTATTTGTCAACCCAACAGTTTGAAAATCAAACCCTCAATTTTAATCAGCATCAGATTCAATTCTGCCATTGTTTGAAATCAATGGTATGTTAGTGACAACAGATGAAGCTGAAAGCTTATCCTGTTTTACAAGTTATGTACCAAAAAGAAAATACAGGACTTCTGAAATTGTTTGTGATGCCTTAGGCTGGTTACTTCCGGTAAGCCTTACTTTTCCTGTATCTGTAAAATGGATACCTTAACCTCTTTGACACTGAGAGATGCCATTGTTAAAGCTGCCATATATGTGTGAAGTCCTGCAAAGTAATTACCTCAAGTAATACTATTGAAACAATTTTCCGGTGTTGTTTTTCAACTTAACATATATTATTTACGGTTAAGAACAATTTCACTTGGCCCTTACCCAGAATAGATTTTACAAAAATATAATTCTTTGGTTTCAGACTTGGTCTCTCTTCCTTAAAAAACAAAAATCCTACTTCAGTACTTGAGAAGCCCTCGTATATGGCAATGACTTCTGCTGCTGCAAGAAAAAGAAAAGTATTAAGGTAAGATTAAACTAACTCTTCTATACAAGTGAGTTTGTATTAATTTCTTAAGTTCTTACTTCAGTTTCAGTATTCTATTTCAAATCTTAAAACATCTTATCAAGTCATCTGGACCTACATATGAGATGTTCTGACTCAAATATGTTTGACAATTCCTTTTTTTTTTTCCTGGCAAGTTGAGGAGAATCTTTTTTACTTTTTGTTTATAAACTTCTGTTGTTTTAACAAGTACAAACTAATATCGTATATTCCGTATCTGTTGTCTACTCAAAATAGAACAATGACGCATAATTCTGAAAAGAGACATTCCATTGTCAATTAAAAATCTAATTTGTTTGAAAATGTTGTGCCTTTGCTGAAACACATTAGAAACTACCAAAATAGAAAGTGGAGAAAATGCTTAACAATAGTTATGTGGACAGTGCCTTGGTTTTTCTGATAATTCATTTCCAGTCTCAGTTATTATGACTTCATTCTTGTGGGAATAAAGGGAAAGAACTCCCATTGGGTCACTTCTGAAAAAGGCTTGTTAGTAGGAGCAGCAGAAAGGCTGAAACTGAATAGACATTAAGTGCAAATGTACTTTTTTGGTTGTTAATGAATTTAAGGACTAGCTGTCAGGTCAGTACTGATGAAACATCACTGCTTTCTTTTGCTTTCTTTTTTTCTTTTGCCAAAAGCAAAAATTGATACAACCTTTTTGAAATCATATTTAAATCACCTGCTGCTGGACAGTGAGTGGAGCTGCTGCCTCCATAGGTCTTCTAAAGAATGTTTCAAGACTGTTGGAACAAGTTCTGTAGAAACATCACAGGGCATGGGACAAACTTAAGCACTTTTTTGTTTATTGTCTTTCAGATAGAAAATCTTCCTAGAAGATCACAGATTTACCTGATTCAATTTCATGTTCTTGATCTAATTGTTACTAATTATTGTTCTAAACTGTTTTGCTAGGATTGCTCTAGGAAGAGGAATAAACTGTATTTTTCTGGGATGAGAAAAGAGGCACATAGCATGTTTTCCGTTTTTTCAAATAGTTGATTATGAATTTAGCAAAATAAGTCACCTGCTTTCTGAAACTGAGCTAGTTTTCTAGATTCCCTTTAAGGAGAGGTATAGGAACTTCCGCAGTCTGTTCTAAGACAGACTTTGAGTACTTTTTTTCTAATAACTGTGTAATGATTTCCCAACTTATATACGTTTATCTCTTCCCAAAAGACTAGTGCTTTCTGCTCTTTTATCTCATTCCTTCTGTGTCTCAAGCATGTATTTCCCAGTTTCCAAGTTAGAATAACACTACAGAAAAATCCCACACCTTTTATTCCTTTTTCAGGGATTATTTCTTCTGCCTGAGACTTTAAACCAAAAATCTTCATGGCTTTGTTTAGCAGTTGGTGATGAAGAGAAGGAATGAAAGCTTCATATGCTCTTACTTTTCAGATAGCGTCTCCTTTCCTTTCTCTTCTTTACTTCTCTCCCATGGTTTCCCTGTTTGAAGTAGTTCAGTCATTCATCTCCTACTAACATTAGAACAAAAATATAAATTTCAGACATATGCTGTACATTAGAAATATAATCTGAAACAGTCATATTGCTAGAACAAGGGATAAGAGATGAGTCAGTCATAATAGAAGCTGCTTTTACTAAATAGCATTGCGTTCTAACTGGCATAACTTCTCTTCCAAGAAGTGTGTATGAATAGATCTTAGGACTGGCACAAGGCAGGTCTTAGTCTTTACTGCTTGCTATATATTTTCATTTAGGCAGAAAATTATTATTAAGAAACTAGTGTAAGTTAGGGAACTATAAAGTGGGAATAATACAATATCATTAGAGGAATGGGAAAAGCGTAGAAACTGGGGACATAAATAGAATTAGCTTCTTTATGAGGCTGTCTTACAGAGTGGAACTGGGGAAGTTAGCAAGGCAAGTGTAAAAGGGTGAGATCAGATAGGTTCATAATTTTCACTGTAGATCTTAAGTCCATGACATAAAAGGCTTTAAAATATAGAGGTTTTGTCTTAATGAATTTGAAGCTATAACAGCTTTCTTGCAGCTTAGCTAAAAAGTCTGCTATGAAGCCACCCCCTCCAACTGTGTTGGAAGCTGTAGAAAAATTATTGTAGCAATAAAAAATGTGATTTGTTCAATAAACACAGCTTGGTCATTTCAAGGATTTTGTACATGCGTTAAGATTATTTCTTAGAATAATTTGTGTGCAATGACCATCAAACTAGCTTCTGTTATTCCCAAAAAAAAAGCTCTTCATTTTAAAATAAGTGGCAGCATTAGTTCTTATTTTCACAGTTGAAACATTCCTGTAAAGTTTTAAAAAGGAAAAAGGGGAATAATAGAGATATATATATGTATACATGATAAATAAATTAGTTTATTCTTTGCATTCTGTTATGAACTACCAATACTGGTTAATATAACTTAATATATTTCTACATTGCAAGGCCCAAACTACTGTAATGTACCTTAATCGCTTTACTGAAAGCAAACTCTTTTCTGGCTATTTTTCCAGTTCTACATCAAACACTGGATTAGGCAGCCTGCAAGACCCTATTTCTGCAAAACGCATTCGACAAGAGAGCCATAGAGCTTTGCGAGTACCCAAAATAGCAGGTAAGTGTCAAAACCTGAATGTATGACACTGCATTGGTAACTGTGTTTGTACAGGAGGTCCAAAATTAAGGTCGATATTCAGGGTTTTGTCAATTTAACAGCACGTGTTGCTGTGATCAGTACACTAAGCCATCATTTTGAATGTCTAACCAGTTATCTAGATGGTATCTAATCAAAACTCAGTATTACTACAAACTTCTTAGGAAAACCTTTTCCCAAGTGTTAAGGTCTTCCACCAAAAATTGTTTGTGCACTTACTGAGAAATTTGGGGAACTTTATTACCAATTTTATCTTTGCCAAGTGTAGTTAATCAAGAAATATAATCCTCTAACCATTTCCATGCCTGTTTTTAACTGCTTGCTTTTATTTATAACACCACACTGATTTATTTTTACAGATGCATTTTTTTTCAAAGATTTATTACTTAAACTTTGGCGCTATTTTGGGCCAACACAATAGCTGAGGAAAAAATTATTTTAAGGCAATATTTAGGAATTATTTTGGTTATAACAGATTGCTGATAATAATACTATCAGGTGATATTCCGTGAAAGTCTGCTACAATTACATGGCTTATCTCTGAGTTACATAAATCTTCACTGTAACAAAATCAGTTACAAATACTTTTTTCAGTAAATATGCACAAAGGTCTTTTGTTTACAACTTTCCAAAAACCTCTGCCTTTCCTAGCCCATGGCACTAAGTTGCTTGCCACCTGCAGTAGATTTTAATGCACTAAATTATTACAATTTTCCTTTTATCTCTACTCCATTGGTCTCCTTTTCCTCTCTATCTTCAGAAATACACGTAATGATGTTTCTTAGTGCAACTTTTTGGGCAGTTTAGAGGAGATCAAAGACTGTTTAAAGTTTTAGTCTGCTGTTCTTATGAAATAGTCCAATCTTGTAGCTTTTCCCAGTGGCATAGGCAATATGCCAGTTTTATAGCACATACGTGTTTTTATGTAAGAACTCAAGTGAGGGAGCAAGTACATACGTGTATGTATTATTCTCCATTCATGAGAAATGAGTTTCTCTTACAATAAAGTTTCTGTAAAGTGTAAATCTGAGGCTAAATATAAGAGTTACTTATTTGGCAAAGTGCATACACAGTTACATCGGTGTCAATTTCTACTACTAAAGACTGGGTTATGAAGTTACCAAAATCAATCACTACTCTGGTATTACTAAGAAGCTATGTAATGAAGCACCACATTCTGAAATAGAGAATAGATTTTTGATTCTTCAAAGTTTAACTGAATGTAAAAATACATTTTATTTTCAAAAGCATGCATTACAGGAGAGGAATGAAATGTCACCAAATACCTTAGAGGAAAAGCTGCTTTTGGATTAAATAGACAAAACTTGCTTTAATGACATAGTATTCATTTTTCAATACTGTTCTATAATAATAAGGATTAATAAAATTTTCACATATTTCTACATTTTTATGTAGACCACTGTGCCTTTTTAACAGCATCTCATGTCAATTGAGGGTCTAATTGTTGGACTTTCTAGGCAATTAGCACACTGGATTACTGACCTGAGAGTGATTACATATTTGCATAGCAAAATTAGGCTTTCAATAAGGACGAGAAATATGTGTAAAAATTCTTAGACATGCTCTGAAAAGGAGATCCAGGTAGGCCAAATTCTCCTACTGTTTATTGAATGAGTGTCTCCTATTTGTAATAACATTTCTTTTTTTTGCTAGGAATTAAAACGAGGAGCTGGAAGCAAGAACACGATGTACCAAAAAACCTAGCTAGAAGCCTTTCTGAAGGAAATGTAGCATTGGGTATTAAATCAAGGACATCAAAAAATCTTTTACTTCATGTTTGTAAGAAAAAAAGTAGGATTTAATTCTGAGTTCATCCATATTTCAAGCAGGATTGGTGGATAGCAAATGAGAATGGGATGACTTCTGTTTTCCTCTTGTAAATTGTTTTGTGTTAAAGTTGTGTCTATCAGTAATGCACTATTTCAGAAAGAACCACTTTTTGGAAATTCAATGATTGAGTTCTTTTTTTGTCTCCTGTTAAAGCTTACAAACATCTTTTGTATATTAATAAATTAATAAGAAACTTCATTTAGGCTTGGAAATGGAGAAGTGCACAGTAAACTTTTTGCCATAATCTTTGTGAGCATTTCCCTGTGTTTACAACTAACAGATTAATAGTTCAGACAATGCAAGTCTTTAAGGGGATCAGTGGTGCTGTATTTTTTAGATGCTAGTTTAAATTGCTTACCTTCAGTCAGTCTTAATTTTCTAATGACAATTTTGTGATACAAAAGTTAGAAAAATTGTTTTGACCTGCTAAATTATTCTCACTGAAACTTCCTAATGTTAAAATTGTTTTTCTTTTGGAAGCAAGTCTCACAGATGTTAATATTAAAATGTGTTTGTGCTTAGCATTAGGATGCCAGTTTATTCTTAGGTATGTTATCATGGACAGATACTAGCAATGTAGTACCAGGAGACAAAAATATTTACGAAAAGCGTTTGTAACGCAGTATTATATCTAAATTTTTTAGCCTTTCTGTTTTTAGTCTGTGACTTGGTTGTAAATGTTTCTGGTTTGTTTTTCAGTTTTTCAATTCAGTTGTAAATAGGATAATTATGTTAATTACTTTGAATAAATTTTTAGTTTTAATAAGAGCAATATAATGTGAATAAACCTTCTAGAAAAAATGTACCTTTTTGCCTCTTTTCTTCTATTTTGAAAAATGTCTGATATAAGTACACATAGTTCATATTGTATCTTCTGGTAAATGATTGACATTCTGAAACAAAGTGGTTATATATAGTTGTATTTTAGCCTTGACATCCTGCCCACCCCCTTAGGAACATCATTCTAGTGTGTTTGGTCTGTACAAATGTAAGTGTACACATTAATTTCCTCAAACTAAGGAGATCTAGAGGAAGAAGTCCAGTAACTAGTTCCAGTGGTGTCAAACGACTGTCTAAAACAAGGAGCTTGCAACCCAGTCAGTTAAGCAACATGAAGAGTGCTGCAGAAGAATGTCCTGCTTTTCAGCAATAGTAATGGGCTCAAAAGAGCTTCACAGGTTATTACTATTATTATTCTATCACAAGCTTTCCTGTGATAGAGAACTGGATTCCATGATCTCATAGATTTTTATCAAATTTGTTCCTAAAATTGTTTGTTCCAGATGTTGATAGTTTTATACATTTATTTTTGTTCTCTATAGTCTTTGATACTTAGACAAACAGTTATATCTCCCCCTAGCTATCGAATGTCGGCACGTTTATTCTTAACACACTGGAGGGGCATTTCTCAGAAGGCTGCTGAAGAAGGGAATGGTAGCTGCCTGTATAAGCTTTCAGGACCACTTGTGGGAGGAGCAAATAACATTGCAGAGGCTGACTTCATCAGAGAAGTTCAAAGAGGAAGGAATGATTCCTTGAGAAATAGGCATTGCTAGTTAAAAATAATGAGATGAGAAAAATCAAATCTTCCTATTTGCATTCTAAAGGGAGTATAGGCAATACAGTTGTAGTGAGCATGGGGTCATGCTGATAGCATAATGAGGACTTGAAAATATTGGCTGTGGAAAAGGCTTTTATGAACACGGTTCTAAACATCTGACAACCCTAAAAACTAGAATTTGGGACTTAACAACATCTCAGCAAGGTGATATAAGTAATTTCAGTAGAATGAAGGGGGGTGGAAATCATTTTAATATTTCTACTATGATGAACAACAAGATTTTGGAATTAATTTTAACTTCTTATGATTTTTCACACCTCGTGCAGCTAAAATTGTAGAGACCATACACTTTTGATTTATGGGATTTCTTTCAAATTCTCAGTGTTTAATATAAAATGTGCACATGTAGCTTCTTTTGTTCGTACTGCTTCACATCTGCAAGAGGCATGTTGGGCTTTGCTTATAAATGTAGTTGTAATGTGCATTGCTTTTGTGGCACGTAAGACTTAAACATAAATGTTCACAGCAATTTTAAAAGGTTTTTAGATGAGCTTGTGCATGCGACATTTTGATATTCAGTCAAAGCAGAGAACTGATGAGATCTCGTCTTTTCTTAATGTGTTTTGCATACCCCTGAGTGGAATTGATTTGATTGACTTGCAACACTTCCAGGGACTAAAAAAAGTATGTTGAGAAAATTAGCACACTGAGATGAGAAGTGACGCCCATTCCTATCTGCTAACCAGATGTTGATTACAAGTTTGTTAGCTAGGTATGTATTTACCATTGATAACTAGCAAAATGAAATGTTTCCAGAAATTATAACAGGTTGAAGTAGGATTTTTGTATTTCAGATTGCTGTTGATTAATATACTGCTTATTAATTGTACAATTATTTTGTTACATACTATGAACACATAAACTTCATAAGCAGAAGGAGCTTCGGAGCACATTTCACACACAGTACTGGTACAGAACTTTTCAGTGCTTAGTAAGTTTTTTGTCAGATTGCCAGTTTCTTCTTAGGTAGAAAGCGAAGAATATTTGGGAAGCCAGAGGAGGTATGATATAACTCATCTCATTTTCTTGCCAATCTACATTGCCTGTTACCTGTTGGCCTGCCTTTGCAAACTAATTTAAGTAATAGCATTTATCTGAAGTATACTTTTAATTGATTTCACTCTTGTACCATGCAGTGTTAAGTCTTGCCAGATGGGATGTAACGGAATATTGCACAACATAACATGACTCAGGCTGAATCAAGAATTCAAATGATTTGGGTCAATTTAATCTTGTTTAGTGGGAAGGAAAAAAAAAAGGCAATAGTTTTAAAATAAATTCACTTGAAGAAAATGTTGTGCTCCTTAACTATTCTGGAATCTGTCATCTTGGGTACCTAAAACTTCATAGGTACTGAGTGAATTATACTTGCTATGTGAGACGCATGACAACTTTTGTATGTTTGGGCATATACATGGCAATAAGAGTACTGATCTTGGCTCATCTTGCTTTCTTATTTAATACAGATAACTAGTTTATTTAAAACAAATATTAGCCTGAGTCAAAAATTTTGGTCTAATATTCATGGCTCTGTCTTGATTAATAGAACATTCATGAGTTCAGTGCTGCGCATTAGCATTGTGGGAAGCAGTCCCTCATATACAAATGTCTTATTTTAGTGTTTCGAAAAGTTCATATGCTATATTATTAGAGTATAAAACTCTCAGAAAATCTGCAGATAGATAAATTGCAATGATGTGGTATGTAGTATATTTTGGAGAAGGATGAGAAGAAACATATTTTGTAATGTTAATTCTTTGTAAAAGTTTTTCTCTTTAGACTATTTCTGAGTATATGTTGCAACACAAATCTCAAGCCTCTTTTTAAAATAAGAGGAGGTACATATGTTGTTGCCATAATACCCTCTGTGTGTGTAATTGGATATGAATAGTATTGGCTTTAATATGAAAGTCTTCATGTTGGTGTTACAAATGCCCTTGCATAACTCAAAGGGCAGTATTGGAACACTCTGCCTGTAAAATACTCAGTATTGAAATTATCATTGCTCTTTCCATCAAATCAAAGCAGTCAGGAAACCCTCAATACTTAAAAATATAGGTGTACAAGCAGAGGTATGTTGTCCAGGCTCTCTTTACCCAAATAAAGTTTCCTTTTCCTATGGTCTACATTAGGAATATGTCATAATCCAATATGTCTTTTTTTTTCTTCTTAAAGGGATTGCAATTGACAGGGACCCTGATGTTTTACTCTAGCTGCTGTGTTTATTTGGTTGAACCCCAGTTAGTACAAGCTGGGAGCCCTGGTAACCTCTTTCTGGTCCCCGGCCGGGCTTTCAGGACAGCTCGCTATTATCAGCTTTTCAAAAGAGCTCATTGCAGACCGTTTTACCAAGAGGTCGACATTTCCCATGACCAAATGGGCAGAGATTTTTCTGAAAAGCAATTTGTTGCAAGTGTGAAAGGGATGTTAAAGATCTTGTCCCACTGGGTAATTCTTAGGAAAACATACAAAGGCTGTAGGGTATAGTTTGTACTGTGACTCATTTACTTGCTTATTGTCATTGCAGGAAAGTGAATTTATAGGAGCTATCTGAAGCATAGGCTTGGGAGCCTGTGAATATTTGTTACTGGGGATGGAGTTGGATACAGAAGAAAGAAAGACAGAAAAATGAGGACAATATTGTTGTCAGTGGGGCAATAGAGACTGAGCCATTTATAATGGACTCATTACATCTTCATACCCATTTTGCAAAACACAGTTTTCATGACTAATTCCACACAAGTAGCAAATATTTCGGTCATTCCTTTTGAGTAACTACCTTTAATCATGGATATGGGCCCACACTGCTATGCTTCGGCATATTTGTGCCAAGTGCCTAGGCATGTTGAAAGCCAACCATATCCGTTGATTTTTATAGAATTGTACCAAGCTTTGTTAACCTGATAGTAAACAAAGACTTATGCAAACTTAGATCCAGAAGCACCTGTAGATTTCTGCAGGTTATCTGGAATGTTAAGATTACACACCAAGGAAAAAAAAAAACAAACATCTGCTGTCTTGCCAAACTGGCAAAGCACAAGAGCTTGATTGGGTTATTAGGAAAAGTCATTTGTGGTGGTGGGAGAAGGTTCCCATTGCAGCCTGAAGATGTTGAGGCATCTGCTTATTGAGACAAATATTTTGGGATATCCTCTGCTGAGGCAGCCGAGTCTCTTGCACCTGCAAGTTGCGGTACTCTAGCTGCAGAAGATAGCAGGTACTAATTGGAAGCCTGACAGCATAATGCAAAAATAAAGATTTAAGTCAGCAAAGTGGTCCACCTTGAAAATCATTTGGACTTCTAAGTAGTTGTATTTCACTTTGATTGGCTTTTTAAAAATGTGTGTCTGTAAATAGGCATGAGGAAATTGGTTTTAACAAGCAGAGAAAGCAAATGTTCTTAGAAAATTCATCCACTGGAAGTGTAAAATATGTAGTCTTCCCTGCAGGAAATTCCAAGAGCTGCCTTTAATAGAGAGTAGATGTGTAATGGTAAATGGCCCGTTTTATTTCTCTGCTATGTAGTGCTCTTGGGAAAATTATTCCTCATTTCCCCATTGCTTTAAGTTTAATTGTGCTATATGTATTAGGTCTTAAGGTTTTATGTAGCGTGACTATTGTGCATCTAAGTTCTACAAGGGAGTGATTGAGTCTAACGTTTATTAGAAGCTACAGTAGAGTAAATCAAGGTTTAAAAGTGTTTAACTAAAACAATTTTCATTTTGTGGTTTGAATTTTAGCCTACCATCACTGCTGGCGTTGTTTTTAACTGAATACCTGTAGTTATAGTTCACAAAGTACTACAGTAAGATGATGAAAAGTTTTGCAGGTAGTGAGCAAATGCACTTAGAGGCTACTGTACTTTGCATTGCATTGAAGCAGTTGGTTCATTTACTTAGATATCTTCAAAAAGGAAAGATATCCAGAAAAAACTAACTTTGGTTATTATAGCAGCTCTGTAGTCTAAAGGAGGCTGGAAAACCAGTGGATGAGTTAACCATATGATTAAAATGAAACGTACTTGCATTGAAATTCAATAGCTAAATTCCTATTGTTCATCCCAGCCTGCATCAGGACAATGACATAAAGGAAAAGAGTCTTTCAAAAGCAGAAAACAGCATAGTCATTAGAGACTTAACTGTCTGTAGGTAAAATAGTGTCAGGAGGGACTATGATGCACTATGATTACACTTCTAGACACCAAAACCAACGCTTGACCACCGAGGCCTGAGCAGCATATAGGTGATGCCTCAAAGTTTATCCATCACTTTTTGTATGCTCGCATTCACCAGCCTTTGTAGGAGACAAAAAGTCCAGAATAGTCACTAAACTATTTAACTGGGGAAAGGGAAACTAAAACCAAAGTAAATGTTTAAAAATAAACTGGAAGGAGCAGATAAATGCTGAAGCCGTTCACCTGAGGTATCTATCAAATCAGCCTTTGTGGGGAAGAGTGGGGAAACACATACTTAAAAAGCCAAATACAGGAAACTGTTAGAAGTCAAAATGTGTACCTTTCAATATTGGAAGTAAAAATGTGGAAGCTATAAGAGGAAAAACAAAGAGAATTTTAAATACAAAAGTTGTTAAATCATTTGCTAAATATGAAAGTTAATAGTTAAATACTTTTCCACCTGTGTAAGGGCTGACTCATAGTGGGTCAGTAAAAAAGTAGTCAAAGAGGAAAGGCCATGGTAGAGATCTTAAAGGAGGTAGAAATCTTAAAGGAATTCCTAAGATATGTTAAATGAGACTTGCTTGCCGGAGCTTTTCTTGACAAGGAATAGATAAATTGTAATTTAAGGTTGGAAGAGATGAAAAACACCCTTATCAAGTTTGCAGGGGCCACCGAGCTGTGGGGGTGCAGCTGGCACACTTGAGGGCAGGACTGCCATTCGGACCTAAAGGAGATGACCAACGGGAACCTTTGCAACCAATGTGGTGTGGGGCTGGAGCACAAGGCAAAGGCTGAGGGAGTAGGGTTTGCTTTTAGCTTGGCAAAGAGAAGCTTTAATAGCAGCTGTTCATACATCAGAGGAGGTCGAGAAGATGTCGAGACTGCCTGCTGAGGTGTGTGGTGGAAGAGCAAGAAACAGTGGTCTTAAATTGAACTGAAGGTGTTTCTAATGGTGGGGATAACTAAGGGCTGGAACAAGCTGCCCAAGTGAGTGTGGAATCTCTGTCCTTGGCCATTTCAAGAAAGAACTGGACAAAGCCCTGAGTGACTTGGTCTGAAATCACTGTTGACCCTGCTTTGAGCAGGAGGCTGGACTAGGTGACCTTCCAGCTCTCTTTCAACCTGAATGATCCTGTGATTCAAAGGAATGGGGTGAATTGTCTCCAACTGAAGAGCCAATAGAAGGTATTTTATAAACAAGTATTTAAAGGAGATATAATAGATCTCTCTCACTAGCCAAAAATCCTAAAGGTCAAATACAGAACAGCTGAATAACTGCGATATGAGATCTATTGCTTGAGTTGTCCTTAGTATCAATGACTTATAAACTGGCGAAATTGGTTGTTTGGTTTTGTTGGGTTGTTTTTTTGTTGGGGTTTTGGTGGTTGGTTGTTGGTTTGTTTTGGTTTTTTTTTTGGAAGCTCTAGAGTTCTATGCAAAAATGTAAATAATGTACTAAGCAATCTGTTAAGAAACACGATCAAGATGTGGCATAGTTAAACCTGTGGGCAGAAATAATCTTTCTGTAGAGGGAAGTCATGTATCACAAATCTATTAGATTACTTTACAGACTCTGAGCTTATAATTAAGATAGAAATGCTTAGTGTAGTTCACTTAAATTTCAAAAAAAGCTGTCAGAAGGTACCTCATGGTACCTGTTAAGGAAACAAAGTGGCTTTGGGGCAAAGGGTGGGGGTAGTGGGGGGTGGAACCTGTGTAAGAGTTAAGTGCTTTAAAGGTCAAAATCAAAGGGTGGGAATAAGTGATCAGTTTTCAGAATAGAGGAAAGATTACTGGTGCACTCCTGGTAAGTGTGCTAGATCCATAGGGTTTAATATATTCACAAATTATTTCAAGAAGGGGTTCTAAAGTAAATTTTTGATACAAAATTATTGGTACTGAATTATTCAGGTAGTTGAAAGGAAAGCTAACTATGAAGAGTTGTAGGAGCATCACGGCTACTCAGTGACTGGGCAATAAAATAACAGATGAAACTGAATGTCAATGAATGCAAAATAATGCACAAGAAGGAAAACAACCCAAACTGTACATACATGACGGTGGGTTCTCAAATAGATATTATGACTCAGGAAAGAGACCTTGGAGTTATTGTAAAAATACCATGAAAACATCAGCTCTGTGGTCAAAATAGCACGAAAATGAATAGAGAACAAATCATTGTGTAAATCCTTGGCGTGCCTGCGTCTTACAGTGTTGGCCCACACATTGCAAATAAATGTAGTAGAACTACAAAAGGTATAAAGAAGGATGAGAGGAGTGATTAAAGTACTGAACAGCCTGAATACAAGGAATGATTAAATAGATTGGGACACTTCAGCCTGGAAAGTAGGTGATTGAGGAGTTATGATAAAGGCGTATGAAATAATGAGTCATGGAAAAAGGGACTAGGCAACAATTATTCACTGTTTCTTACTGTACGAGAACTAAAGGGCAGGTTCAAAACATATGAAAGTTCTTCACTGCATAGCATATTTTATGTCAGTGAGCTCTGTAATTTAAAATGTGATGACCGCCGAAAGCTTTCAGTTCAAAAGTGGTTAGAGAAATCTGTGGAAGAAATGGTTGTGGGGAGCTATCAGACACAGAGAGCGGTTCAGCAGGTGCTGAGAGCAGATGGGGAGGCAGGAGGGCGAGTTTGGTGTCATTAGTGTGTTTGGTTCTGGTCTTTCCGTTAGTATCTGGTAAGGGGCTCTACTAGAAAGAGGAGACCGGGCTCACTGTACTTTTAATTCTAGTAAGGCTGAGGCACTTAGGTCTTTTCAGTCTAGAGAAAAGAAGACTGAGGGGGGATCTTATCAATACTTATAAATCCTAAAAAAGGAGGATGCCAGGGGGATGGGAACAGTCTTTTTTCAGTGGTGCCCAGTGACAGGACAAGAGGTAACGGGCACAAACTTGAGCATAGGAAGTTCCATCTAAACATGAGGAGGAACTTCTTTCCTTTGAGGATGGCAGAGCACTGGCACAGGCTGCCCAGAGAGGTGGTGCAGTCTCCCACTCTGGAGACATTCAAAACCCACCTGGACACCGTCCTGTGCAACTGCTGTAGGTGACCCTGCTCTGGCAGGGGGGTTGGACTGGATGATCTCCAGAGGTCCCTTCCAACCCTGATCATTCTGTGGTTCTTTATGGCTATTGTGAGTTTTTCCTTAATATCTTAGGTGCTTAATGCTAAGAAGCTAGTCTTCCTTGGCACCCTCTGTAGTCAACAGAGATAGAAAGAGGCTGGAAGAGACTCTTTACCAGAAGGCAGTTCAGAATGGAGCCTGACTTGAATTTCTTGACAGGTTGAATTCCTCACCTGGCAGGTAAGTCTTGTTCCTTGAGGACATTAAAGTTTGGTGCTCTGGGTATCTCCTGCCAAGTGAAGTTTATATTTACTCTCCAGATACTCTGTAGATTTATAAGATCGCACTCTAATAAAGAACAGATTAAAGTTTTTGATATTTTACCCTAGTTTTTGGCATCTGTCCGAGGTGAGAGTCTATCCTAGTTGAGATGTAGAGGTCCAGGAACCACAGTGGGCACCAAGTGAGCTAGCTTCTGATCTCAGCACTGTAATGACTTCATGTAAATTACAATTTCCCATTTTGGAGAGAGATAAGAAAAACAATAAACCAAAAAAACCCCACCCCTCAAAACCCAAAATAAAACCCCTGAACCCACAAATATCCCAATATTACTATAAAACTTGGAAACAGTGATTTTCATATAATCTTATTGCATAGTCTGGCTTTGCTTTTTCATCTGGTTCACAGAGTTCTTCCCTCCTGTTGACCTTTAAATCATGCATTTCTTACCCTTCCTAACGTTCTGTGACACCCTTTTGCTCTTGTTCACATATCAGAGAGAAGGAGAAGTAAATTTGTATGTTGGACATTCTGAAAGATACAGGGAGATTAATTTTGTGATTGCTTTAGGATATTTAACTGGAGACCCAGAGACATTAAAGATTAAGAAATTAAGAATGAATTACACAGTAAATATTTTTAAGCACTGAAGATTCCACTGGAAAGCTGAGAGTTGTATTGTCTTCATACAGTTCTTACATCCATAAATTGGAGGTGCTACGGAAATTCACTGGAATATATACTGAATATGATAAAATATACTGAAATGATAAAACATTTTCTTAATAAACCAACTCCCACATGCAGGGAACCTGGCCCATAGGTGGGGAAAGTTTTGTCTTTGAAATTAGTCTGATATATGTTAAGGAATATTTTATCTGAATACTCTCCCGCAACTTCATATGCTTTATACTTTTTCTCCTTTCTCAAAAAGGATCGTTTCTACCAGGTCTTAATTGGCCTGCAAATCCGTTTAAAGACACTTCAGTCATCCTGGTGAAGTTTAAGCTTATGAACTCTTTTTTTCTTCTGCTAGTTCTTTCTATAATTTTGTTTCTCTTGACCCTCCCATCCTTCTGCTAATAACAGCCCCACACCACCATGCCTGTTCAATTCCTCATTAGGAATTGCGGAAGCTTGAGAAATCAGCACAGGAAGCAAATTTTTTTCATTTAAAATCAATACAGAATTGCCACTAAATTTTACAATGAGCAAAATGCTTTGTCAGAATCAATAGAAGCTTGACAAGCTGAGTTTGTCAGAACAACATTGTATTGTCACTTCTTAAAAGATTTTTAATGGTCTCCTACCAGATTTTAAGCCAGTCTCTTACAAGAACTTAAAGTATTAAGATCTTACCTATCAGCTCTATCCCAAACAGTCATGACAGGGAAGTGATCATGGTATAAAGATTTTTCCAGTAGGGTTCAATTTCTGTCTGTTGTCTGGAGAGAAATATAAATCTTCTGACAAACTTTGCGAAAGCTGTGGAGGCTGGCAAAATGGGCAGTATAAGGAGAGGAACTTTGCACTGGTTCGGAACAGAGCTGAACAACTTGGTAACCTGCACCCACTCACTAAAAACGTAACAAAATTTTACATCTGGAGAGAAGGAAGCAGATCATTCCTACAGGGGAAGACAAGTAACAGCTCCAGAAAAGCTCACGGACCAGGCAAGATGAGAGGAGTTCCCAATGCAATGCTGCTGTTAATAAATTTGTTGCGCCTTTATTGACGAATGCTAGATGAAAAGTAGCAATCTTACATCTCTTCATGGCCTTGCTGAGCCCAAACCAAGAATGTTGTGTCTGCTTGTAATACCCGAGGATGTAACTATAAACAAAATGAAATGATATTGAAAGAGCAAAACCCCATCATCCCTGGACAGGGAAAGAGTCCTGCAGTAGGACGTATAAAAGGACTTCTCTGCATTAGATAACAAAACCCAAACTTTATGAGCAACAGTTGTTTTTTTGTTACAGGTACCAACAGGGTGGATGTCAAAGAGGTTATTTCAGTCTAGAAACCAACCATTCACGACACCACAAAAAAAAATATCGCACTGATGTAATTACAGCAGTCAGCTTTTTTTTAACGTATTTTCTCTCATTGTTACTGTATAGGTAATACTGATTTCAGTGGAAGTCTAAGTCCCACTAAAGTCAATGGAAAAACTGTCATGTATTTCTCGGGGACTAAAGTTTTTCACTCCCTGCATATAGATGAATGCCTTTTCCTTTGACCAGGTCATTTAATTTCCATGACTTAATGAATATGTCTATTACCTGTTGCTGATTGCTGTGATCAGCCATAGGGAGCTATGCCAAAAAAGTGTTTTCACTTGTGCCTGGCAGAGGCGTTTTGCTCTGTTTATATGTTGTATATGCATGTGGCATGAGCCCCATGAGTGTGGTATCAGTTTTTTTACTTTCTTTTTTCTTCCCTCTTAACATCACAGCCTGGTTTCCTCCAGTGAGGTCTCTGAAGGCATTGTTGGCAGAACACTGAAATGACAACTGAAACCAGACCTAAAAAGTCAGTTTGTATAAAGATAAATGAACTTTGCTTTAAATATGTTGAAATACACATTGTTTAGCAATTGAATTGCAATAGACTATCTGAAAATGTAGCCTGATTTTCTGAGGTTTCGCTTAATTCCTTCCTTCTGCATCTGAGGTTGTATGAGATGTCGTCATATAGTTCTCATACTCTACGTAAAAAGACAATCACAGAAACATTGGTGTTTATTTCAGTGAATACACCTGTGTGGGTGTATTCGTGTAGGTAACAGCACTTGCACATCTGAATGGCCATCGTTCCTTTGTAAGATTTCCCTTGCGTAAGACCTTGCCACCAGAGAGTGGAACTGCTAAGCTTGAAGTTTAGGCATTGGGGAAGTCTTTTGCAGAATGGAATAGCTTTCCAAATTTGGTTATAATGAAAGAATTTGTAAATCAGTAAAAAAAAATAAATCAGTTGTTTGCAATTAAATCTAATTCTGTCTCACAACATCTCTCTGCCACTGACCTGTCTGTATCTCTTCCTCAGTCCCTGGTCTAAGACTTCTCTGTGATGATCAGAACACTCACGCATGGTAATTTGTGTCCCTGTAACTCTTACCCTTTGCGCACAGGCATCTTACACAGTCTTTGGTTTAAACAAATGATATGTATCTTTTCTTCTTCAATATCGAGATCTTTTGGTGCACAGGCTGGAGTTGCTTTCGTCGTGCCCTGGAGTCATTCAGTGAAGAAGATGGAGCTCTACAGGAATCTGATTTCTCGTGTAAGGTGGAAGTGATCTTGTGAATGACACAAAGGAAGAAAAAGAATACTTTTTTGATTTTTTTGGCCTGAGTGAAGTAAAAATTATATCTTAGCCTCATGGTTCCTTTAAGGCAATGGGCAGGTCATTCAAAACAAACTTTTTCAAGTCTCTTCATTTTCTGAGTCCTCAGCTTGAGACAACTAAGGCTTGATCTGGAAAATTGTTGAACATGTGCAACATTTTGCATTCACGGCAGCAACTAATGTAATCAGGCTCTTTGCTCTGAACATATAAAAAGGATTTAAAAAAACCTTGGCTTTTGGAAAACTCAGGTCCTTAGACTTTCAAAATTGGCAAACAAAATTAGCTGACACTTCTGAACATTTTGGCTTTTATCTTAAATATTCCATTCCCCTTGTGTAAAATAGTGATAAAAATATCCTCTTACTTCAAAAGGGTGTTGAGAGGATCAGTTCATTAATGTTTTCAAAGAATTCAGATGCCGTAGAGAAAGCACCATACAAAATCCCATAAGGAAATTAATAATTCTGTATTCATTGTAGGCTTTGGGTGATGGTAAGTCAATAAGACATAAGATTACATACTGCATGAGAAGGGTATTGAAAGATTTTTCAGTAGCCTTCCTTTCAATGAAGGCTGTCCACCCAAGGCACTCAGTGTGCCGGGAGCAGTGCAGAAAACCGAAAGGCATCGGTGTTGTAGGGAATGGGCACTCGGAGACAAATTCATGTTGCACAGGCAGCCTTAAAAATGTAATTTTGAGTTGACCTTCAAACATTCTCTTAGTATAAAATTTAGTTAATGCTCTTGATGCATATTGTCAAGCAATTGAAATGGAGATGTATCTCTTCAATGACCCACTGAGAGAATGCTGTTGACATGGTATTAAGAGCAGCCCTACGCTTTTTGAACCTAACACATTGTATTTCAAGTATGTGGCAGAGCGCTTTACACAGCGCACAGCAATTGCGATGAAAAAGGAAGTCAGAAAACAACGTGGCAAATGTGTTATGGTTACTATCATGAACTTGAAGATCCTACTAAATCAGGTAATCTGCGGATTTAGTGATTTGGAAAAAGCAAACTTCTTTTTTTCATGGAGTTAAAAAAAAATGGTCAGAATTGTTCAAACTATTCAAAGCCTTAAGAACTGTAAACTTTTAAGCAGGAACTCCAGTTAACAGCTGTACTAAAATCAGAAATGGAAGATGAAATCAGAAGGCTAATAGAAATCTAGAGGCGGATGAAATAAAGCTACGTGGTTTCTGTAGCCCTATTCAACATCTCCTCTAAAGGTGTAAATTTAAGTAGTGAAGAATGGAAGAAGATATTAAAATGAACGGAAAACAGCAGGGCCAGTTCATTCCCTGGTGGAACGAGCAGAGCTGCAGAAGCTGATGGAGCTCAGTCTGGCACAAAGTAGAGGCAGGGTGAGCGGGCGGGTGAGCACAACCCTCTGTGGGAAGAGCGGCACGTTCAAGTCAATGGCGACAACCGTGCAGCAAGCCGAGACTTGTTAAGAAAGTGTTTGCTAGTTGAAAAGTCAGATGATGAAATGTATGCCACAGTAACTGGAGCTTCAGGGGACCTTCTGGAATGCAGATAGGTAAAGACAGAATTAGACAGTACAGGGATTTATAATCAACCTCAAAAAAAAAAAAAACCAACCAAACCAGAAAAAAACAATCAAAGAACCCCAAAACACCGACTCATACGGCAGTGAAATGAAGATAACAAAACAGTCATTCATACAGAAATTTAAGGTTAATTTCTTGAATTATTACATTTAGGTGATCTAGCCAATTAGATGCTCAAAACAGACTTGAGAATTTAGGAAACAGGTGTTTACTGGGCACATTCTGAGAGGTTCAAGTACTGCTGTGTGTTTGTGAACACTGGGAGCCATCAGAAGAAAGAAGAGATGATCTTGGGTGGACAATGTTATGTTGTGGGCAGAACAAATGGATTTTTCGTCTGTAAGGCAGGCGCTAAGGATTGTGAAGAATGATATTTGTATCTGCCAATTTCCAGTAATAGAGATATCAAATTGGGGGCGGGGGGGGCAAGAAAAAGGAGAAACTTGAAATCAAGAGAAGTTTTTTGGTGTCGTAATATTTAGTTTTCATAGAGTCAAGTTTTTTTCTTGTAAAGACAAAATATGTGTTCTTTTAAATTGTACGCTCAACAAGTATAATAGCTGCGTGATGCATCCCTGCTAAAAATCACCACTGAGTATAGGGCTGAACAAGTAAAACTGAAAGTCAAAGTGAGTCGTTAATTTAAATTCCTCATTGGGGTCTTAAATTTTTATACAAGTTATTTTTTACTCAACTATCCTACAAAAAGTCTAGCCAAATAAAAGCTCTTAACTTTTTTAGTTACTAAGGGGAACCCGGAGCAGAAAAGAGAACTTGCTTTCTAGGTGCTGTTCACTTTTACAAAGGGAATTAGATCATGTAAGACTCTGCCCCTGCAGACTCCCCCACAAGTAGTCTTTTTGTTCTCATCATCATCATTACTTCTAAAAGTGTTTTAGTGTTTGTTTTTTCCACACTGGACAATTTTTTTGTTACCCAGAGACTATTTTTAAGATAGCCTTTACATAATTCACATAAAGTCACATGTGGTAACATGTAAACACCAAAATGTAACACGTAAACACCAAAATATAACACCTAATCAAGTCACTAAAAAAATTAATGAAATTGGTACTAAAAGATAACAATCAGAGAATGAAATTGGGTTGTTTAAAACTACATGTAATAAATTAGTGGCTCTCCATAGCTAGGCACTACTGAAAATGTTGAAGTATAACTTTAAGAGTAGACTTGGAACAATGACAGTCTGCTTGCGAAATTCATAGGGGGGAAAAGTAAATATATCATTACTTGACTCAATTATATCCAGAAGGTAATAGAGCAAGAGATTAAAAAAGACTGCCAGACTATCACTGAATTATTTTTTTTCGACACGTACTTTTTAAAAAGCATGGGTGGTAAAACAAAGAAATAACGCAAACAGTTGGATGGGGCTCCTGGGAAGAATGGAGGTGATAAACTGCACAACTGTTCCTACAGCCGCGGAGTGTACGCTGACACTAACAATGTTACTGCTGTTGACAGAGACTACTCCGAGAAGGTGTTAATGCTTTCAGGCATATGCTAAGCTATTAACCCGTGCTTCTTCCTTTTTATCCTTTAGAAATTCACAGGAAACTCTGACATATTATGGCGGCAGAATCTGCTTTCTTCTCTAATTAGACTTTAATTTTTTTTTTTGTTTGAAAACGTATTAATTGTTACTGGGAGAAAACCTCTTAAAGTCCTGTTCTTGCTTAATAAATCAAAGGCACACTGTCAACTCTTTATTTCGGTCTCTAGGAGGAAGCTGCTCCGTGCGAGCAATTAGGAGTCCTCAGCTGCTCTGCTGCTCACTTGGTTTCCTCTGTAGACGCGAGCTGACAGAGGTTAGTTAAGGCCACCGTGCGGCTTTTTGCTCGCTGCCGTCGCAGTGTGTGTCGGGCCATGAGCAATGCTGTATTCTGATCTCTCTTACGTCTAGACAGATATTCATAATGAAATAGATGTCTGGATAATGAAGTAGACTTTCACAGTCCTAATGGGATTGAAGCCTACAGAGGCTGGAAAAAGAGCAACTTGCGTTGCACCCTCCAGGGCTGCTGAATTTCACAGGTAAGATGAGCACGGGCCGTCGGGCTGGTTTTGCCTTATAACCTCACCTTCTCCCCACGCGCTCAGCCCCGCTTGACCTGACTCGCACTCTCACGACTCAGCTTTGTGGAGGGCTGCACGAGCATGTTGACCGCAATCGAGAGAAGCTTAAACAATACCTCATCTCATCCGAAATTCTCCAAAACACACGATTTTTTGATTTTTTTATTTTTTTACAGAATCAAATTTCAGTTGTTAAATATCGTGCACAGCCATGATCTTCTAATGAACGATGGAACACGGTTTTACTTGCATATTTTTATGCTTCTTGGCATGTGGAAATGCTTCCCAGCTAAAATAAGAGTAAGTGTAGCTCCCAAAGGCTATCCTCTTGTGTTTCAAGAGTTTCTTGAAATAGTAAATCAGATTGGAAGATGCTCGCGTGAGTGCCAGCAGTGGCGAGAAGCAGGGGGCAGAACACAGGCATAGGCGATTGCCTTTTGTTCTTAATGAAGTTGGACAGCTAAAGAGAGTACGTCACTAATGTCAGAAAGAAGCTACAAGGCGTCCGCCGTCTTTGAGCTGCTCTTAGCCAGAGTATAACAAAATCGCTGCAGAACAGAATTGCAGTGAGACAGCAGAAGTCGTGGGCTTTCATCCTCCTTCTCATTTCTATGTAACATGGTTGTTTCATGCTTTGTTTTTAAGAAGACCTGAAAGTTTTAGGAGTTGGGAAATTTTTAAAAATAATTATGGAACACTTTGGGCATTCCCCTCATGGTGTTTTTAGGATGTAGCGTCAGGGTACCTGGGATTTATTCTCGTTGGTGGTTCTTGAGCAGAGCCCAGAGGCGTGCTGTGCCTTACCCCGCCTGTGCTGAATGCGACCTCCAAGTCAACAGACCTCCAAGCCGCTCCGCAAAGTTAAATAATGTTCGTAGGTCGCTCATGTTCAAAGTTTCGCTGCTCGGTGTTGCCCAAGTAACTGCTCTGTATGAGCGTAGAAAACTTGCAATTGTATTCAGCAAGCATACATTATGCATTTTCCCTTGTAACTGATGACCTTTCATAACATACCTGTGTGTTGGGCATTCATCAGTTGTAATGTGATCTATAACTCATGTAAATGTATCTCTACAAAACCCATTAAATAATATATGGACCTATTCAAAAAAGTACAACAAAAGGAGGGGGTACAGATTAATGGCCGCCTTTTCCTTCTTTTTTTATGAAGGTGAAATTCTCATTTGTCAATATTTCAAATATTCATTTCTAAAATTCTTTTTCCAATGAAAATAATTTTTAAATGAATTTGCCAAAAAGTACATTTTCGTTATGTCAAAGTTTATAAAAATATTTTATAATATTCACAAGTATAGGTATAGCTTTAAAAAAATGTAAAATTAGGGCACCAACTGAATAGAACGCAAAAAGTTCTGATGCTTTGAATTTAAATAGTTTTTCAGAAATTACTTTTTGCATTTTGATCAGCCTATAATGAGCGCGTATACAAGAATATGCATTGCGCATTGCCCACAGAGTTTCCCATAACTGTGTGCACAAAGACAGGAACCTTTCTGAAGTCTTCAGCTTTACTAATAGCGCTTCAGTCGATAGAACTGTTTACACTGGCTGAAATACTCCCTGTGACTAATAGGGCATACGGTGACATGAATTTTCTGATAAGATATATCACTAAAAACATATGAAATAATATTTACATTTTGGGCTACTTTCAGAGGCAAGAAAATATTTCATCTTGGACAGGTAGGCATGAAAAGCATGCATTCCGCTTTAGGAAGGAGTGTAGCAGTGAAACTCAGGTATTTGCATTAAGAGTGGTTTAATCCTTTGCTCTGAATTGTCCTGCTCTTTGGTATGCATCCAAAATAAACGTTATGGGCTTTTATAGCCCGCTTTTTTCTGAAGTTGAACATATATTGTTACACTATACTTGTGTAATAAACTGAATTATATGTATTTAAGCTTTAGAAATGTGTAATTAGTTTGAAGATATCACGTGTCTGTAAAATTATATACTAACATTCTTCGCAGAACGTTGATTAATTAGCACTTATTAAAAGCAGGAATGCATTTAGGTCGTTTCGTGGGGAATAAAAGAACCTTGAAGGAAGTCTATAAGTTAAAACTTGCAATTCTTTTTAAATTCAGGACTGTGCTTTGCGATGCCCAAGAGAAGGACAAGGACAAGCTAAGCGGGAGGAATAACCTATGGAAGAACAACAAACATCAACTGCTGCGTAGTGGTGCAGGTGGAAACTGTGGCAAAATGAACCGAGGTAAGCTCAGCTCTGGCTGGACTGATGTTCCCAGCTGCCGTAATGGTAAAAGCGGTTGTCTCTGCATTAACAATATTTCTACATCGACAACGGGGTGTGCAGGCTTAGCTCCTTGTAAACTAAGGATGTTTAATAGCATTAATTTAATTGTGACTCAATGGTTCACCCTAATCCACAGAAACTCCTATGGCCTTTTTGGTCTCTCTAGTTTAACTAGAGAAAAAAAAATATCCAGTTCAACTGGGGTGGTTATCTCAATAGCGTGGAATAGCTGCAGTGAGTGGAGTTAAAGGGAACGTGGAAAAACTTTCAGAAGTTCAACATGTGAATGGTGCCCTCTTGGTTTGGTCTGCCTCCTGGATTTCTTTGAATGAAAGTATTTTTCATTGTCGTTAAGCAAGGCCACTGTCAAACAGAACAAAAAATAGGTGTCTCTTTCAAAACCATCTTCTTAAATGGCAAAATCTAATTTTTCATTACTACTGCAATCTCTTTATTTCACCATAATGAAAAAAATATTTTAAAAGACAACTAAATTTTTATTATCTTTATTAACTTTGATGAAGTTCAGTCTTTTCAATGAGGACTGATTAACATCTGCTTTGTCTTCTTGTCTGGTACTGGGAAGTATTTCATTGGGTACCCAGTTTTCTCATCTTCAGTCCGTATACAAACACAGTTTATTAGGAATTTTAACATCTTAGTGTACTGGATTTTTTGTTTCCTCTTAGGAGGGAATAAAGGGCTATTTTCTTGACTTGCTGCTGATCTGGGAACCTTACATCGTCTTGGTATGCATATAAATGGCTGATACTCTAAGTGTGCTGCTTCTGTCTGGTCTAATAGCATTCTTTGTGTATTCTAATCAGAATATTTGATAATCATCGATAAATACTTGATAGTGTGTCAATAAAATTGATACCTCCCTGCTTCTCTACTCTAATAAATACTCTTATAGTTAAATGCTAACTTTTAACAGTGTATTGGGTCAGCCATGGTTATTTGTAACTTGGGGGTGGGATTCCAGACTCAAATTAAGAATAGAAAGGGATTTTATAAAAGCTGCTGGTTACGGCTGGGAGATGGGCAGCTGACGCAGTTGCATGTAGGGTAATACCCTTTCTGCCTGTCTAAGGGTACAGCCCTCAGTAATTTCACTTTGTGGAAATTAGCATCAGCTAATGTGCTCTATGTTCAAACTACAGTCGTTATGCAAACGTTTCTTTTTTTGATCTTACTAAGAAACAAGTTTTTAAGTTTCAAATTCTCAAATGATTAAACAATTCAGTGTCTTTGGTCAGGACAGCAGCTGGGAGGTCGCCTGATGGGGTTTCTCTTCCTGGCTCTTTTATTGGACTGTGTGATTTTGGGACAAATAACATCACTTGGTTTTGCCATACCTTCCTTAGTGACCCTCTGCCTATGGGTTGGGGGGGATTTTTGGTTGTTTTTTAAAGAAAAAGGAGGAGAGCATTGTCTGCCTGTTTCCAAGGCTGATACATTCTAAGCCCCAAAGTATATTATGTTCCATAAACTTCTTACTAAAATGAAATATTAAGAACTTTTTGCCCCTCTCATGTGGAGCCCTTATTAATGTAAGTAAGATTATGTTTACATACATGTTATTTCTGGAGGTTAAATGTGGCCCAGTTGAGCTAACGAAGGTCCATAGAAGACTGGAAATTAAATATATTAGTTAAAAAAAAAAAAAAAGGAGTAGAACTATTCTTCTGATGGTTTTATTTCTACGTAGAGATCTCTTGTCCATTTGACAGAAGTTGCATGGCTGCAAGGTGCTGTTATTCCCTTACTGATGTTCCCTCGCAGTTGCGTGATGGCCCGTGCAAGACACCTGCACGAGTGCCGACCCATCACCTGTCTCCCAGCAGCAGGAAAAGCTCTGTAGGAAGGAGCTCTTTACAAAAAGTCAAATACACATAAGGTTTTCTCTTACCTTTTACAATTCCAGGGGAGGAATATGGGATATATTAGGGGAAAGCAGATAGTTGATAGACAGAAACTGAGATATGCAGCAAGGATTCCTTCTATTTCAAAAGGTGTGATGAATCCCAGTAGGAGGAAAAGGCTTTCTAGACAATGCATTTATTGTGCCTTTTAGCACTGTTATGTCTTTACTTGTACTCAACTCTATGATACATTCCAGAATAGCGAATGTATAAATTTGGTGTTTTAAACAATCTCTTATGTGTAAATAGTGCCAACTGCAGTGGACAGATACCTAGAACTACCTTTAAATAAACTATACTGACCATCTTTGCAATTTGATGATAATCAGAATTCAATTTACTCTAACTGTTGTAGGCTTATTTTTCTTTCTTTTTTTCTTATTTAGGCCATTATTCTGCATAAGTGTTAATTGCCCATATTGCTTTTCAGAATAAAAGTAAAAATTAATGCATCTTTAAGTTGACAATTAGGAGAAAAAAATGAGAAACAGCTGAGCTGAGGAAAACTTGTTCTTTCCTCCTTAAGATGAGTTCTTAATGCTGGGAAAGGTGTAGTTAACTTTGGTGTTGGGCATGAGATATAAATTCAGTCTTTCTAATCTGTGTAAGACAGGTAAGACGGGCCTGCTTACCCTCAAATTTATCATGCATCTTAGAGATGTGTAAAACCCAACTCTTTGTCTCAAGCAGTATGTGTAGAAGCGTAATGCAGGTGAATCTTCATTTCCAGTATCCCAATTAATAATTAAATAACTTGCTGAAGTGCTAATCCAGTATATTACGTCTGTGCTGTTAACTTAGATTCATAGCCAAATAAAGACTCATTCTTCACTTGAAGGAAGATGTCTCGGCTCCCTCGTTTGGAGGCTGAGTTTCCCAAATGCTGGGACGTTCATTTTATCTGCTATTAAATGGCCAAAGGAAGGACATTCGCAGCGTTTGAAGTTCTTTGTTTGGCAGCAGAATGGCCAACAGAAATAAAAAAACCCCTAACATGCTAATTGAAACCATGCACAAGACATCAACAAAGTCTATCAAGTAGAGGAAAAAAAAAATGCATAATGGTTAGAAAAATAAATCATTTTGTGGCTTTCAATTACTGTATACGTTCCTACTAAACTGTAATCAATGCAAACCATCCTAGTTAGCATTCCTGTCAATAAGTGACATCTTTTGTTAAGCCATTTACTTTCTTGCTTTCTTCATGTAAGATGAGGTTATTCTGTAATAAATAACCACAACTGAAGAAAATATTTTTTTATTATTATTATTTTATTTAGAAGTTGAAATTCTTAGATTGGTCACGTGCTATTGCGGAAATAACTGCTGCTTCTTTTCTAGAATATTGACTTTTCATCAGGTCTGAGGACACACATTTCTTCTTGCTTTAAGAGGAGTGCAAGTGGTCGCTGCTTCTCTGGGTGATGTCTGCCACATTTCATTTTTCAAACTTCGTCACAAGTTCTGATTTTTAATGTTACATGAAAGATGTATCAGGTAACTATTTACACCTGAATGCCTGGCCATAATCTTTTGAATAGGCAGTAGCAATTTCAGTGGCGTTTCAGTACAATGATGTCTTAAGATAGAAATCTGATCTTTCCACAAGTCGCTACTTGGCATTGTTAGGTGACATAATATTATGACTAAATGATGGCAGTGACACGGCATATGCAAAAAGACTTTCTGGTCTTTATTTTGCATCCTTCAGTGACTCAGTGACCACCAGACTTGCCCCTTCCTCCCCTGCCAGGATAGTTATTGCTGACTGATTCTGTGCGTTATGCAGAGAAGAAGGAAGAGGGCAAAGAAAAAAACTTGTGATTGCCGAGTTGGCTGACATCTGCATTTGATGAACTGAATCTGAACTTACCCCTGAACTAAAATCCACCCACTTTATGGTGATTGCAAGTGAATTTGCGAACACTTATCTGTGAACAGGAGTTCTGGCTTGTAGGGCCATTTGCAAAGCCATGAGGATGGGAAAGAGGCAAATGATTTCCACCAAGGACATAATAGCTAGGCTTCTGGGGACAGCTTTAGGACATCTCAGATAGTAAGATTTAATGGGTTTTATTCTGCACAGAAAGCCTCCCTCTCACTTTGGTTTTGGGGGATGGTTTGTTTGTTTGGGGTTTTTGGAGGGGAAAAAACGTGTCTCTGTAGATTTAATTTTTTTTTTCCACTTTCATTGAAAATATTATTGTCTCTCTCAATTTGAACCTGCTTTGAACCTCAAAGCTTTCCCCCAAAGAATGAGCTGTATACACTGTACAAGGTAGGGATGTATTATTTCTCTTTTAAAGATGGGAAAACTGAGGCACAGTGAGAAGGTGAAGTATCAGATGCCTTGGATAAAATCTCGAAGTGCATCTGGCAACATCCAAAATACAACTAAAATACTTCATGTTGGACACACAAAACCCCGTTTCTAACAGTACGTCATCTTTCTCACTCTTTTCTAGTCCTCTGGGGTGGGTAAGGAAAGCACGCTCCTTGAAGATGGGGGCTGTTTGTGCAGGCTTGCTAGGACTTATATAAGTGTGTATATACATCTGTGGGAGTTTATATCTCTCAGAAATCATCCGAGCTTTTGCCTTACTTTGCAAATATATGTATCTTACAAAAACATTATTCTGAGAGGGATTATTGATGTCGAGCTGCTGTTCGGACCTTTTAAAGTTTGCTTTTTGTTAATTCATATTGAAAAATAATTGACCAGATTCAGGTTAGTGGATTCAGTTTCACTCTCATCAAATGACAGGTATTGGTTGCTAGTTACACCGCCTTAGCATCTGATACTCTCAAGGTGGCTAAAGAGGCACTATCTCATTTCTTTTAGGATTAGCATTCAACAGCAAATTTACTTTCTATTTTAATGCAAACAAGGTGAAGGTGTGCTAACTAGCAACATTTAATGAGATACTAGAGCCAAGATTGAATCTTTAGAAAAGGATGGGCAAAATAATACTTAAGTAATGTGAATGTAAAGGTTTTGTGCATCGAATCTCTCGGATAAACACCGGGTGACTGCCCTTCCCCAGTGCAGACACCCTAGCCCGTGAGGACCAGTTGTGCAGTGCCGACAGACTGTCTCTCTGCTGGTGTCGGACCAGTGTCTGATGGTACGTACTGCATGCTTGGCTGCCCTCCGGAAAATGGTCTTCTGGTGGCCTAAGGGAAGGTCTCTATTCCCAATTTTCATGAAGTGCAAGTGCTTTTGTCCAAGTTACCCTTATTCTCATGAAGGCAAACCATGAAGAGCAGCACTGGAGTACCCTCGATTCGGTGTGTGTGGGGCAGGGGGAAGTGTGGACTTCTGTGCAGCTTGGAAACATGGATGGGGTCCTGCCCCCGCAGACTGGCAGAGCCCCCCACAGAGAAAAATATCAGGGAATTTCAGCCACTGTCACTAAATACTGTGTAATGATGTGTTTTAAAGATGGGTTTGTCTTGTTTTCATGGTGACATACCTGACTTTATGGCAAGGATTTTGCTTTCAGCGCCGATCCATAATAGCAGAGCATCGCTGTGTAGGAGTCTGACGGTAGAGCAATTCCATACAAAAGCAGAGGACAGAAATATTTCTCAACGTGACTCTTGTTTATATGAGACATTCAGTTCATGAAATACTTTCAGGTGACCTATAACCTGTCCATCTGCCTCACACTCTGAATCTCCCTTTCCTCCCCCCTGCCTCCTGTTTCTGAGCTCAGATGTGTCTGTAACTGGAGCCTGGAGTCACCAGGACACAAGTGTTTCCAGGCTGTGTTGACCTTGGCGGTGGGTGGAAACTGCGTGTTTGGTTGTGCGATAGCTTTGCTTACCAGCTTTCAGATGTCACCCTCATCCAGCGTGGGGAAAGTGAGCCAAGATCCCCGTTATTGGGAAGAGGCTCTGGTTATCCATACAATGGCAGGCATGCCTACTCCTTGGTGTACCGTTTCAAAGCAGCACATGCCTTTTTGCTGCTCTCGGGCACAGTGCAGCTCGGCGATAGCAGTGCTCCACATGCTCCCGTGGTGTTTTTTCCTTTGTGCCATCTCCTGAGACAATAAATCTGTCAGGCAGGAGGTATGTGTTCAGACTGCACCTGCTGCTATCCTTGCCGGACTGATGCTGTCACGGCATACCACTGCGCTAACGCAGCTATATGATGTTACCCTTTCCTGTGCTGCCGAGAAAAGTCCTGCCTAGAGTGTAATGGGCTGCAGTTCTGCTGCTCTTGGACCGTTTGCCACGGTTTACTTAATTACAGAACATCAAAGGAATACCGAAGTATTATCTATTCTCTGCTAGCATCTCTCTGGCTGTCTCCTGCAGTAGTTACTTTGGGGATGAGTCTGAAGGGACACCAAGATGAGGTGGGCCCCAGATTAGGGGCTACTGATGCCCTGTTTCAGTTTCAGGCCTTGGATTCTTAAAAAAAAAAATTATGGTGTTTTTTTTTTTTTCCCTTTAGGTTGAATCTCTGTAGATAATGAAAGTGAGAGAAACCCAACCTGGTGAACTAATATTTTAGTAAATTAGATAATATACCATGAAAGAAGCAGTACGAGACAAAAGATTCCTTGTACTGCTCAATTATTAGGTGACCGTCTGGGGCAAATTGTGCATACGCAAATGTGTTTCAAAGTAGGTTTGCACTGTCACAAGTGCCGGAACAGACTGTTTGGATGGTCGGGGCCATTATTTGACACATGCCTGGTGCCCTGAGGCGCTGAATAATTTGTTTGCAAAGTACTTCATCCTCTAATGAAGCCCTAAACCCATGATATGGGAAACGAGGGAATATGACTGCACTAACACTTTTTCTAGGAACGTATAGAATGTCTCTGCAAGTCACGTGTATGTGTAGGAAACGGTCTCTGTGCAGCAGAACTAAGGCTGTTGGGAGGAAAGAGTATATGACAAAGAAGAAAAGGAACAGTTGTGGTTGAATGCCTTCAGCAGTGCCAATAAAATCTCTCTGGAAATTGAGATAAAAGACATGGCTTGATTAAAATAGCTTATTCTTGCCATTTAGAGATGTGATGCTATAGACTAGATGGGAGTGGGTATATAATTGCATATAGATGTAGGGGCTGAGCGTCTATGTATGTCTGCACATAGGGAAAGAGAGGAATATAAATAAAAGACATGAGGAACTAAAATGATTGCTGGTCTTTATTTCCATTTCTGATAAGTTATTTAATGCCATGTTTCACATAAGTGTTTCTTAAAAAGAATACTCTGCCGTTAATGACAACGGTAGACACAGGAGCTGTGGATATGCACTGCCGTGTGTCTGTTATTCTATGATTTATGCTTGGTGTTCTCTCAGAGAGAAACTTCTGTAGCTCATTTCCTGGCATGGGATTCATTTTTGTTCCTCAGCTGTAGGGGAGTGTGACTACGTGTTGGCCGCCTTTGTCTGAAACATGATTGACTCTTGTTTATCGGGAGCTGTGGTCTTACTCTGGGTTTATGCCCAACGTGTGCCAGGTAGAGCTTGAAGCCGCCGGTCAGGATTGTTTTGTCTGCTGCATACCAGGTAGGTGCTGGAACACTCCACAACTCGTTTGCAGGGTGTCCCCACTCAGCGTGTGTGCTGTCTGCATCCTCTCCATCTCGAGCAGCCGGGATTTCCACCAGCCCACGTACCTCAGGCTTCTGTCCCCTTGCACAGCAGGTACACGCTCCAAGCGCTCCCATCTTATATCCACAAAGAGAATCCCCAAAATCTGCTCTGACAAGGGCACTAATGAGTAGGAGGAAGTGGTTTAATACAGACAGGTACGTGCAGTGACAATTCTGCTCCATAAAATGAGTAAAGGCTTTAGTTTTCTTACCTTACCCCCAACACAGCATGCTGCTTTACCTGTGTGTGTGTGGAGGATGTAATGGCACATCCATGAAGACCAATCAAAGGTTTAGCACGCACCCGTTTTTCACAGGTGCTTCATTTACCTACTGAGTGCCTTGAGCAAATTACTTGGCTCAGTATCCTACAGCTCTCTTCTTTCAAGTTTAATTTACCCTAACTGGATTTAGGTAAAACATCATCTCAATATCATCATCACAGTGTTGCTTGAGTTCCAATTTGGCAATGCTGAAGAAAGCAGCTCAACAAAAAGTCCCATCCTAGGAGAAATTACACTCCATGGTAAACGTGTTTCAAAGGGAAATCGTTCTCAGCTTTAGACTCTGCAGAAATTTAACTCACATTGTAATCCCAGAGTTCAAATATCTCAGAAATATGGTGAATGTTTGAAACCTAAATGTAAGCTAAAAACCTCAAAGTGAGTGCTCAGAATCTTAAGAACTTTGTAACTTTAGCTTCTGCTTTTTCTACCTTTGTGGTGTGTTTTTTTCTTCTTCTTTTTTTTTTTTTCAAATGAACACTCTAAGTAATGGAGTCAATTTCATAAGCATCAGAGTATCAAAAAAGGGTAAAGTGTTAAAAAATGTAAGATTATTTTCATCCCCTAGAAGGACAAGTAAATTTAAGACCAAAGGATTTTGCTGCAATTAAAACATTTAAAGATTAGGTGTCTGTTAGCTTTGTTCTAGTCAAAAAACATGCATGTGAAAGATTTTTTTCTTTCTTTTTTTTTTCCTAATAACGTTTATGAAAAATCCTGTGAGGAAGAAGTATCAGACACCACAGGCATACTTTAAATGTTGGAGGATAAGCACTAAATATACATTTAGAAAATAATCCAGTGTCAAAACCTCGTTAGGGATTTGTAGGCACCATTATGATTTTTCAAGTACTATGTTTATTCATTTTGGCAAATTAGCATGCGCTGGGCAGCCGCTGCAGCTGTGCAGAGTTTGGCCGTGTTTCAGGTGCATGCGTTTCTCGGGGAGAAGGCAGCCCAGTATATCCCAGTCTGGCGTTCGGCATGGGTGGGTATTTCTAGACATAAAGCTAATAATTTCCAACTGCAACCTGTTCTTAATAAGCACTGAGGATTTTGTGCTCTTCCAGAACCCTCTACGAGGATTTTAGAAGATTTACAAGCATTACTGCAAAAAGCTGCTTATAGTCGCTCTGGGTTAGAGCGATGGTATCAGAGTCGCATTCTGCGTTAGTCTCCAGTAAACGATAGAGCGTTACCTATTATCACGTTACTGCATCAGTTTGTATTCTGGAAGTCTCCAGTTACTTAACAGTAGACTCCCTTAAATTATTTATTGTTATTACATGTATTTTCTATGATCATAGTGCCTAGGAGCTTTAAACATGGAACGGGACCCAAAACCAGTATAAACACACAACGGAGAGGAAGCCCCTGGCCCAAAACGCGTGCAAGGTGGGACAGCATGATACATATACCAAGAAACAAGAGAGTACTGGCCAGGGGTTAAGCGTGTCAGTAGCCTGCCTTCTGGTTTTGTAGGCATCATGAAAAAGAATATACCCAGTGGTAAACGGCAGCAGATACATCTTCAGCAAATGAAAGCTGATAGGCAAATAGAGGGTCCTTAGAAGCGGAGGCGAGTGGTTTAGGTTTGATGCAACGGCTGGAGGTAAGAGGAGTAGCCAGCGCAACCAGTGCAAAGGTGAAGCCACGTGGGCAGACGGGTCAGAAAAATTATCTTGGTAGAGCATTCAGGGTGGAGATCAGTAGGGCAAGGCTGCATTCCTCCGGGTAGGATGTTGCAATATTTAAGATGGCAAGAGTTTGGGTAAAAGCTCTGGTTGTGCGAATAAAGCTCCAATTTCAGGGGTCTTACACAAAAAGAAATGAGAGATATCAAGACATAGTCTGGACATCAGAAGTCAGAATGAGGCTTTCCCTTTCCAGGGGGGAACCATTACCCTTTGGTTGGTTGGTTGTTTTCTGAGTTAGGATTTTTGTTTTCCAGCCTCAGGGTGGAGAAGTGTGACTCCACAGTGTTAGCATATGCCAGTTGGGTTGTCAAGAGTCAGTTTTATGGCAAATCTCAGAATACTTTGTCTAAAGTATGTGCCAGAATCAAGGAACTCCATAAGAATATCAGTTATAAACTTTTTCTTAAAGTTCTGGCATTCAGGGTTTCAGTAAGAGTTGAAAAACACGACTAAAATGTGCAGCAAATTAGAAGTTAATTAGATGGAACTGAACATTTATTACTTGATAAAACTCTTGAATTCTTAAGTGACTTCTGTCACTTCTTTTGTCATCTGATCAGAGATTTCTGAACATTTGAAACTGGCATTGTACCACATTGCACATATTTGTTTATATAGCCCTGTTAGTTGCATTTCTGTTGATAATACACCTCGTCGCGATGCCACAGTTTTTAGTTTTATGCGGCTCAGCCTACTCATCAGTGCTTTCTAGCCAAGCATTTCACCATTGCTTTACACCACTTGTAGGTACAAAATCCCAAAAGAATGTTTGGCATCGTCATGGCTGTGCTAGATGGCTACAGGTGCCAGTAGGAACATCTTCCGTCTCTATACTCACCAAATTCAGGCTGTTTACCAACAGATAGAGTTTTTGCTACTTTCCAGCTAAAGAAATGGCTTTGCTAGAAGTTAGGGCACCTTAATCGCTAATGAAAAATCAAACTGTAAATGACTTGACGATCTCACACTGAACCGACAACACAACCGAAAATAAAGCCCAGGTTTTTCCAGAGTTAGCCTTATGCAAAACTCATGTCCTTGTGTGGGCACTTGCATCTGATTAAGAATGTCTGTTTCAGTCTCCAGAATTTAAAAATGAGAACAATTAATACTCATACAGATCCCTGCAGGAGCCGCTTCCTTGTCTTCCACGTGGAGCATTGCCTTCACTTTGAGAAAAGCTGTGGGTTTTAACTTCAGGTAGACAATGTACTGACAACGAAGCTTGATGTAATTTTTGTGTGATTTACCAGGTAGAGTCAAAACCTCGCAGCATAGGAAACTTCACTTCAGCCCGATGATTCATGGGGAAACTGTGGACTGCCTTTTTTTTGCCGGGATATTTACTCAACTAACTCCAGTTAAGAGTTCACCTTTATTGGACAGTGTAGACATGACTTGAGCTCTGTAAACTAACTTCCTGACCTCTAGAAGCTGCTTGTGATTGTTTCATGCCTTCAAAGGGTACAGGTTTACTATATTAAACACTAACCGCTTTTATACACTTCACATCTCTTGCTCTTACCTCCTTCTAAATAATTTAATCCAATCTTAATCCAGTACCATTTCCATCTTCGATACCGTGCCTCCATCCAACTCTGGCTTCAGCCGGTGCTCCTTAACCTCTCATGACGTAGGCCAAAAGTGCAGCCTATTGGTATAACTTTTAAATTGCAATGCTGAACAACTTCACCGTTATGGTCACGGTGTTTGACACTCCAGAGTGCCGGTAATGGTACAGCTCCTCCTGCTGCGCTGCCTTAACTCTGCTATCTGTCAAAAGCTGTGGGAACTCAACCTCCCGCTCACCAGCAAACCTACCTTTTGCCTTGAGAAAGACCCCCTAGAGACCATTTTACTTGGCGTGGTTAGCAAACGAAGGGGTAGCAGAGGTGCAGGAATGTTCTCACTTTCCAACGGGACTGAGTAGGAACAATGTAGGTTTTCCTCTCTTTTTCATTGGGTTTGCTTCAGTTTTCATCGGCTTTGCTTGTGTTTAATTATTCATGCTCCTATAATTCAAAATCAAGTAAGAAAATTGACTATGTATAAGCTAAAGTCTATGGAAGAGACATTGGTTTAGTTGTTCAGACAGTTCTTGCTGTAAACAATGGTGATTTACCTCTTGAACTAATGGAAGCTAATTTAGCATTTCAGCCTAACACCAACAGCGAGTGCCTGTGTGCTGAGCCTCATTTGCCACCTAAGCAAGAAAGCTGTTGTGCTGGGCCAGCACTGCTTGGCAGTAGAGACGCCAAATTTTACAACCATTAAAATGAGAGGTTAATCAGTTTCCCATTCATAAAGCAGAAATAAACTTGATTCCCTCACCCTGCTTCAGGTGGCTGACAGAGAGGTGACGCACGGGTATGTAACGGGACAAATTCCGACGCTTGAGGACTAGAAGTGAACTTCAGGGCCCTACTAACATTGGGAGTGGAGCGAATTCTGCCTGGGAAAGAAATAATATGTCTGTCACCAAGGAGAAACTGGACCGGTAATTCTCACTACACTTTTTTCTGGAAGATGCTTTGGCACAGTCCTGAACGATCTGACTAGGCTACCGGTGCTTGCCAATAAATGGCAGACTGACGTTTCTCCATACTCCGAAGCCACCTGTACAGGACTTGGCAAGAGGATGAAGTTCAACAATCTGTGCTGAAGTGTCTGGGAGGGTTTTCTTATGAAGACTGTGCCTCTGTTGGTGCTGGGGATGAGCATATGGGTTTGTAACCCAATTTGTTGGTTGGATACAGGGGCTCTTATACAAATACAAGCCTTGCTGGGTGATTACATGAAGAAGGAGCCAGGCTAAGCGTAGGTGAGCAAGACAGGAGGAACTGCAGGAGCAAAATGACCAAACATGGAGCTTGTTCTTCTGTCTTATCTTCATGGGTCAATAACAGTTACGCTATTCTCCACACGAGAGAGTTTGAGCCTCTTGCCGTAAAAGCCTACTGTTTTCTTTTGAGCATGTAGGCTGTGAAGAGAGCTGCCTACATGGAAAAGTAAAAAGTAGATGTCATTTTTATCCCTTTGTGTTGAGTGTCATTGAGTGGCAACCTGTTGGTAAAATTGGGAGAATGGGCTCCCAAACTGTGCATGCACTAACAGCTGCCAGTAGAAGTCCCTGTTCTATCCTGACCCCTGCATGGACATTGCCTGGAAGAGTGCCACCTTCTCTTGGGTCAAAACTGTGCCAACCACTATGGTTTGGTAACAATTTGGCAATATCAAACCCAAGACTATCTTGTGTTTACCAGTATATAGCCTAAAATAATACTAATATTAATAATGCACACTTCAAAGCTCATCTGAACTGGGAAGTTCCTTTCTGATTATGGAATAATTAGGTAATTAGTCTCCTAGTGGTAATCTGTTGCAGTGTGTCAATTTTATGCTAAAGTTCATTACTACTGAATTTCTCTTTTTTTTTTTTTTTTTTTAACAATCCCTCTAGGTAAACCTTTTTCTGACAAGTCTCTGTCAGTGCAAATGGGGTAACAGAAGCACTTGATAATATTCCATACCCAGTCGGGGAGGGGAGGCGTCTCTTCTGTAAGTGCTACTGCATCTAAAATAATTAATGTGTTAAAAATGGCAAATAGAGATGGAAGAAGCTGAATATATCTTGTACAGTTTCCTCAGGTTCAGAAACCTAATTGTTTGTACTACTGCCCTACCCCACGTAACATATAGCTGTCAGGAAATCTCTCTTGTGCAGAGTTGGGGAATGTTAGTATGTTATTTGGAAGACGGAGTTACAGATGCAGTTACGTTAACCAAATACGCAGCATCTGCAGAAAAATGTTATAGTTTGGGTTAGTTTTGCATTAAGACAAATGTAATCTTCCAATGTAAACACCCATTCTCTCTTTAGCAAGGAAGATCCTGCTGTCTATAAAATCAAGGGCTCCTCCTAGGAGGTTTTTAAAAGACGTTTTGTTGTTATGAAAAATTTCAGTCTTCCTCTGTGATTCAGCCCTGCGTTGGGAGCGAGCAAAAGGCAAACAGTGGGGGAAGTGGACGCAAGGATCTGATAGGCAAAGGAAACCAATCATTTAATATATTATCTTTATGTTTCAAATTGTTGCCTTTGAATTTCCTGAATCTTAAATTAAGGAGTCTCCGTATTATTTTGGCTGTAAATTATTTATACGTTTCCCCATCTTTTACGGTACTCCGGTTCTGGGCTTCCTGCGAGACCTCATCAGCTTCTAGCAACATGCTGAGGCACTGCTGTAATCCGTCAAAAAGGAGGGGAGATGGGGCTAACAAAGTGATGCTGCGGGATTTGTACTAGCGTTAATTGTCAAAGATGAATAACTAATGGTGTGTTTTCTCATTTCTGTGGAAAATCCCTGGTAATTTTGTTAGAATAATTTATTAACCAGCATTTTTACCCTTCATTCTTAAATCTTATGTATCTCTCTTTTTTTCATCAATCTTAGTGAAGAACTCTAGCATTTGTACATCTTCCTGCTTGAAGAAGGCTATTTTCCAGAGCATCTTTGCTGGTATTTTGTTCCATTCAATTTAAAATATCTCAAGGAAGATATCTGTATCCTTCAGAGATGAGGATATAGAATCATCATAGAATCATAGAATGGTTTAGGTTGGAAAGGACCTTGAAGATCATCGAGTTCCAACCCCCCTGCCATAGGCAGGGACACCTCCCACTAGACCAGGTTGCCCAAGGCCACGTCCAGCCTGGCCTTGAACACCTCCAGGGATGGGGCCTCAACAACCTCTCTGGGCAACCTGTGCCAGTGCCTCACCACCCTCAAAGTGAAAAACTTCTTCCTAATGTTCAATCTAAACCTGCCCTCTTCCAGTTTGAAGCCATTCCCCCTTGTCCTGTCACTACATGCCCTAGTAAAAAGTCCTTCCCCAGCTCTCCTGTAGGCCCCCTTTAGGTACTGGAAGGCCGCAATAAGATCTCCCCGGAGCCTTCTCTTCTCCAGGCTGAACAGCCCCAACTCCTTCAGCCTCTCCTCATAGGAGAGGTGCTCCAGCCCTCGGATCATCCTCGTGGCCCTCCTCTGGACACGCTCCAACAGGTCCATGTCCTTCTTATAAAGAAGTCCAGGACATCTCACTGTCAGGTATTTTTTCCCTGTGAAATTAGCCAAAATAGTCCTCTCTTCTTTGCATCCGATTACTGCTAGGGCTTTATATATCTCAGTTCTTCTCCCTGCACTGTATTTCTCCTTTCAGACACAGAGACTGTTATTTGGCACCTGTAATTTTGCCAAACTGCAGCTAAGATCAGATGATGCGGCATCCTCGTCAGCAAGCACAGGCTGAGGGAACCTTCACGGGAACTGTCGTGTGCCCAAATGCTGCGTGGTGCCCATGGTCCCCTGCGGTATGCCTTGGTGGTGGTGAGTACAAGCACGGTTTCTCCATTCCCCTAGCTACGTATCGTCGTAAACTCCCATTTCATTATCTCTCTTAGGTTTCTCTTAGGTTTGTTTTGGTATTACTGTTTTCCAGTTTTCCCCCATCACACTGAGAAGAAAGTCAGCACTTTACTGTGTTGGACCCATTCATAGTCATAAAATCTACTTAGGTTCTCCTTCAGTTTCTGGAGAAGATCTTCCTTTTTAAACTGAGATAATTAAGGCAGAAGAACACTTTGTCTTTTCTGACCAAGAGGGTATCAAATGTCATTGATGGAGCTGGAAAGCCTTTTGTAGTTCTTAGGACAGGTGGGATTTTGTTCCCCCTGTGCAAGACTTATATCTAGAGCCACACAGACATGAGCAACCATATGGAAGTGCTTTGGAGTAGCTCCCTATTAAATGGAAATTGTTGTTCTCGTGGACTTCTTCAGGCCCACAGCTGCATTCTTCACTGCTGTGGGAGATCCCAACTGAGTCCCAAATTTTCTGCGGCCAACTTGGAATCAGATTTATCGACTAGGGTAGGCTGACTTTCAGAAAGTGTAAAAGACAAAACGGTGACTGTGGGAATAAAAAGAACATTTTTTTCGTTACTGGCAACTTCCTTGCTCTGACTTTTTGACCTCATCCCAAGGTCAATTAAATGCCTCAGAGGAACTGCGGTGATTACAAATCAACTTTGTCATTGTATATTAGGTGGATGGAGAACGTTTCATAAAAATAAAAAAAGGTTTCCAGGGAGACCTTCTCAGTAAGTGACCTGCCCATGAATTGAAGATCAGACCTTTTCACAGGGCAATTTACTGGTTTCCTCAAGTGTTCTCACACAGATTTGGTGCCCCCAGATGTTGTTCTTCTGGCACAGTGGTGTCAAGTCAACCATCAACACGCTCAGCTGGAGTCCTCCTCCTTCCCTGGTTTCCCATCCTCTGGTCCAGTACATTATCTGTTAAGTACCTCGCTCGCTCCAGACTGGAGAGATATGTCATTATCAGGGAATAATACTTTTTGACTGTGGCTGATAGGGAAAGGAAAAAGCAGCAAAAAATGAGCACTAAATGAAGATGATCCTGTTGACTGCAAGAACTATCTTTGAAGACTTCTAAACAATCAGAAACTTCAGTTTGTTTTCAGCATATGCTCCCAGGGGAAGGTCATCTGATTCATATCCGTCAAATGTTGAAGGGATGAGTCACAGTCAAACAAATCACACTTTTCTAACTTGTCTTTACACATACGGGAAGGAATAATCTCTCTTCATTTAAAAGGACTTTTTCTTTTTTTTAGTAGACAACACTCAATAACTTAGCCCCATGTTATCTGTTTTCCTTGAATTATGAATATTTATTCCTCTCCATATCCATAAATAATACATAATCTACAGTTGCCTCATTTTTCTCTTATGACCTTTATACACATCCTGTACTTTAAATCAAACTCTCTCATAGTTACAAAAAGCTCTAATTTCCAGTTGAAACTTAATTCAACACCCACAAAAAAAAATTTTGTCTTCAAATAATAGCTGGTATCAGATCTCATATTCTTTACTGCCAGTCAGCCAACATTGGACATGAGCAGAAATACACTACGTCAGAAGTCATTGGTTTATGCCGCAGCATTTAAGACGTGATAAAATGTGTACGTTCCTGTGCCCTGTGACACTAAACCCATAGCTGCAATATTAGCGTGGAGGTGTGAAAGGTGCCCGCTGCGTGCAGTACTCCCATGAAGCCGACAGGAGGCTGTGCAGATGCAGCACCTGCTTTTTTGGTCCAAAAAAGTCTCAGAAGGAGTTGTGATTGCCCTTTTTGCTCTTCCACGGGGGCCTTCTCCTTGCATGCAACCCACCCCAGGCTGCATAGCCCCCTGGGTGAGGTTTTACTTTGACATTTACATTTGCTTTGCTTTGTTAAGTTCAAGTGGTTGAATATGTTTCAAGAATGGCATTTGCTATGGGTTTTGTGGCGGTATTGTGTATTTCAGCATACAAAGGTGCTCATTCCTGCTCTGTGCTACCTTCCAAAATACGTTGGCACAAGAGTTGGAATGGCTTCCCATTGGATCAGGGAGCTGTGTGAAAGGGAACCCAGCAAAATAGCTCCTACTCTTCAGCCAAATCCACTTTGGGCTAGGGGTTTAGTTTGCAGCCACCTGCATGCTTGCATCCCCCCACGGGGACGGGGCGGCTCACCCCGGGGTACCTGTGCGATGGTGGAGGTCCAGGGGTGGCTGTTAGGCAGTGGTGGCTTGAGCTAGACGAAAAGCTATTAAAGAAAAGCTTTCAGAAAGGTGTGCTCTGAACTGTGACCTGAATGTAAAATAGATGTGTTTGCAAGGCATGTGCAGGAAATTAAATTAACATCTCTGTTTGCGGGGAACTGAAGCTCTTCTTTCGCCTCCCCTCTCCTAATGTATGCTAAAATTTCTAAAGAGTAAATCTGAATGAGACGTCTATTTTAATAACAGTCATCTCACGCTATTTAAAAAATGCATTAATTTAGATTTATCACTGTGCACCCCAAACAATGCTCAGTGAACATGTATTGTCTCAGCTACTACACAGTAAGAATCTGAACTGCTGTCCAAAACCTAAACTTTTCAGAGTTAGGTAAATATTCCCGTTTTAGAGAAAAAGAACCTTGATACACAGAGAATGCATCCAGGGCAATTAATCACAGGACGTATCTGGGGCCAGAGCCAGATCTTCTGACTCACAGTCCTTCCTTTTGTTGAGAAAAAACCATATTTATTTTTCATAATTATGTCACAGAATTAGTGTTAAAAAAACCCAAAAGTTTAAAAAATTGATACAAAAGTTAAGGTAATCCTGTTTATTAATTTCATTATGACAAGCATGATTTTTAAAATACTATTTTTAATATCACATATTTGTGTACTAAACAATGTGTATCTCAGATCTTTTAGTTGGACATCTATATGAAATATTTCTAAATTATCTAAAGAATATTTTTGAAACTTATCCTATAGGAAACACTGACATTTAATTTGTTATTCTGAATTGTAAACTTTTATATTTCTAGAAGATTGGACCTGCTTGTGAAGGGATGCCAGTCTCTTTCCAGCTCCTCTGATTTCCAATGGCCCTTTGCCAAGACAAAAGTAGTTGAAAAGAGATCCATTGAACACTGAAACGTAACTTGGAGTAATATAAAATATAAAGGGGAAAAAAGGAACTCCCTCAAAGCTGCATTTGATCATGAGGCTAATTTATCAGATATGCAAAAAGGTTTTGGCCTTTTAATGCAAATAGGTAGCTTCTATCTTTGCAAGGTAATTACAGAGCAGTTTTCCCTGCTACTCTCATTTAGATCATTTGGTCACTTTGTATGAAATTAATGATGTCATTTAGACATATAACTGACTTTGAAATGTCTTTTTTCTAGAAAAAAAAAAAAAGATCTTTGTGTATCTCAACCCATTCTGTCTTATCTCTTATGTTTCTCCACTCTCCAAACAGCTATAATTTTGTATTTTCTCTGCTGTAAAAATCCCTGTGCTTTTAAGTCTGACTTCATTTTGTCTCTTGCATCATTTTTACATCTTCAACCTCAGTCTTAAACTGTGCATTATTTCCTACTTATAAATAATTAGCTAAACACAGCTTCATTAACTCTGCTGTTGCCCCAACTTTATCTTCTTCACAGTACTCATGTCCAAAAGTATTTGTTACTGGACATTATGTTCTTGAGTATTCAGTATCCCAAATATATACCAAAAACCCAGTACCAAGGGCCAGGATTTTAAAACCTGTCTGAAAAATGAGGGAGGGTAAAAAAAGAAAGTGTAATCTATGCACCCAAAGGAAGAACTGAGTTATTTTGGGAACTTAACCCCAACTGTAGATGCTGTGCTCTTGTCTGTTATGTGATACATCATAGTATCATAAAACCTTACGCTTCGGTTGTGGTATACCACGTGAATGCAAACTTCTCTAAAACAGTTCTATTTACATTTTAGAAAGTCTTTAACAAATGATACTTCACCCTAAAAGGCAATAGAACTCATCCCAGTATCACTGTAAAATGTACCAGCGTATAATATGAGAATGTGCAGAGAATGTTGGAGATGTAATACCTCCAATCCCAATTGCTGGAATGGTGTCTATTCAAAGAAAAGGATCTTGTCCCGAGTTTTCTATCTGACTGCATGAGCGATCTTGATGCAGTGAATCAATATCTCATTATGTGAGAAAGGTCTCCAAGATAAATTCTGAAGCACAGAGAAATTAGCGTTAAACATAACATTTATTCCTTTTTCTTTTTTTTTAAGTTTCATTTAGAGTTTTATGTTGAAACAACACAAAGTGATGTAATAAGCAGACTGAATAGGATGTCACATTGCTTTAAAACAATGGATGACTTGCCTTAATGTCTTAATACTGCTGTATCTGTAACGAACACTTCTGGAGCCCCACTTGAGAGCTACTTGAATATCAAGTTAATTCATGTTGATGGCTACTGCCTATTAGTCACCACTTCGAAAAGGAATGACAGTGACTGGATACTTGAAAAGAAATACTGCGGTTGATGATTTGCATTATGAAAAATGCCAACATCAGATCTATTTTGGTGTCCTTGAGAATCTGAGCTTTGAGAATATGACATGTAGAGTTCAGCGCTGTGGCTGCATGCCTGGGCACAGGGAGACCAGCGTCTACCTGAAGGTTCCAGCAGCCCTCCTCTATTTCATAGTAGAAAACCCTTGACTGACAAAAGCCATGTTTGGAAAGAAAGCCATGAACTCCTCCTTCTAACGTGGCTGGAGTTATAACACCACGTAGGTTTTTGCTCCGTGCTGTTCTTGCACCCCTCGTTTCCCAGGTAATCTTCGTTATTTAAGAGAAAGCTTCAGTGAAAGGGCTGGAGGGTGGATGCCTCTTTGAGGAGAAGGTTATAGGCTAATGCACGGTGCCTAGAGGGCGGAATTCATGGACTGAAATCTCCCACACACCTCCCCACCCCATCCAATGATTGCTCTGGGCATCAGGATTTGTAGGGAAGGATGGCAGGTCCCAAACCAACTCCTCCTCGGCTGGTGCTGCTCAGCTCTAGACAGAAGAGGGTCTGGGGAAAGGCAGAAGCGGAGCTGTGTGTCACAAATGAGTTGAAAGGACAAAAGCTTAATGGGCAAGGATTGGCAGGATAAAATGAGACTTGAGAATTGTCATCCTAGGTTTGGCAACTGCAACAATACTTAAGTAGGACTAAGATGTCCAAGGCAAGATCTTTTCCTTTTTATTATAATTATCGCCCCTTGGCATTATGACTGAATTCTGGATCTTTGCGTATGGGTTAGACATAGGAATTATCCTAGGCAACTATTTTTCCTTGGGTACTAAAGATTACTAAAGAGCATAGATTACCAGTCCTTCTAATGTATATACATATGTAAAATATTTCAAAATAACAAATATCTAGCAATGCCTCATTATTAATGTTAAAATATTAATTTCTTTCATCTGGTCTTCAGATAAGGTTTCTGCTTGAGTATATTGAAACCTTTTCATATGAGTTATTAGAAGCAGTGTATTGAATTAATCTGTTTAAGAATTCTTATATAGTGGTTGGATAAATTTTGTAGTGGAATGAGGTGTGAAGATGATTTACTGCCCATGCATGTGAGTGCCATTTGATCAGGAGGTGACACTTCACCAGAGAAGTTGAATGGAGAGATGTCAACCAACAGGTAGGGGTCAATTTAGGAAGATCCCCTGGAACCGGATTGGAAAAAAAAAAAAAGTTTTGGGAATGGAGTTTAAGTAGCTAAAAATTTAGAACACTGTAGACTCAACAATTTGCTAAATTTAAATAGAGTTTAAACTCATATTCATGCTACGATTCCTGAGAAGATCAATAAGGGAGGAAAATATCTTTCAGGAGATTGGTGCTTTTTCATGGAATTTTGGGCATTAAAAGGTTCTGTAGGTTTCAAAGATATCCCTTAAAATATGTTACAGAAGGAAATGAGTCATCCTCCTGTCTCAGGGGAATGGTCGCTGAGACTGATAACACGGGAGGGTTAAGCGAAGGAATAAGGTCTGCAGAGGAAGAAGTTTGTAATAACCCCGGAAAATAGTAAACAAGAATTGATCCCTTTTCCCCATCATCCTTTCCTCCTCCTCTCTCACCCACCCCCTTTTACCACCATGACACCTGTAGAAAAATGTGATTTCAATATGCGAGCGTCATTTTGATTAGACAGATGAAAGCATTTTAGAACCCGATTTTGGTGTTGGTGCTTAGACGTGCAGAGAGCACCGCGCCATTTTAAGCACAGCACTCTCAGGTAAATAACTTGAGCCGACCTCGCAAGATGCTGAGTGCTGCTGAGGAGGTGCTGAGCAAACCCTCTTCCTCCTTCCCTGCCTGCGGCCGCGCAGAACGTCGTGTCCCTGCAGTGGGCGCACATTGTGGATGTGCAGTGATAAGGGGGCCTATAAGCCACTGTAACAGAAACAACAACGAGGGCACACTCTAATTAATTCTCTTCTGGCTTTCACGCTGATAATGAGGTGTAGTTACTTCTTTGTCGCTATTGTACTTTTTGTAACGCTTTCTTAGAGAACTCCCTCAGAGAATTTCCCCCAGGAAAAAAATAGCGTTTTGCTTCTGCCCTCTGTGCATCAGTTGTCACATTCACGGATGCCTGCCAACGCGGCTCAGCCTTTTGTAGTCAGAAACTCATTTTCAAACAATGCCTTCCAATTCCTGGCTAATCTGTTGTATGTTATTCAAACCTCCAACGTATGTAATTTCGCAAGGATCGACGCAGCCAAGTACACAGAAGCCTTGAGCTGGCATGTCAAACAAAATGTTCTCTGTTGGAAGTGAACATGATTTCATAGTGATTGAATAATTAGTGTTTTGAGTGTTCACGTCTGAGGTTTTGCAGTGTATTCCAAAGCCTAATTTTATAAGTGTGTCCTAACGCTTCCTGATTATGACTATAGAACAGCTGTTTTGCATAAAATCACAGCAAGTGCAAAAGTCTAGCCCTGGTTTAACTCAGCTGCATGAATCTCTTGAGTTGCTTTGGTTTGGGAATTCCTTGCCTCTCCTTCAGGACGCAGCATGACTTTCATTCCCATCGATTCCAATAACAAATTAGGTTTCAAACTCGCAGTGAGGTCGGTGGCTATGCAGGGCCTCTTGACATTTTCTTCTTTGCTAAGCCTGGGCCGAGGTCACACAGACATTACGTGGTCTGCCAATTTCTTGTAACATCAGTGAAATCCAGCAGTCTTTCAAGAAAAATCTCCTAAAAAAAGCTCATGACAGAGTCGGCTGGGCAGCCGCTAGCCTTCCTCTTTTACAGTAGCTGGTGAGTCAAAACAAGATCAGAGAAGTTACAGCGTTATTCGTTACCCGGTCTTGGAGCTTAAATTCCCAACTGCCCACTCATCACCCAGACGTTTTGTTCCAGGAGGCTTAGCTGCTCTGGGTACCAGGCTAACACGACTAAATCCTTTACGTGCTAGACAGCAAAAAGCCTCACAGTCAAAGAAATTATAAAACTGAGTAAGAGCAGGCGTCCCAAACTCTGCTTCCTTTGCTCTGTACGGCATTCCTACACTATGTACTATAAGACCCCGCCTCTATGCAAACCTTTCTCAGGCCAACCGCCCACCCCTCCCTTTGGCGAAAGAGCAAGTGGAGGCTACGGCTCTCCCTTTCTGTCTTGGGGAAGGGCAGGCATGAGAGAAGCAGAAAAGGACAGGACTCCCTTAACGAGCTTTAATGTCGGTATTTTATCCTCGCTGCATTTCAGCCGCTGACCCGCAAAAGCGTCATTCCCTCATCGAGCTAAGATGGTATGTGTGGTGCCCAAGTTCGTCTTGTTTCAGATGATGGGGCCTCTCAGATGATGCCGGGAAGCAGGATTTGGCGTTGAGTTTATGATCATTATAAATGGATTATGCACCTTAGGCTAGTGTGATGAAAATTCATAAAAAGGATTTAGAAGCTCCTATTATATACCAAGCACTTCTTTTCCTTTACCTCTTTAAAGAAATGCATATTTTGTTAATATGTATAGTGATAAATAGGATAGCGTCAAAAGTAAGGTTTTCTCCATCAGTAATAAGACAAATTTCTAGGAAAACAAGTGAGATGGCGTGTGCAGTGAAAAGGCTGGTCCTAGACCACCTGAAAGAAACTTTCCAGCCCTTTCTTCAGCTGTGTGACATCTTAATAAAGACTTGTTAAATACTGCAGTTCATGCAATCAAGTTTCATGGCTTTGAAACTTGCACTGTACGTTGAAGTCAATAATATCGGACATTTCGTCACATCAGGAGACAAACCTATGCGTTAAACTCAGTAGGTCTTATACCCCAGCACAGACCTTCCTCGCTGGAGGACACCGAGCTTTGGTCCCTGGTGCTCCACAACCAACCAGCCTCGCTGCAGTGGGGGCAGCGTGGAGCTCCATCCGTGCCCAGACAGGTCCCTCCAAGGGCTGCTGCCAGACGAGGGTCCCCGGTTCTCTTTGGATGTATCCTGAGGGTGATGGCACACGGGGCATCACTCAATTTCTCTTGCTGTTACGACGGCCGTCTCCTTTGATTATCTGTGTTACAGTAGCACCTAGAGGAATTGGGCATCGAAGGGCCCCATTAGCCAACCTCGCGCTTCCTATGGCTGAGCTATAATGCAACGCAATCTCTCGGGCACGAGAACCATTTTTTAATTAAGCAGTTAGAATACTGCATTATTTGAGGATCATTCAGCTTCTTCTAATCCTTATTTGATTTAGCTTTATTTCGCTAATGTACATTTCGCTGTTTGTTGTTATCTTTCTCTTTGAATCTGCTTAGAAATCCATTTAGTCTGGGTAATTGCTCCTTCACAAGGCACTTCTCAGTAATGTTCAGCACAATGATCTCATGTCAAAAGATGATGTTAAAATAAAGCGACTGTCATGATAAAGTTGTTTTTTTTTTTAAAAAAAAAAAAGAACAAAGACAAAAATCTACTGTTTGTTCCTGTTTCTGGTTATCCTCCATTACAGGTAATGACATAATGTGAATAAAAGTTATAAGTATCAGACTAAAGGGAACTCAGACACTCATCAATAATATCAGAAATGACAAACATAATCTTATTTAGTTGCACATATTGCTGCAGTCGGAACTCAGTTGTCTGATTACAAGAAAGAAAAGGAAGCATCAATATTGCTACTGAAGTCTGAAAGTCATTTTATACCCAAATTAACAACATTGCTGCTGTACCTGCATATATTGAGTTTACACTTCCTTTGTAAAAATAATTCCTCTGCAGCAATCAGAAGGAATTTGAAGGTACCGCCTAAGACTTTTTGTATCTGAATGCCTTTTATATCGTTAAAAAATAAAAATAATAATTAAAAAAAATACTCTTATTAGACTAATGGTTTCACCGCTTCCCATCTGGGTCCAAAAACTGAGCCTTGCTTTGCGGACGTCCATGCCAATGGCCAGTAAAAGCAATGCCGTGTACTGCAGGATGATTTCCACTCACGGTAGATGAATGGGCAGCTCCTGACTCAGCTGAACTCTCACATTCAGGGTGGAGAATACCAGCCTGCATCGTGTTTTCGTCAGCACCTTAACCTCTAATTTTAGAGGGGAGACACTGGTCTTGAACAAAGGCGTGTGGAAAAGGGGGCACGATATGTTTTAAATTGTTTGTTTTGAAGGGCATTCACTTCACCCTGTGTTTCTGTGCAGATACGTGGAAGTTTATGTTGGGGAAAAAAAAAATTAAAGCCGTTAATAATATGGTTTGCTTTGCAAGCTTTTGTTAACCAGTAGTTTAAACAAACTTTATTTGAACAAAACATCTTAGTCCTGATTTACAAAATCATTTCTTTAAGCTCATCCATGGATCCATGTTTCTGTGACTGAGATAGGAAGGTCTTAGTCTGAACTAAAGTATTGTTTTAAAAGAATCTGGGTAAATCGAGACTAGCAGACTAATATATTATGTCATTTGCTGAATGTCCCTAGTTTGAAGATGTTTGTGATTTCTTTACAGTAAACGTGACAATGCAGTATGTCATAGGAAACCCCCAGGAGTGACAGCGAGGATGAAGAACGGAGATGGGTGCCTGTTATGGAAGGTGGGGGCTCGCTGAGTTCAACTCCTATCAGTTGCCTCTGCAATACCGTATGTATGTTGCTTTTAAGAATCTGTTAGCTGTTACTTTGGGTCCATAAAGATTCACAGTATTTCAAGTTGGCCACAGAGACTGGACAGATTGACTTTATAGGGAGAGATCAGGAGGGGAATGATGGCACATCCCACAACCAACCACCTGGAAAACTCCTTTTCTTGTTGCTGCACTTGAGATGTAACTCTGCCTCTGCTCTCATACACGAAGGGTGAATAAAACCAACATTAATGGTCCCCAGAAATTTAATATTAAACAGTACTGGCACAACTTTTGTCCTACGCTTGTGGCAGAGTAACATGGGGTGGCGAGGATTGTTTTTTCTCCGTTTCCCCCTTTTTGTTTGTTTTCGCTTGTTTGTTTGCTTTTTGCTGAGGTATTACTCATGCCTCGTTCTGGGAGGAGAAGCAGCCAGCTACCCTTAAATAAGAGAGATTTGTTAATATAGCCATCACCTGATGCTAACAAGCCTGTCAGGGCCCTGTTTTTTCTAAGTGTTCCTAGCCAGGAAAAATGATGGCGAAGGTGTCGTGATTCAGACCTCAGCTGAATTTCTTAGGTCGTTATCAGCTTAGTTTCAGGCCATTTTACAATACAGAGCAAGGTAGATATTAATGCCCGTGGTCAATGATCTGCTTGTAATAGACAAAGTGCTACATGATAGTTTCATGGGAAGATTGATGCTGCCGTCTCGGAGATGTTGCTGACTCATCCATGGCATCTAATGGATGCACTTCCCTGAATTAATTCCTGCTTCCAGTTCCATAAATATGGCTAAGCTAAAAGATACCTCTTAGGAAACATCCTGTCTTCATCTTAATGTCACTTACTCCAATGGTTAATTACTCTTACTGTTAAACATTTGCATCTTATTTCTAGCTCAAAAGTGTCTAGCGTCAGATTCCAGTTATAGCTTATTACCAGGGTCTTGTTTTTTCAAAAAGCTGTTTTTACTTTAGAGGTTTCGAAATTAAACAAGCTTTCATTTCTTTCAGCAAGATTTTCATGATAATATCACCAATCTTTTCACCAGAACATTTTTTTTCCCCATTCAGCGCGTTTCTTTTCACAACGAGGAAGCATTTTGGAATTGTTAAAGCATTTTGAAATTGTGTTTTTTAAAATAATGGTAATCCTTTAGCTTTGATGATGCAAATGTACAAGGGAGACAAGGATTGCAGGGTATGGTCATGTGTTTTATTAGACCAACTGGTACAGATTGGAAAAAAATTAAAAATTGGACACATAAGCATTCCCTGAGATGCCGAGAGGACCAAGAACGTACCTGTTTATCAGACAGTTTAATAAGAGATATTACTCCTTACAAGTCTTCCTTTTTTGCAATGTTTTGCAAAACAAGGTCAGAAAATGTTATGTAAAGAACATTTAAGTATCTTCTAGCAAAAAGAAAGTTTATTGAGGAAAAAAAATCTGCACAAAAGTTATGAACAGTGTTGATCAGCTGAAAAATAAATAAATCAAAAAGGTGATATATTTTCTGTCAGGCTAAAAGCGTTGAGCTGGAGAAACTTCTGTTATAGTTGTCTCTCTTGTCTTTCACCACCTTGAGGTTTATTAAAGGAAATAAATACCAGTAAATGTATTCAGCAATAAAGTATTATATAAAGGCATATAAAAATTCAATGACGGGGGGGAAAAAAATTAGTAGCCAATCACTATAGTGTTCTCTAACCATTTTGAAAAGTACTTTGGCCCCCTCCCCTGTCACCACCTCTGTCAATGCTGGAGGAGGCAGGAAATTGCACTGGGTGATCAAATAACGTAATTACTCTAAAAAAAATACTAACTGTTTTTGTTTAAAATAGGGCAAGGAGGTGTTGATTCTTTCTCATTCACAACATTTACTACATATTTGACATTTGAGCTGCTATAACTGGGAAGAGATGACTCCATCCTGAGGGGAAGGATGTTATTTCTACAGCTAATTGGCTGGCTGATACCTTAATTCATAAATCCGTGTGCCTGTTCTCATTTACCACGGCAAAAGATCCCAGCCATTTATAGCCGGCAGTGAGGACAAGAATACTTATTTTTCCTGCTTTCTTTGAAGTTCATTCTTAAAAATCATTGAGATGTAAAATTCCTTTTCAATAGATTTTTTTTAAAACCCATGCACCATTAAAAATATACATAATATGAAACCCTCCCTAAGAAATCTGTCACACAGTGACTGAGAACAACTTCAATTAAATCTTCTTATTAAGTGAAGAAGTAATTTACACTCAGATTTCACCAGATGAGGTTAATGTAATTATACAAGGGATGTTCCAACAATTGACAGCTCCCCGTAGCCTTATAATCACCTGCAAATTAGAAGAGGAAGAGCTCTGAGTTCCCATTTCTCCCGTGCGTGATGCATACAGAAAGCTAAATAGGGACATTTCCAGAGGAGGCCACACCTTCTTTCTCCATGGTTTTTTCCTTGAAATTTCTTTCATGGTAATAGCTGTCCTCATTTTAATTTTTTTTTTTACCTTACTGATAATTAACATTTAATGTTAAGGCTTAAAAGGGGATTTAAATGAAAAAAAAATAAATTCAAATGGCAGGCACTGAACTATAAATTACAAAACAATGGTTGATTACATTACCTATGCACTGCAAGATTTAACTTGGAGCACATATTTCTTCTAGATAAAAGAACCTTTAATTTCTTTCAATTAGAAGATCCTTTCAGGACTGTTCCCTCCACATCTGATACAGTAATTTTATGTCTCAAACTTATACGAAGATATTCTGAGATCTACATGTAAGAAGCCAAAGGAAACGCCAAAAAATTATTGGCTTATGATAATTGAAAAAGCCTCTCTCTAGTGTGAAACAAAAGTTTGATATGAGCAATTCATGGTTTAGATATTTAAAATGAGGAAATTGTTGTACCCTTTAGTGGTTAGAGCAAAGCTGCTGTATCCAAGACCGTCTCAAAGAGTAAACTATATGGAAAATTTAAGTCTGGTCCATTCAAGAAATTCCCTTTAAAATTCTGCACACTGCATTGTAAAGTGCTCTGGGACATATATGCACTAATAATGCTCATACAGACAAGATAATTGTGTGTTAAAACAGGCAGGCAAGAGTACAACTGGTCAAATATTCTTTTCAGTCAATCTGCTGGCAATGGTGCATGAACATTTTTCTATATTACCTATTGCATTTGTGAAGGTGGAAGAGAGAGACAAAACGTAAGAAAGAAAGTATTTTTCTTTTTTTTTTTAAGTCTTCAGGTATGAATCTTAGGGTAAATACATATTATTTTTATATTTACATTTTATACTAAAAGTCATTTACTTCTAATCAATGGGTTACTGGATATATATTTGCTGCATAAAGAAAAATCTAGGCTGAAAAAGAGGTCTTTGAGGTACTGATTTTCTCCTTGATTTCCCTGATGCACCACAGCAGGACTTCTCTTAGTGATATTTTATTCATTTTTCTCCTTCTAATTATCTTTGATTTTTCTTTTCCCGTCCTTCCTTCCATGCTATGCCACAGAAAGTGCCGTTGTGGCGAGCAGAGGGGAATTCCTTCAACATATTTCAGGGAGCATGAAATTCAACCTGGGATTTTGCTGCGAAGGCTAGAGATGAAAAGTGCTAACTAACAAAATCTGCTCGAGGGGAAAGCGTTTTCTCACTTTCATAATGAAATATTCATAGCGTAACACTTTTCCTCCCTGTGACAATCACAGGTGAATCCCAGACTGAACTTTTGGGATGTCTAGAAGTGGGACCTTGGCAGTATACCTCCTGTCAGGCTGCTCTGTCTCAGCGCTGGACGCAAAATGTACTCCACCAGTTGCGCGGCGACCAACTCCTCCGTGTATGCTTTCTGTATTCCGTGACTCGGAGTGACACGTTCAGATCCCTCTGCCACAGGCCTAATTGTCTGGGAACGTCCCCTGGAGGAGATCCGACCCTCAGCTCTTCAGCCCGTGCGTGCCTCCGTGCCGCTGGGAACGTGGGCTGAGCTTCTCTGAGCATCACTGAGCAGCGCGCACGGCCGCGCGCTCAGCGCTGCTCTCGCTGTATTTTTACAGTCACCCAGCCAGGCCGGGTTTAAAAGGCAATCTCCCTGAAAATGTAGATGGCTTGGAAGGTCTAAGTGGCTTTTTTGTTTATTTTCCATTTGCTCGTTTGTTTTGGCTTTGCTTTGTAAAGGCAGCTGGGGGAGGAAAACAACTTCTCTTTTGAACCAGTGCCAGCACAAAACAAAGCCGTCGAAAACGAATCTCACCTTTTCGTACCGTTGTGCTGCACCAGCAAAGCTTTAAAGAACATTTTCAGTTACGGTTTGGGGGCATTTTATAAAGCCTGTATTTTTCTGTCACGTGCATTAATCTTTGTATTAACTTCATCTAATCCTTATGTGGGGTGTACGGATGTCCCATTCAGCACATGTCCTACGTGCTGCAGCCCAGCGGAGCAGAAGGTAAACCCACACTACTGTAACACCCGCCTGAATCGGATTTTCTCCAACTGAGAGATACTGAAATAAAGCTACAGGGTGGGAAAACAGACATGTTAGCAAAAAGAGACAAATGATATTTCGAATGTTAAAAAATCATTTATTGGTCGCATGCAGTATTAGACTATGTGGTTTATTGGACTGCTCTGCAGTGTATAACATGTGACACACTTATATTTCATGCAATTAACACACGGTCGGAATTTCAAAGCTATCCCAAAGGGGCAACATTAATATATTCATTAGCAAGCACCAAATACATAATAAATATATTCATCATCAAAAATAATTTGTTTCATTTATAAACTACATTTTGTATATATTTGTTTATAGGTGTGGAATAAGGGTGAACACGCAAAATGTTTTCAATTTCTTAGGTGATATAAAGCAGTCCTGTATTTCTGAGTGGAAAACTATCCTACATGGATAATCTCGGGCTTTGAACAAGAAACAGGAATATATAAAACTAAATGCTTAGTCTCATCTATGGTTCATTGAATTCCACTTAAGCAGTGAAAATTAAATGCTCCATGCTGCACTTGGAAAGAGTCTTCCTATCTGACCTCAAGGAAACAAGTCAACTAATTTTTTTGTGGCTTAATTTATGTGAGTGAAGTTCCACCTCTATTGAAATCAATGACGAAGCCCCTGTGCTTTCAGTGGGGCTGTAATTCCACATCCATGTGTGCACTGTGACTGATGGTCTCTGCCACATGTAGCTCCAGGAAATGTCATTTATATATATTTGTGCAGTGCCCTGCACAGTAAAGGTTGGGCTTGGTTGAAGTGAGCCAATGAGCTGGTAACATAATCTAAATAATAAATGGTACCTGCTAAACAACTTTGTATAGGGGCTTGCGTTTATGTGGAAAGGAGATTTATACAGTATGAAAAAAAATATTATTTAATGACTTTCCTGTTCATTTTTTTTTAGCCTGCTTGCAGATTAAATTGGCAGTTCAACATACAGCATGATTAATTTTCTTGATTGCTCAAGGAACTTACAAGAGCTACGCATAAATTATTTTGGTTTGGATGTTATCAATTTAGCTGACCAACAAAACGGACTTCAACATGGCAAATTGTTGTTTTCCTGAAAATGCTGCTCTGGTCTTGTTTTGGGTTTGCTTCTTGCTTCAGTAGATGCGTTGCTATTCATCTTTCTTACAAGTGGCAGGTAAAATAAACCATCTTTAGAAAACATAATGACCTGGCCGAAGGCGGGGGTGAAATGTCTTAGTCTTATCTCTCAACCTTCTGACCTGTCAGTGGAAAAGAAACCCAAACACAGCTGGTGCACGACCACCAAAGGAAACAGTTAAATACCCTGCAAGTATTTGAAAGATGTATAGATGTGGCACTTAGGAGCATGGTTTAGTGGCGGACTTGGCAGTGTTAGGTGCGTAGTTGGACTCGGTGAACTTAAAGGTCTTTTCAACCGAAGTGATTCTATGATTCTCCGGGTGACTGTCACACCAGCACAGCCCAGCGAGAAAGAGACCCCTCTCCTCAGCTTTGCCCTTTGAATCAAGCTGCCAAAGTTGAAAGCAAATTGTAAAAATAAGAAAAACAATGTGTAAGTATAAAACCCAAAACCCAACCAAAGGAAGAAACCAAACCAAAAAGCCTGTAGATATTTCTCTGTCCAATCCAGACAGGCTATATTCAAGGGCAAAGGTCCGGCGTGTTCAGTTCTAGATCATTTTGTGTTTTTTTTCTCCCCCCAAAGACTGAAATACTCAACAGTAAGTCAGACGGAAATGGAGGATGACCAGAAAAGAGCCCCACATTATGACAGAGCAAAATCATTATTTGCAATTCCAGTAGCCAAACCAGAAGGAGGCATTGCAGAGGTCGTCTTCTTGTTGGTCAGTTATAAAGTGAGATAACATTTGGGTACACTTTCTTTGGTTTATAGGGGAATTAATTTACCTGCAGAAATTTATCCCTAAAATGTTTATTTTTATTATCCAGCTGGGACGCTGCTGCGTAAGCCTGCAGAAATAGCCACAGAGGCTGACTCTGAGAGCTCCCTATGCCTTGTAAAGAAATAAAATGCTTGTTACCATTCATTGTTTTTGTCTAATGTAGGGAAAAGTATTCTCTGAGCGGTCTTGGATGCTTAATTTTGTGATTAGGTAGAGAAGAGGATACACATTGTTGTTGATTTTCTGCAGTAACTAGCTACGTGCCACGAGTGTCTTATCCTACGTAGCAGCTACGTGTCAGATGGAAACTCCTCTTGGCACAGTAATTTCTGTCAGGGGATAAGAATCTTGGAATGTTTTTGCACAGACAAGAAGCTGCGTATGCCAAACCCACATAATAATGGTGATTATAAGGAATACGATAAAAAAATCCAGTTTTGAGACCTCTTGCCTTCATGCCTTGTTTTGCCTTTGAGAAAATGAAAAACCTCTCTGGTACTATAAGCTGTAGGTACACTCAGATATTTGGTGCTGTGGGTTCCATAAATTAACATTTCCTACAATAGGTAAAGTCCATATTTCAATGGCATCAACAAAATGCATTGCGTTACCTGCAAATTCCCAAGTAGAAATAGGAAGCTATATGCGCGTAGGTAAAAGGAGTTCCAGTGCCTTTCTCCTCTGCAGGCAGAAGATGTGACATTGGCATTTGCAGAAGGACGTTAAGGCCTCAGGAGCGTGACTTGGAAATTAGATGAGAACAACAGAAGCTGGGGGGGAGAACTTTAGACACTTGAAAAAAAAGTTACTAGCAGTGTATTAATGTCCTTCCCCAAGGTACAGTGTTGTTTTATCAAGCACACCTATTAGCTGTTTCCAGCCTCTCATTGTCACCTGTGGCAGCTTTAACCTTATTCTCTGAAATGATAATGCGCTGAAATCAAACTGCCTATTAATGGGGCTAAAAACCTACACTGCGTTGTTTCTATCCAATTTGGTTACGTTTAAAGATTTGTCAGTTAAAACAGCGTCTCAAAAAGATAGTATTTGGTTCTTGAAATTTAATATTGTAAGTGTGTGGAGAGCCATTAGTGGCTGACTTGTGGCACTCTTCATCGCTCATTCCCGTCAGAACTGTGTTTTCCATCTGCGCTTTCCCTCGGTGTCTGCCTGGGAATATTACTATTACTAGAGCAGCAGATTGCAGCTGCTGTTTCCCCCCGGTCGAGAGCATCCTCCAGACCGCTCTAACCAGACAATAATGAAGAATAAATGCCTAATGCCCCAATCTAGCAAATTAGATTAAACAACTGAGCATATCCAAAGAAATTAAACGTAGCCCAATAACTCTGACTGGCTTGGAAAAATGTAGAGGGGGGAAAACTATAGGTCCTAGGGTAAAATTTTGATATATTCTTTCAGAAATGAGCACTACCTTAACCTGCTGACCTTAAGAGAAATTTTAAGAAATAAGAATGCCGGAATCTGGCTAACAGAGTATAGTTATGTTATATGTGAGTGTTGTGTGTGTTGACATCAGTCACCTCCAACTGTTCCCAAGGTGTTTATCCCCACCCCACGCTGTTCGTGAAAGCCTGCTTGGTGTTCATAGCAGACAGAAACAGCTCAGAGAAATAAGAGGACCCGGGTACGGGGCACCGGCAGAGGGTCACCACCAGTTTTTTGGCTCAGCTTTGTACCCAGCCCTCATAAATGCAAGCCTGAGCCCCAACACGCTGTCGTGGGCTCAGGTCACCCCTGTGGCACCCCGTGGCTTTGGTGGGAAAGGGAAGGCGAAGGGGTGGTCACTGGTTGGGTGTACGTGCATGTGTGTTGGGTGGGGGGTGACTATGCTGTGCTTCAAAACCACTAAGCCTCTCCGTGCTTGGGCTTACAAGAAGATATTTGGAGCTGAAAAGTGCTCTTCTTCTTAACTTTCTTCTTTCCATGCTTACTGGAGGCTTTTGGATGGTGTTTGCATATCTTTCATCCCCTCTGCTCCTGAGGGGTTATTTAGTTCTAACTGCCTGACATTTACTTGGCTTCAGGTCTTTGAATGAACACGAAGCCAGGCAGGGAAAAATCTTCTGGCATGGTTTCATCATAGACGTGGTGATGTTATAGATTATCCTATTTATTTTCTTTTTCATGTGAGTAATAGAGCAGCAAGGGTTTAGAAAAACAATCCTGGTAAGAAAGCTCTCTTTATGTTAAATAATTTTTTTTAATTAAAAAAACAAACAAACAAAAAAAACCTACCAAAGAACCCCAACAACTTTAGAAGCAGGGCTGAAACTGTTGTTCATTTACCAGTTGTCATGTCTCCTACGTCAGCTGCTAAGCAATTAGGTAGTACGCAGAAATAGCCAGCTCCTCCGGAATGGAAGCACCAAGCAAAACCACGTGGGTCTTTTGCCATTTTGAGAACAAAAAGAAATAGCATTTGAAATTCTGTGACATTACAGTTTTTCTTTTACTTCCCCTCAGCCGGCTGGGTGCATCACATTTTTCCGTTCGCAGCTAATCCACAAGGATTATAAGAATTTACTGCAACGATGGAACACAAAGCTATTCCTCGACCTGCGATGTTACGGGGGGTCTGTAATGAAGACAGGGGGTTTTGAGCGGTGTCAATGGTAAGTTTTCCGTGGACATTACTGGATATGCACATTACAAATGCTTGAAATACTTGAGTCTCTTGGGGAACATCTATTTGGCCCAATATGGCTCAATGTGGAAGTTCCCCAAATTAGCTCCAAGTGCATATAAAGTCTCATTCATATCCTGGACACTAAGTGCACAGGGTTTTTAAGTACTTTGTCCAGACCAATTCTCATTCCATTGTTAGTTTATGGATCTGTATTCTGATTTCCATTGGCTGATGCAGATACATAGTTGGTTTCTGCCCAGAAATAGAAGGTACTGGAAATTTCAGAATAGTCTTGTTTTCTTTGAAAAAAAAAAATGTACCCTACATTTGTGGGTGTAAATATTTTCATTTACTTTTCTAGATGCTGCTAATCTCACTGACGACTTGCATGTTTAAATCTGTTAGCCCAATCTCTTTGTTTTTTAAAGCTTGCCCCTTTGACTTGGATGGGAACAGATAGATGTGCAAAGAACTTTTATAAATACATTTTCCTGCTAAAAACGTTGCTTTAGCTCTTTTACCTGCAACCAGATATCCCAGACCTGTCTCACCAGCACATCTGGCTCTGTTTCTTTTGTGCAAATCTAATAGCGACATATGAGCTTCAGTAAGTTTCTTTGACATACCACTAATGAAATGAAGAATGTGGTGATTATAATTACTTTTTTGGAAACAAATAAATCATAAATACTGGTGGATCTAAGTTTTATTAACCACAGATTCTTCCCTTTTAAAAAATTTCTTGATCTCTTGGCTAACCTAAGAAGGTAGAAGTCTGTACAGCCACTGTACTGATATGCTGTCTAAATCGGGTATTCCCTGGTAAGACATACTAATCGATGGTAGAGTCAGCATTTTAAAGTTCATAGGAGGCTACCATGACCGAAACTTCCTTCTTTTGTGCATGCTTCCAATGTATTATTTTAGGTATAAAGCTAAAATCTTGCTAATTTTAAAATTCTGAAAGTTTTCCTTCTTCAGAAATATTAGGAATCTCTTTCTTCAAGAACTCAGCTGGTCAACTGATCGTCCTCTTTCAGAGTAATTCTCTTTAGTTAACAGCTCATGGTTTACAGGCTTTGTTCACCTCTGGAAATACGAAAGAGCGTTGTTTGGGAGCACACGGTAAAAGAACAGGGTCCTCAGAGCCCGGCGCGAACTAAATCCTCAAATAGGTCAGAGGCATTTATGGCTTATTATATAAACAGTGACAAGGATCAAATAATTTGCACTGTGGGCTTTCACACGCTCTAGGGAAATTGCCAAAATTATTAAAAAATATGGGAAATCCTAGCAAGTAATCCGTCACCTTCACAAATATTTTTCTCTTTGTATCTAATTCCATGCAGATGTGGGAGAGATGTGGCAAAGATGCTTACATTTGAATCTCTGCTAAAAGGTGAGTTCAATTTTTTTTTTCTTTTTTTAATATTCTGCCACCTATTGGTAGCTGTAGGTGCTTTAGGTGCTGTACACGGCACGATGATATACACAACAGCCAATGTAATTCATGTCCCTGTCTCTCTTAATTAAGACAATCATTTACTCTCTTTCCCATGCAATTTACTCTGTGAAAGTTCCTATGGATCAAATTATGTCAGCGGAAACCACCAAAACATTAAAACTATTCCATTGGTTTTTGGCTGGCCTGAGGACAAAACAAACTTTTCAAACTTTTGGACTGTCTTTCCCCCTAGCGATATATCTTAAATTCTGGGGCCTCTCTTACTGGGTCTAATATGAACACTTTCTATAAACCCTGTATGGTAAAAACATTTAGGAAACCAACAGCATTTCTGTCTGTATGTAACTCAAGGCATTAATTTATTTTGTTTATGATGTATGTTGAATAGAATTGGATATCCGTTATGCCTGGAACGTATTTTGAGAACTCCCTAATTCTTTGGAAATCATATCAATCTTGATTAGCTCTCTATGTTCAGAATCACCGAAAGTTTGACTTCACCTTGAGGGAACTCTGGATGAGCTTAGTATTTGCTTGTGTTTTTTGAAGATGAATGGGAAGACCTCAGTGATTTTGATTTTTGTGTAATATAGCCCATATGTCTACTCTTTGTTCAGAAATCCACTCAACCAAGCCGTACACAACATTATCTTTCTCTCATTGTTAACTCCTAATGTGTAAGGTTAGCATCGCTTTAAAGATTTCATTACTATGGAGGGGGGAGGGATCAAAGACTGGGACTGGTCTGTTCCTCAGAGTTTGTTATTTGGGGTTAATCTCCCTTTCAAGATTTTTATCTGTGGATGTGAAACTTGAATCTCTAAGACAGCAGATGTGGAAACGTTTGAACTACCTGGTATATGTTGGATGTTGAGTATCTTTGGAAAATGTGAAGAGAAGAATAAATGTGAGGAGAAACAGAGTATTGGGGCAGGTAAAAACAGGTCAAATTTTCCATTTTTGGGTGTGAAGTAGGAATTCCAGTCTAGGAATAAGTTGAAGATGTCAGAAATAGAGTCACAAAGAATGGGAAAGATGAAAAACCATCAGAAAAGGCGGGAGAGTAAAGCAGAGCGGCCAACACCAAGTTTTACCCACTAATTGACCCTCAAATGTATTTGGGCATATAAAAAAGAAAGGAAGAAGAGCTTCCTGGTGGTTAAATCACAAAGGTACTTCAGCCGGACTGTGGAGTCAAAAAAAAAAAAAGAGTCCAAACTCTGACTGATAAGGGCAAATGTGGAAAGTAGGAGGCCAAAGTGTGAAAACAAACAAGAAAATCTTTAAACATCTCGGAGGAGAAAAAGAAAGGTTATTGTGTGACAAGTGGGTTACCAGAAAACAAAGGTGAGCGGTAATTAAGGAATACTGCTGAGGAGCTCACGGATGTACTTCTGTCAGTCTTCTCTGGGGAGGCTGCTGGGTGGCACCAATTTTCCTTGGGCAGCAAAGACGGCACGGTCTGGGGCTGAGGTGCTGCTTTAATACAGTTTGCAAGAAATAGATCAGCTGAGGGACAAGAGGACACCAAAGCTAGACAATGAAAAAGCTGAGGGATTGGGTTTTGACGCTAGAGGAGCTTAGGCATAAAGCTTTAAAACATTCCCGTGGAAGTAGCCAATATGTACTAGATACAGTGTCTACAGTAGGTACGTATATAATGGAAATTAAAGTGGTGTTTTTCAGTATCCTCTAAAAGGAATGATGATCCCAATGAAGGACAAGTTAGTGTTGATTACTTCTAGGAAAACCTGTAAAAACAATCATTATAAGTGGATGTTCAAAACTCTTGGCAGCAGACATGAACTGAAAGAGGAGAACCGGCCTCTCTCTCCGAAGGAAAGATGTACCTCTTTAATCTCTTGGTTTTTTGTATTCACAAATGACTGTTAAGGAAGTAGAGAAAGCATGAAATGAGAGGTAAAGTGCTATTAAGTTTAAAGAGGTTAGTGGCCAGAAAATAGAAGCTGCTCTAAATCTAAACCTGGCAAGGCGTCAGCAGTGGAATGACCCCTGAAGCGATCGATGGGGAGATCTGGGGGGCTCCTGGCCGCATCCAACCTTTCTGAGCAAGCCAGAGAGCCAGCATAGGCACAGCTTCCCTGAGAGGGCAAGCTCCATGGTGTCTTCAACTCCCGGACTACATCCCCCATTGACGCTTCCAGCTTAGCTACACTCACAACGAGGACTTCTTTTCCATGGAAAGGCTTTATTTCCATATTGTGGGGACTGAGGACACACCGTATCATGCAATGGCCTTTGGCTCACATGGCCAAGCCAGACTTTCCACAGAAACAACAAATTCCCAGATATTGGGTAGAAAGCAGCAGCGGGGAGGTGTTGTTGGTAAATGCATATCGCTGTGCACAGGAGGTGGCTTCTTAATTAATGAGTCGCCACTACTCCAAAGGAAGACTCGTGTGTCAGTGTAGTATCAGTTCACGTATCAGCGTAGTCTCAGCTCAGTGAAATTCTGTCTGGTATTGAACAGCAACCAAAAGGGATGAGAAAAACAGGGGAAATAAATCATGTGGGGGAAAAGTATAAATATACGTTTCTATTTTAGAAATTAGTCATTCCCTTTTTTTGAAAGTGCCATTTTCATTCCTTGTCACCAAACGTGAAAGGAGACAGCTGAGGTAGAAGTGATTTAGGGATGAAGGAGGAAAATGATGGACTTCCACACAGAAACAAATTCATCTAGAACTGACAGAGCAACAGCTTTGGGTACTTTGTAATGCATTTTGAAAGGCAGTTGGTGCAGCACTGGGCTATCTTGGTGGTACGCAGTTCTTAAGTTGGAAGAGAAGAAGAGGTCACTAATAAAAAAAGGTGTATCAAGTTTCTTACCAACTTGCCATTAATTAGAAGCTAAAAAAATAGAGGAGAAAAAAAAAAAGACATGAGGGAAATGTGCCCTTCCAGAGCATACACATTGACAGATAAACAGAGCACAGACAAACAAATTGGCTCCATCTGCACTATCTGTGAAAAAGTGGTGTATGGGTTTCTAGATTTCAATCCTTGTCAGCCCATACAGGTTTATATATTTGTAATAAAGTGGAGAACAACGTTATCAGCTGGCACTTTTTCGATCAGCTGCCATTGTGCTCTTCGGTTGCTTCGTTCCATCCTTTAAGCAGCTAGGGGACAAATCCAAGTTAAACACGCCAGCCCGTGAGCAAGCTATCCATGATACTTTGAAAATCACTAAAGAACAGGACTTGGCTTTGTACATGGATGACACTTACAGGATTTACAAAACTCTCGATCTGCTGGCTATTGGCAACTGAAAATATAACCGCAGTGATGGTTTTGACACCGGTATCCAGTCTGCTGTGACAGAAGTTTACTTACTGCTGCTGGTTCGAGTACTATAAGTGCACTACTTTGTGAATCCACTTAAAAAATGTAGATTCACATCCACATGCCGTAAATGTAAACTCATTTTATGCATAAAACTCATTTTATGCAAAACATCCACAGCAGAAAGTGCCTCTGCTGACCCATCTGCCGAACAGACCACACAGCAACACATTTATTTCGCTAGGGAGGGAGAGAGGGATCATGGAAACTAAAGACTGCAGCACATGTTTTCCTTTTCTCTGCTTTGCTTTTATCTGTTTTCTCCTGCAATTCAAAAGAGTTTGTCGTGGGAGTAATTGACATAGCCTCTGACACAGATTAACAGGGCCGGTACAGCTTTTATTTGGTGATGGTGGAGGGGCTGATGCTAAACTTATGTATTACGATTTTGGTGGAGAGACTGTAAGTAACACCAAGAAAAACATCTTTTCCTTATAGAGAATGTTTCATGGGAATTGATGCATTTAATGGGGAGTGAGGCTCTTGGGTCGGACCCTTGACAGGCAGTGCAGCAGGGCCAGGCTGTGCCTATAACTCACCAGCCAAGACCTGCTTGGGGAGGAGCTGCCAAAAAAGCCCCAGTTGGCTGCCGTGCCAGTCACTCCTAGCCACGGGTATAGGTGGAGAGCTGGGAGAATAAAAGCATGTGTGGGAGCAAACACCCTCAGGGACGGTGCTCAGGAGATATAAAGCAGACTCCAAACATCTCTGATTGCAGGAGGGGCCAAGGAAACTGAGGAAAAGGATTGGGCAAATCTCTCCTCGTAGGCTTTCTAATCCTTCCATGAAAGGAGGCATAAAGAGAGAAGAAAATCAAATAGTCTCTCTATTGAATTTCAAAGCCAACCTATGCAATCGGGTTGCGCAGAGAGTGACTAATTGCCCGCTCCTGAGCGAACTGGATGCGCTTGTGAAAGCCTGTGGCCACCTCCCTCCCCACGCCAGCTGGTTCTCCAGCACGCTGTGCCACACGCAACCAGGTCATCGTGGGCTGTGGGCCACTGCTACGTCAGCAAACCAGACCGAGGTGGGCACAGGGATGAGCTCTAGTGCTCATAAACCCACCTTCTAGCGTCCCTTCTGGTGCCCTGCCCAGATGTGCCAGGGCATGGTTGGAGGGACAGCAAGGGCCAAAGGCCACCTCTGACTGCCGTATGGTCGGGTCCGCTCTTCTGGGGTATGAGTTAGCACCTTAGTGTGCAGGTGTAAACTGCACCCTGCCGTTTTCTCTTAGCATCCCCAAATGGCCTCTTTTACCGTTGAACATAGGTGCCACTGCGGTGACCAAGCCGGAAGTGCATCACTTCTGACGTCAAGTGATGAGGGCAAAGCTCTTCTCACCTTCAGTCCGCACAGCTGGGGGAAAGATGTGCCTTTGTTGTTCAGCTGCAGGAAAATATCGCATAGTTTGGTTTATCAAAGAAATTTGGTTTTATGAGCAAGTTCCTCGCCATTGTGCTTTGCTGTGGTGTGCGCACTGATGTGGAATCTGTCACCAAAGCCCACAGGTTTCTGCTCCTCCCAAACCAAGCGCTCATAGCACATGGATTGGGCTTCTGAAATTGTATTGTTCTTATGCAATAATCCACTAGACCTTAACTTTGTGCCTGTCTTTGTACAAGTTCGCTGAAATTACTGTGTACGGCACTTCAACAGATCTTGGTTAGGAACAGAAAATGGTTTGCGTAGAAAGCAGCCGCCCATTTTCAGTTGGATGAGGTGGGCAGCACGGGCAATGCAGCCGCTTACCAATGCCTGTATCACAAAAGACTCTGAGAGTGACGCTTTACACTGCGTTCATTCCAGAGAAGTTAACTCATAAGAAGAAGCATATGTGGATTAAAAAAAAAAAAAAAAAAAAAAGGTATGATTATACCAAACATCATTCACCTCACACCTTACTTTTCAGAGCCAAAGCCCTTTGCAATCCTTTCTTGTTCAGATCTTACCTCCAGACTTGTTTCAGATACAGTTCTCCTGCTAATTGTCTCTCTTACACTGTTTAAACGTACAAATATTTTTGGCTCAGCTTGGAGCACCACCACAACAGCTGCCTGGCATGGCCCAGTAAAGACCGTCTTTATCTGGTTTTTAACTTTGGCAGAGTTTTCTTACTGGGAATGACATTTTCCCTGCTGAAGACAGCGTCAAGCTGGTTTGTGGACGTGTGTGAAAGAAGCACAGTACAACCTGTGGAGTAAAGCTAGCGGGAAATATATTGTTTTAGTACTTTATTTTTGTTCTAGGAAAACTTGTTTCATTTATGCTGTCTTCATGCTTGAGAACAGGAATTCAAAAACCGGCTAAGCGTTATTTGCGTGAAGCAAGCAGGTCTGTCAGCCTGATGTTGGCGATGTCCTTTTAGCCATCCTCATGAAAATCTGCTGAAACTTGGCCAACTTGTAAATCCCAGGAAAAAAACAAAACAAAACAAACCCTGTTTGCCTGCACTCAGTAACGTGTGTGAGCAGTGGCGAAGTTCTCCGCAGCGCCTGTCAGCCCCAGGCGGAGGGGGGCTGGGGTGGGCTCTCCTCCGGTTGTCCCTTCTGGCTGCTGGGCCATACACCACTGTCAAGTTCTCCTCCTCCTGGTGCTTCTTCTATTGCAGGTTCAGGATGAGAGAGTTGTGGTCACCTTTTATGCATCCTGCACTGAACTTCCCACCACGGTGTCTGAACCTGATGAAAGGTTGTGAGTTGCTATGTAATAATAATAATATTTTATTTTATTTTATTTTATTTTATTTTATTTTATTGAGCTAGGCTTTGACATTGTGATAGATGAAACCACGGAGACCACGGCTATCGTAAGCCCTTGGTGAATGTGTGGTACAAGTCCTTGCCCGAGCCAGTTTGACTTGCTACAGGTAGAATGGGACGTATTTTGGATTTTGAACTCTCATCCTTTAATTGTCCACAAGAAAATATCCTAAATTTTTGTTTCTTCCTGGCTGCTGAGTGTGCAGGTGATTTTTGTAAGGTAGTTGAATATGCCAATGGACCTTTTTCAGAGAGAAAAGCAGTTTAAGTTTTATTGCCTTTACTATAACTTTTGATTGGGACTAATTTTTAAATAGACCTGAGGAATTAAAGTCAAAAGTCATCACCAATAACTAAATGTTGCACTAATATCTTATTTATGTTAACTGTCAACATGAAAAGTCAACACTGCGATCAGTTCAAACGCCTACGAGGTCACACTCACTAGAAAAAGTCTGAAAAATCACTGAATAGAAGAGATCTTATTCTTTTGTTTTCCCTCACTAACAGCTAGTGCAGTTTGCAGGAGTTTGTGGTTAAGGGGAAGTGTGCACTTTGCAAGACAGCCAAATACTACAGGGCTTCTAATTGATTTGAAAAATGTCACCACAGATGTTCTCTGCTCTATATTTTACCTATGAATAGTGTATATCAGCGCACCATTGCAGGAGAGGAAAATCTGAACGTGAGTACCAGAAAAAGACCGGAATAATAGCACTCGTTCCGTAATACCTTGCAATCATTTGCAAGTACTTGATATAAATATAATCACACATAAAATGTAAATAAAGCCTGGCTAGATTTTTCACCTGCATAGTAAGAGACGGAGAGCCGAGACCAAGCTCTGGATCTTAGATCCATCCTCCCAGGTAAGCCTGAGTTAAAGCACTGACATCCCGGTTACCTATAAAATAGCGCTTTTCTTTTGTGGACACAATAAAGTGCACTGAAGAGGCTCAGCGAGTGTAATCCTGAGTTAAACCAGGCAGGCTGCTTTTTTGAGGGGGAGCCATTGATTTTTACAGTCCTAGCTATGATGCCACTTAGATGCAGAGGTGACAGTTCCAGCTTTCTGTCATGTCCCTTGCACTGGTGTTTCCACTGGTACCAACCGTGACTGGTGCTCGGTTGGGTGTAATCTCCCCACGCTGCAATTATCCCTTGTACAATAGGGACGAGAACAATCCTTGCCTGCTGTCACCTCCGTGTCTATCCGTACCGGCCCTCGCTGTAGGATCCCAAGCCTGGCTGAGCTTCTAAGCAATTTGGTAATACAAGTAAACATAGATGCAGCCGTTATTTAATAAAGATGACAGGGCCACAGCCACCTCACAGACATTTTAAATCCTCTTAATATTTGCATTTATTTGTTTTTAATCCTCAGTGCCATGGAGTTCATGAAATGGATGTGGAGCGTAAAAGATGGGGAGTTTCGGTCCTTTCAACTGAATGGGAGAAACCCAGAAAACCAGATTTACCGCTCGGATTCCTAAGCGCTTCCCTGTTGCGTTACAATCTCAAAGCACATACGTTCTCTCTTAAATCAAGGCTACCGTTTGGTTGCTGAGCAGTGTCCAAAAACACGTTAATATGGAGAAACCTAGGGAGGTCTTCTGCTGCTCATATATCTTCTTGCCATCCTTCCAATTTGAGAGATGGCAGAATATGGGAGCTGATGGGTGACTCAGCGGGATAAAGCAGAAAACTGAGGTCTGGTCCTTTCCTTATCGAATGGCCGTTGCTGTCAGCATTGGGAGTTTTTTGTTCGTTTCAGCTGATCCTGGCAGCTTTGGGGTCCTTTCCGAGTGATTTACTTTCGGGCATCTCTGCTGAAAAACAACAGGTTTTTTATTTTTATTTTTAGCTTCTCAATTCTTTACAGAGAGTCCTGTCAAAAGCTGGTATTGCTTTTTTTTTTATATATAAAATACAGAATATGCCATGAAACTGACCTGCTATCTTGAATGAATGGGTAACTGCACAGTACCTGGAAGTGTGAAGATTCCCAAGCCCCAAGGAATTGTTGCTATTATGCTATTTCTTATATAGGGCTACATCCTGCCTTCCTCATTAATTGAACACAACTGCTAAAACATCCTTTACAATAAGCACTTCTTCATACCAGACATATTTCCTGGATCTATAAAACAGCTTTTAGAAAGGGAGAACTGTATTTAAGGAAGACATTAATATAGTTCCACAAAATGATGCTTGCTGACATATGGAGCACTTTTTGAATAATTCACTTTGAAATTAACACTATAATACCATTTACCTTTTAAGTCCTATTTACTGGAGCTGCAAAGAATTGTTCTCTGGAGATGAGGATAACGGCAAACACCAGACTTTCAGACCTTCTTTGGTTTAATAAAAACGGTCAGATGATTTCATGCAAATCAAACCAGTAAGCAGTGAAAACGGTAAAAATTAGAGAGGACGAGTGCCAACCTCTCCTCCGCCATCGGGCCGTGCATGTCCAGGTCGCTGGTTTTGGTGACAGAAGAGGCTCGCGGAGGTCCTGCCCTCGGATGTTCCCGTGCCAGAGTTTGCTCCCCCCTCGGCTGCGGTGACACGACTGCGCGGGGGACTGAGCCGTAAACCGGCTCACTGGAGCGATCTGGGTTAAGTTTAATCCTTAGGAAAACAGGGATTATTTCAAACGCAGATAAGTTGCATGCTGTGATTTGCAGGGCCACCCCGCAGGCAGCCGGCCAAGCCCCACTACAGCTTGGAGGTGGCCACCAGGAGCCCTGGACACCTGGTGTGGCTCCGGAGATGTCCACCGCTCCCAACACAAATACTGCAGCGAGGAGCATCCCGGACATCCTCCATCAAGCCCGAGTAAACATACTCAGTTTAAAAGTCTGGGTTTATCTTTCTTTTTGCTCTTTCCCTCCCACTTTGCTGCCACGGCTGGAGTCAGTGACGTGGCTTAGGCGGAAGGAAAGAAGGAGCCGCTGGAACTTCTGCCCGTTAAAATCAGTTGCAAATTTCTTAGTCAAACGTATGCAGCAATGTGTGCTCATAATGCCATAGCTGCAACTTGACTTTCATGCAGTTCATTTGTTACTTGCTCTTTAGTCAATTTTAGGTGTAAATAATGAGGAAAGAATGGGATCTTGGTGAAGTGCTTTTCTACTGATTTAAAAATGACCTTTAATATGAGTGTCTCTGATTGACAACAATGACTACGGATGTTGACTTTTGGGGGTAGAGTGTTAAATTTTTTATTCATTCAACACCTGTTTAGCACTACTAGCAAAAATGTTTTTAGTACAGTTATTTGATGTTGCTCTTTGGCTGAGATGACTCTGTCAATGAGGATAGCCCAAGCCGCAGCTCATTTTTTGCTGGGATAACAGTACAGAGCAGAAATGTATACCCATTTCCCATTATAGTTCATACTGACGTTTTTTTATTTCCCATTTTGGTTGGCTTCAGTATTGCCAACCTCAAACATTCAAAAGATTGTGAGTCAGCTTATAAAAATATTGAGATTGGTTTCACTTTATGTACCTGTGGGGTTTATTTTCTTTAGTAAACCCTAAGATATAAAAGCATAAGACGTAAAAGTTATTTAGAAGCATGTAGGCTGAGCTATTTGCCTAGTCAGAAGATCGCAGGAACTGGGACCTTACCACTCCCTGCCATTATCATCCAAGGCTGCTGCTAACCTGAGAAAGGTGGCACAGCTGCCACTCTCAGCCTGCAATAACCTGTACAGAGCGTCTTATATTTTTTCATTGAGCTGAAATGCAAACCCACTTATCCGCGCTCCCTTTCAGGTATACCAGTCACGGCGTACCTTGGCAAGAGTAAGAAATCGTCTGGTTCTGACCACTAATGGGCTTTCTTTTAGAAACTCTTGTCTTCAGCGGGAATCACAAATCCTGCATCCCTGATGAGTGGAGAAATGGATAATAACATCTAGATTTGTCTGAATTCTATATATCCCAGAGGGATCAAGTTTGATTCCCTCCCTTATTTACACTGATACAAGGAAAGCATTTCAATTCTCCAAATGCTCCCTCATGTGGCTTCTTAGTACTAATACTGAAACATTTATGTGTTCTCGGAGATTACAACTCTATGCCAGGAAATAGGCTGAGACAACATAAGAGGTATTTCATGTGACCTTTGACATTGGAAAATGATGGTTCCGGATCCCACATGTAAAATGTTTCGCTTTTATGTTGTTAAATTAGCTGGAACGCAGTTATATGTGCTTGTGCCCCTGTGTTGGGGGAAGGAAAAAACCTGTGCTTTGATCAGGTTTGCCCAATAGATTATCTCATCGAATGTCATGGCGATAGGTAAGGGATCAAAATCTGAAAATAATGGAACGACTGTGGTGTAAAATTCAAAGAAGTGGAAGTCTTGTGTACGCAGCATCCAAGAAGTGTATTTGCTTAACACACAGCCTCACTTCCACAACATTTGCAAGGAAATAAATAGAGAAGGTGAAGAGAGAAAAGGAGACGGAGGGAGGCAAAACTGCCGTTGCTTTGAAACTGCAGTAGAGAGAAGGATGTCTTTCTCCTTCGCCATGGTTTGGGAGATGCTCCTTTGAGCTCTGACACTTCCCGTTTGGCTACAATGTGGGAAGCCACTGCTGAACCTCGGTAGGCAGGTGGTGAAGCAATTTGTGTAAGCTTATTTCCATTCATCTTAATGGCCTAGCCATCTAATGACCTGGGACAGCGTGGCTTCTTTTCTTTTCTTTAATGACAGCTCTGTGTCAGCGCTGTTCCTGGCTCTGCCTTTTCTGGTGCTACTGCTGGCACTGCGGGGTGAGCGGGGACTCCACCTCTGGGCAGCTTAACCTTGGGAGGTGGGAACAGACGCCACGTGGGCTGCGAGCTTCTCCCCTGAGCTGTTATTCCAGTGCTGAACTGTATCGTCAATGAGCAAGGGGAGATTAAGGCTTGACAGTCTTCTATTACATGAAAATCTCTGGAATAAGAAACTGATTTTTCCCCTTATACTTGAACACTGGAGGGACATGACAACGTATCTCCTAAATTTAATCACAGGACAGATTGCCCAAGAAGACTCCAGGTTCAGCAAGACTGTGCCGAAGAGAAGACACGCTTAGGGAAAGCATTTTGGTGTCCATCTTCAGAGCCCTCACCTGACCCCAGAGCATTTGCGTGGTATGCAAAGGAACATATGCAGGTGTTCTGGTGAGTATTTTTGCCTGAGGTAAAGAAAAATAATATTGCTTTTAGGCCACTTAGACAATCTGGGAACACTTGCTTTACAACTTCTCTGCCTTGCATGTCCTCTTGGAAAAGACAAGTTTTACCTTAAGGAGGTTGAGTCTGGAGTTGCTGGCTCCTTAAAAAAAAAAAAGATTAAAAATTGAAGGACTGCAAAGTTAATATGTTTCTCACTGGAGAACAAGAAACTTTTCATTTTGATTTTGAGCTTTTTAAAGCCTCTACGAATAAAATTCTCTGACCCTGGAATGGTTTCTTTTGAACTGGGATGAAAAATCTGGCAAAAGTGAGAGTCATCTGTGAGCGTTTTGGGAACACGGCTCTGCAGTTTTCACTGATAGAAGTCTTAACCAGAAATGTCACCCAGCCTTTCTCAGGAGGGTGCGGTAGGTGGCCATGTGGTCCATATCCAGATGCTGTCATTGAAAATGTTGCAGAAACATACAGTGTTGAAACCTCCCCAGCAAAACTCTTCGCAAGATGATGCTGTGCCTGTAGGCATCCGGAAAAACGTGTTCAGTGCACACTCACACTCTTGGGTTTCACTTCCAGCTCTTTGGGAAAGCCAATGCCAAAAGAAATGCAACTGCTTGGGGGGGGAGAAATAAGTTGTGCACGTTGGGGGAAAAAATCAGTTACTGACTAAAATCTCCATGTTATTTAAAATACCATTCATCAAAATACTTTGGTTTTGGTCAAAACAAGAAAATACCACAGGATTGTTTCTTCAGGAAATCTTGATCTCTTGGTTTTCATCCAGTTTTCTGACCTGTTCTTCAGGTAACTGAAGTTTTGTACTCATTCTTGAGGAAGATATACAGCATTTTTTGGTGAATCTATAAACCAGGGAAGACCATTTTCTCTCACAGGAATACATCAGACTTCAGGAGTTATCGTTGAACATTGAGAATGAAGCTTTTCTGAAAGAGCAAAGTATGAAGTTGTTACATCTTTATTTGCAGGTACGTCCTACTCGTTGTGACAAAATGTTGGTAATAAGTTGACGCTGAGAAAAAAGTGTCGAGCCTGCCCCATTTTATGGGAGATTGCAGACAGAGACCTAGCAGAGCTTCTGCTCCTAAAACCACAAGGCAAAAGGTTTCAGGCTCCCCCTCGCCTCACATGACACTTCTCAGTTTTGGACGGTAAAATATAAACAGGTCAATTATTAATAACTGGGACTGACCTTTTCCAGACGTAGTGCCAGGTTGATTTACTATGGCAACTATTAGTCTTTTTGGGGGGGGGAAACACGGTAATGTATGAGGGATCCAGAGCAAAAGACAAAAGTTTGTCTGATAGGCATTTCAGATACCTGCCAAGCAAAATGCAAGGGGAATGGAAGTTGAACACTCAAAATCAGCAAAACTCTTCCATTTGTGCTAATTAACAATGATATCTAATTTGGACTTGGTGTTAAGTGTAGCTGGATATGTATATACGAAGTTTTTGTTCCTTTTCCTTTCTTGCCTACTCAAATATGCTATTTTCAGTAACATTATGAGGTTTTGTTGTTATATAAGTTTGAAATCCGGAATTATTATTAAATATAGCATCCAGCATATTTCCCTCCGAGCCACGAAGATCAGGGCTCTTACCCAGGGCATCATTCGGTCACGGGAGAATTAGGAGCAAAACCACAGCACAGCCTTGTTCTCGGACTGGGTGGACAGTTTGGTGCAGAGGCAGTTTAGCAAGGTAAGAGGGTGTAAGAACCATGTAACTAATACATTGCTATATTATACATTATTCATTATATATACATATATGTACATTATTCACCTCTTCAATTAGGCATTTCACTTATGACCTTATCCAGCTTTCAGGGGTTGCCATAGTCGCTGCTTGCGGGTACCGCTTCGCAGCGGAGCGGGTGACAGGGTCAGCCCACTGCCATCTCTTTGGCAATACCGAATTTTGCCCTTTTTAAACGAACGGCCTCCCCCTTTTACTTGTCACAGCCGCAGCAATATGGCAGTGCTAAAATGCAAATGGGAGGGACCGGCTCGTGAGAACACGCGTCTGACTGCAACTCGCTGGGAGCTCCTGGTAAACAAAATGCAAATCAAATATTCAAAGGTGTTTTTTTTTTTTTTTTGCAAAACAGCTAAAGCAATCTACTTTACTTTTTTTTGTTTAATTGGTCTTACAAGCCAGTGTAGCATCCTCATAAATTCACGGCGCTCCATGACCTGAATTCGTACTACTTGCATATGAAGTATCCAGAAATTATATGATTCACTGTTTTGTGTTTATTTGGGCATTATTCACGTAAGGTCCTTAAAGCAATGTGAAAAATGTATTTACATTGCAAGAATATTAAAAATAGGCAACAGGGATTCTAACACTGGGAATTAAGAGGGCTCAGGGACTCCTAATAAAGACACCAAGTACAATAGAAATTTTAATTAGTAAAAAGGCATATGTAATTCTCCATTTCTGTAATCTCACATCCAGTGATGCCAGCATGTGTATATGTGATTTAGACTACTTAGGCACCAATCCAAAGAAGCAAATACCACCAAATCTACCATTATTCACTGACCTGCTCATGTTTTGCGTGCCACTTGCATGCGGAAGAAAACAGTGTGATTTGGAGAAAAAAAAATAAAACAAACCAAAACAAAAACCAAACAACAAAAAAAAACCCCAAACAAAACTACTCTTAAATTATATCTGTTGTAAAAAAAATCCCAAAGGCTGTGCCTTTTGGAAAGCTTTCACCTGAATGTTTATTCACGGTAAACCTCATTTCACCTCTTTTGCAAAGTAAAGGGGCTTTACAATAGCCATAATTTCTATTTATAGCTACCTGAAAACCCCTGGATAGGGCTGGGGCTGCGTGAAAGGATGTTAGTTTAAATGACAACTAAGACCCAAAGGGCTGTGACTGATAAGCAGGGATGACTTAATCTGTGATGAATAGCGATTTCTCGGGCAGAGGTCTACGTCCTTCTTCCCGCCCGTGCTAGGGTGGTGGCTCCTCTCTCCATGTGGCAGCTGCTGACAGTATGGAGTTTACATTGATGTAAACCTGTACCAAGTGTAGGTTCCTTTCGTGCACTGAACTGCAAACTGGCAACTCAGCAGCTACCTCGCGAACCGCTGAGGCATCTCTGCAGAGAGATGTTTGAAGGACAACTGAAGGCAGCAGCCACAAAAAGCATCACGAGATAAATCGTTCCCTCTCGTCATTCCGACCCCTAAGCATATTTTAGGGAATATTCGTTGCGTGGGCAAACAGGACCACAAATACATTACAGTGCTTTAAGTACTAGCCCAAACATGTGAAAAGGGTTTTTGTTACGTAAGGCCATTAAAATGGGTAGAAGTTATGTGGCCGAAATCCTGTGTATAGAAAAACTTTAAAAAGCAGCAACCACAGCCTGTTACCTTGTGATTTTTCTTTCCTTTTTTCTTTTTTTTCACCAGCCTGATGGATTGCCATCACCAAAAAGCCAGTGCAATGCTGCACGATTTACTCTAGTATCATCAGAACACAGCAAAAATACTTCAAATTAAACATCTATGAAAAAAAAAAGCCTGACAATTAAATTATAGAGCATTCAAATATTGTAATGGCTGTTGGGATTGATCTTAAGCCATCGCGAGTCAGATAAAGAACATTTATTTAAATTCTAGCTTTTTTTTTAGTGTTGGGAGTGTGAAGTTAGTAGCAGTAAAAGAGCTCATGTTTCAATTTAATTTAGTTCATTATTAACGGTTAGTTTTGAGTACCTGGGCAGAGGTCTCCCTCAAGAGAATTTTGTGTCACCGCGCTCAAGCTCCACGATAAAAGGAAGCTCCCTGCGGGATGTGGCAGCCAGCTCTCCATCCTGACAAGCACTGCTGGAAACACGGACTGGCCCCTCCCGCCCGCAGAAGTTTGTGGTCTCCTTCCCCCGGGAGAGCGGCCAGCTGGTAGTTTTGCTCAAACCACCAAGTTTAAGCGAAGCAGCGCAAGCAGAGCTTCTTTTTACTAAGAAAGTAAATAAAACAGGGCTTGTGAAACAGGAGAAGTGGAGCCTTGGCCGGAGTTCTGGCTGGAGTAAATGACACCACGCTCCAGGAGTCGGTGGGGTGCCGTGCTCACAAGCCCTCCAAACTTCTGGTTTTCGGTTTTAGTTTTTATTTGTGGAGGAACATCAAACAGAGCTAGGACCGTAACCCGGGGACCACAGCTCCTCGCTCCTCGCTGTAATCATTAGACAAGTTCTTCTAATGGTGGAGCGCTGTGGTGGCATCAGTCCCGTACACGGTATACATGCAGAACGGTGGAGAAGCATTTGATCTGAGGCATATCAAGCTGAGTATTTTCTGCTCTGTTGGGTTTAATTTCAAAATAAACAAAATATTGCGGATGTGTTTCCCTCTCCCTCTGGTGCATGATGGTCCGGGACCCCCGAGCCCCTGGCTGGGCTGCAGTGCCACCTGAGGGTCCTGCCTCTCACGTGGCCACCGATCTCCTGCAAAAGTGGAACAATCAGAAACTGCTGGGTCTAAAGCTGCCACAGTTCAACTCGCTTTTATGTTAGCCGCGGCCCTTATTTTCTCCTTATGTGCGTTTTATGGGTCTGTGGAAGAAAAAGCTAACTCTGAGGTTAGAGGCCATTGTGTAAATCAGAGACACGTGTTTTTTATCGGGGACGCTATAGTACATGCAAATAACAATAAAATCAGTGGCACAGACATCACGCTGGGGCTTTTGAGTCCAGATTTTTCTCTATTACTGTGATATAAAACTGGAATAACTGAGATCTACTTGATACCATTGAATATTTGATCTTATACTGAACTTTAGGACAGAAGAACGTTAAAGATGAGAGAAATCAGGTCCCCAGAACAGGTAAAGTAAAAAGGTGGTGAAATAGTAGTTTAAGGGTAAAATTTAAAAACAGGAATAGAAAACCCAGATTCTTTATCTAACTTGGAGATAAATGCTGAGTGAGTTTGGAAAAAATGCTTATCTTTAATCCTGGAGTTGCTTTGCTGATTGGATGGAGGGGAGGAAGGGGTGGAGAATGGGTGAGAGGAGAGAAAGAGGTATTTTTAAAGGTAAACTATTGCTGCAGACTGAGTTGGGCTCTTCGAAAGGAACATGATAGGGGAGGAAAAAAAAAGAGCCGTTATGCAGATGGTGCGGAGAGAAAAGATGTTGGAATCCCACCATTGGCTACGAAAACAGAGGGTGGGTGACTCAGGTCAGTTCAAGAGAGGATTTGAATCGAGAAGGAAACTTAAGGAAAAAACAACAACAAAGTGATGGAAGAACGGAAGAAAAAAGTGGAGTGTTTGTTAAGAACGTCTCCTTTTGGGAAGGGTGAACTCGTGCTGCAAAAATCAGTCCTGAACATGGATCCTCAAGAAAGTGATGCTGCCTGAAGTTCACCGACAGCTTCTGATTGTTACTACGGGGAACTGCAGCTGAAAGGGTAACACGGAGATGAAAGAGCGTGTATTTTATGGCCAGTCTTCTGAACCGCCTGCAATATGTATTTGTAGGAGTTGATCGAAAAATAGCCAATCTGGAAGAGATTTTTTTATTTCAGACTCCTCTGAAGTTCATTCCTGAAACCCGTTAGTCACCAAGAGAGAAAGAAAGCGGGAGGGAGAGAGTGGCTAAGACATGTCTGAGGAAGGAGAAATTATGACTAAGAAGAAAAAAAGGAGGAGAATATTTTCAAGATGGAGAAGTTAACAGCTTTCAGTAAGAGATTTATTTTCTTTTAAAAGATTCTATTTCGTTTCCAATTACAACAAAAAAAGAAGGTTAGTATAAGTCAGCGTGTGCATATGTGGGTGTGTACAGTGATGACAACAACACGCTCCTAAAAATTCTGAATTATTTGTGGTTTCCACTTGCTCCAGTCATGGATCTGGATCCCTATAGGTCCTGGCCCCTGTCTTTAATCAGTGACTTCCTTTTCAAACAGAAGACAGATCTGTATAAGTTCACAAGATTTATGTTCTATCCATTTCATATTAACTTAATAGGCGGGCATGTTTTGCCTGGTTTTGCCTTGAAAGCGCCGTACCTAACACAGCTTGTAGTCATATCAGCAACCAGTTTCCACCGAGCTCAACTGTCAATTGTTCCCAATACCAGCTACAGAGATTAAGATTATTTTTCATCATCCTTCTCTTATACAGTCATTTATAAGGAATATTCTCATACACAGCAATATTCTGGAAAGCACCTTTCCAAGGCTTCCCACAACGTGAGTTAAGCATGCTCCAGTTTATACCACACTTCATATATCTGCACTGATTGGGGAGGGAGATTAAAGTGGTCTTTCATGTGCTTGTCAGTCTCTTCTGTCTGGAGATGTTTGTTTTTAAGCAGGATAAATAGAAACACATTAAAGCTTGAACATGTATATGAATGGCTGGAAAACTTTTGGAAAACTTTACACAGTAAAATTCCTGCTGATGTTTGTTACAGAACATAATTTGTAATAATAGCATGTAAATATATGAATATGTAAATATATATCTAAAGAAATCTGTCCCATTACGCAAAATACAAGCCACACAAGATAACTAAGAAAAAAAGTATTATCAAAACATGAGAAGGGTTTTTTCTGGTTTTTAATACACTACATTAATGTACTTTATCTTTTCCATAATGACACAAGGTTAGAGACACAAACAGGCCAGTAGTCCAAACAAGAAAACAAATATGTAATTACTGCATCTGGATGTATATGCTTTCTTTTTTAAAAAAAAAGCTGTGTTTTTAATTATTATCTTCCCATTCTAGACCAAAACAGACCAGGCACTACATTTTGTATCAGAGAAAGTGTAACAGGGACAAGTTCTGAGATGTACACAGGTGATTTAAGTTACAATAAACTCTGTTACACTCCCTGTTAGATCACCAAAAGCCTGGAGTAATTCACCAGTATAGTGATTTTAGTTCAGACCCTTTCATGTATAGAGGTAACATCCACTTTTTAAGTTATGCTTAAAATTCTATTAGATATTATCCTTTAAGAATATGATAATTACTTCAATATGACAAGCCTATTTATTTTGATAAATGGGTTATAAATTATCATTAGATGGTACGTTGGCTCGTTTGACAGCATCCAGGTTCTCTCTACATGTATTGCAGAGTTCAAGCCCGGGCACGTGAAGGATGCAGCATTGTTTCATTTTTCTGTTCTAGCAACAGTAAATGGGAAAGCAATTTGATTAGTGGCTTTTATTTTGAAGAACTATTTTCTTTTGTTCATATCGTGTTTTATAGGTATTTTGTTTGATATGCATGTTTGGTGTCTTAAACAGAGTTTTATCAACTTTTATTTTTTTAAAAAAAATTAATTTTTAAGCGGTTCCTTCCATCAAAGTTTGTCAATGTTTGCTGTGTATTTTACTATCAAGCGCACCAAAACAATTACACTCTACCTTCAAAGAAACAAAGCTGCTAATCAGGATTAGGATTTTGATTCATGATATTTAATTTCACCGGCAGCAAGTTTCTGTGAGTGGTGTCATCTGAAGCTTTAGTCCCTCTCCTATATATATATACCTCAAAACCGCCAGGCAGGGGGACGCATCACTCCTCAAACAGAGGCCAGTGATAATCAGAAAAGCAGCAAACCAAAGATCTGCCCCTTTTTATTCATATACATTCAGGTAAGGGTCCTGAAGGCTGACGGGACCGGGAATGTTGCTCGACCACAAGTGCCAGATGAGGCCATAAAAATATTACCTAGCAAAAGCTTTTAAATAAAAACAAATTACACCTACTTTACCTCTGGCAAGACTTGTGTGTGTTAGTAGCAGCCATAGCATGACTGCTATCATCCATCAGCACCATGATTAATTAGAAAATCCTTGGAAAAAACATAAGACAAAGAGCAAAAATACTCTACTAAGAATGTTTCCCTAGCGAAGAAATGTGCTGCTGAACACCACAATCTGTTTCAGTTTTGACAGAAAGATGTTTCTTGAGAGTTTGCATCTGTAGCATGAAAAAAAGTGTTTTACAGCTATTTTTATAACAGTCTTTTTTATGCATTTCCTTTGCAGTTTAATAATATATTTGTAGGTCTCCATATATTCCAACTGCTGTGCAAAGATTTCCGGTGAAATGCGGGGTGGGGGTGTGTGGGAGGGGGAAATTCCTGGTTTGATTTTCTGGTTTCCCTTGCTTCTTAAAAGAGAAGGGAGGCCTGCAAACTTTTCAGAAAGGATATTTTTAAGGGTGTATTCAACATTTGGCATTCAGGTTGTCTAGCCATTTTTTTTTTTCCTGGAAGACTCTATGGATCACTAGAGAGCTATTAAGCTTATGACATCAAAGGTGCCATGGAAACAAAACCTGATTAAGAGTGATTTTGGTTAAACTGTTTTAAGCTCCTTTTTTTTTTTTTTTTTTTTT
>VUYV01000218.1:1280289-1311910 GCA_008711295.1 Anarhynchus alexandrinus
TTTTTTTTTTTTTTTTTATGCTAACTCAAATGTTTGAATGAACATCTGGAAGAAAAAAAAAACCTACGAGGGTTTCCTCCTCTTGTTATAGATTCAGTTCTGTTTGTCTTCCTCATCAAAGGCTGCAAGTTCCATCCCTCTACGTCCTACGAGGAACGCCTCCAGAAACCAAATGACATCAAGCTTCCCCGGTATTTCCCAAATAAGGGAGAACAAGCCTAAAAAACAGTAGCATTACTGTGGCCTAAAACTGGCAGGTTTTTTTTCTGATTCAACTGGGAGGAAGGTTGGTTTTGTTGTCTCCGACTCCCTAGAACGGGTGGGCTAAATTAGCTCTAGGAGGAGATTCCCCACTCATCGCTCCCTGACACGAAACCCAAGTCCTGCTTCTTACGTGGAGTCTCAGGCTAAGACAAATACCCTGAATTCTTATTCCACTGAAACCAGTGGGTGCTCGGCAAGTACCTCGGGAAAAATATGGATTTGAGTTGTAATGAAGTCTTCTTTTGCCTTCATATAGCTTTTGATTTCCTAAGCATTTTTTTTTAATATTTTTATGCTTCGTGCATACTCAATTGGAAGATTTGTTATTCTTTTTGGTCTGAAAACCAGCATCAAGTTTAAGCGATATCTGCTTGTGGCTTGGTATTTAACAGCTATTCTTCCTTCCTCATGCCTTACTTCCAGTCACTCTCTGGCTTTGCCCAAACCCTCCTTATGGAGTCATTCTAACCACATTTCTTCTCAAGCCAGAGATCTGTTTTCCACATATCTGAAGCTGATTTTTCTCTGAGCTTCAGGTGGTTCAAAGCTCCCTCTTTCCATTGTGAATATCCTTGTTTGTTTATTTTCTCGCCTTTCCTTTGGAATGTCCTATATCACCCTGATGCCACCTTCAGCGATCCCTCATGCCCTTCCTTTTGAATAAAACACTGAGTTGGTTGAATTCCGGTTTGTTGTTCAAATATATACTTTAAGCTCACACTCAATAAATACGATTTCCTTGTCCTTGTGCTCTGCAGGTGTCCTATAGCCTCTCGGTGATGCTCCTCCAGGTCGTTTAAATGGGTGGTTGAGCGTTTGCACATTTACATGCGTTTCTCAACTGCCTGACATGAGACAGGCGCATTGAAAGGGCTCTGTTGCATGTTCCTCTTCCATTAGAAAGCGACAATGCTGTTCAGAGCCTTGCCCAAAGCACTGACCAAAGCCAGTAAACAGCAATGAAGATCCAGTCCCCGTTCAGGTTTCACCATCACTAAGGGTACAAGTCAGGAGCGGGCACGCTGAGATGAGAAGAGTTACACCTGTACCAATTCTGTATTTGGCAGTGTTTTGCTCTGTTCTCCTGCTGCAGACAGAAGGACTCACTCTATAGGCCAAGAGCAGCTCTGGAAATACACCCTCTGAGAAAGAGCCACCAAAATTCTGGCCTGAGAAACACGTGTGATATGAAGACTGAAAATTTGGACAAATTTGCTCTCCTGTGAAAGTACCTTAAAGCTTGTACCATCCCACCATTACAGTAGCTGCATTTTAGCCACTTTGCTCTCAAGTGTGTGAGAAAAGTTTGCTTCATTAGTTTTGTCAACTTGTCCATGCTTATCCCTGAGCTTTGCGCTTGTCTACACCGCATCTCCTGTAGTATCTAGCAAAAAGCAGACAGGTTTATTTGGACTCACATTTACAATCAGCTTTCTTCTCTCCACTCTCAGCCAAAAACATTGCGTTGCTTTATTATTATTTTGTTATGATGAGTGGAAGGGGTTGGGTGACTCCAACCCTGGTGCCAACCATGGGGCTGGGGCCTGGAGTGGGCAGCTGACCCTGAAGGGGTGGAGACACTAGTGAGGTGATGGTGTTAACATGCTACTCATTTTCCTTTCACACTGTTAGAAGAGCACTGGTTAGTAGGAGTGACGTCTGAAGCATAACAGGTGAGGTACTGAGGACACAAGGACTACTCCTGGTTATGGCTCATATAGGGCCAGCTGATCTCTAACCTACTTGACAATAGGAGAAGCGTGTGAGCACCACCACCAGCTGTGCAGGAAGCAGGTGTGAGTGCTTTCAGGGAAAAGGCTCAAGTGTGCGCTGTTGACAAGAGTTAATGAGTGCTGGTGGTGGGAGCATTCATGGATATAAGCAGATGGAGCAATACTCTACCAGGAATGCTCTTTTCTGCAGGAGGTGAACCTTCAGGCTTTTAGCGTAGCCCCCAGCAGGTATGTTGAGTGTTTCTCTACCTCATCATCTTTGTCAGTGCTAGACGTTCTTTCTTAAACATTGGTTTAAGCAATGAGCCAAAACTGCAACTTTCCTTTCGCTGCTGGGAGCCTTTTGCCTTGACTCTGCTCTATTTTACCCACTCTATTTTATATCTGTTGTGGTTCTGTTTTACCTCAAACCAGGAAAATATCCTCAGAAATATCTTTTTTTTTGGGGGGGGTGAAGAAAACCATCCACTTTGGTTTCCTCTCCGTTTCTGTGTTCAGCTGTTGCTTACGTGTGCTTCCCTCAGTTTAGCATTGCAAACCAGTCCTGGCTCTTTTGAGTGCTGTCACTTCTGAAATGGCAGCAGCAGCGGGAGCTGAGTGGTTGGACTAGCCTGTATGGAGGAACGATGAGAGGATATTTTTCTCTCTAAACTTCATTCAAGCTAATCTTTCCTCTGTCCGTATTGATTATTCTAACAAAGTCTGACCGTCCTATCATTTTTACTGCTTTGCTTTTTGAGGTTTTAGCTATTAAGCAGTGCTTTGAGTGGAAGGGAACAAACAAATAACTCCACCTTTTTCTGTGTCTGGCGCCCTTTCACTGAACACAATGAGAAACTAAGGTGTTACCTGTCTTCCACATTCTTCTCTATTCACAAATCTAAAGTACATATTGGTTGTGACCCCAGTATACAGTACAGGACTTCAAAAGAAAGGAGGCAGAAAAAGGAGATCTCTGCAGTCTATTGCTTAGCTCTCCTTGCTTTAGTCCCCGAAGAAAATTAATGTAGGGGAAGGTGCAAAGTGCCTGAGGCAGTACCTGCTACATTGTTGGCTCAGCTCTGAAGAGTTTAGAGATATGACGTCTACAATGACAACTTCTGCTTCCGTGATTGTTGCTGTGAAATCTCTTCACCTTTTGCTTATGCACTTCTGTGACGGTCTTTACAATTCATGAGAAACAATGAAGCCATGCTGTTACATGTTCCTAAAAAATGTCTCCCTGGGACCAGACTATCAAAGGATGGGAGCAGAAAAAGGAAGGAGAAGCAGCAGTTACAGAATTCAGCTCAGCTCCCAACCACGGGTAGTTCAAGTCAATAGCACCGCTTGAGGCTCAAGGGCATGGGGGCTGTTTTTCTTGGCTCTCCTGGTTCAGCTTTGATGAAGAAGGCTTCCTGTGATGTTAGAGATGTGTGACCAGGCTCTTTCTTGTATAAACTGCTTGCGTAATCCACACGCAAAGCCTGTGTGAGGCTTTCTTGGGTAAAGCAGGAGTTGCTTTAAATGGCACTTAAACCCATCTGTTTCACTGGAAGGGCCTTTCTTTTATAGGGTACAAGATACGCAAGTACATCTGTTTCTACTACCTTTAGCTAATTTGTTTCCCTCCCTTCTCTAAGAAGAAGCAGAGAAGACCTCTGCTTTCTGGTGCCCTTATGCCCATGTCTTCCACCCTGCTGCCTGCGCAGGGCTCTCCGAGTGCCCACATCCCCGGAGGGTCTGGCTAGTCCCACGTGGTCCCGATGCTTGGTGTGCTCCGGGTTGCTCTTGTGACGCCAGGCGGGTTATAAGTGGCAGAAGGGCTTTGCCAGCGTGTGCCTCTCGAACACGTGCAGTGGGGCTCGCCTTAATTTTGACCACACGCAAGCAAGCTCTCGGGTGAGCTGCGTGCCAGCAGAGCCCTTCCCACACTAGCCAGCACCGGAGGAGGAGCTCCTGCAGACATGCAGTGCAGCTGAGATATTTGGCTTCGTGATTTGTGGTGGGAGAAAGAGCCTCAGCACAGTCGCCTACTCATTCGGAGGCTCTAAAAACTGCCAGTTCTGATGCCCAAAAAGCGTCTGCCCCCACACCCTCTGCTGCTGGTGTGACTCTTTTATTTTCTGCTGGGGGGACAAACAGCCCACTCCGGGGAGTCACATATCAAGAAGGGAGGGGGGTGAAGAAAGCCTTCTTGGTGACCATAAAATGCAACAGAAATACAGCAAAAAACAGGGGGACTTGGTTGTGGTTCAGTCCAGGTCTCGGTCTGGGTTTCCAAGGATGCAGGCACAACTCCGCTTTCAGCCTGAAACCAAGCCTGGGTGCAGTCCTGAGCCATAACTCGGGCCCAGATTAACCCCATTAAACTAACACATCTAAGCTGGGAGGGCTGTCGCTGTAAGTTCCCTATATCATCTAAGTAGTTATATAGGCTCATCTCCAGGGCATTTAGTCCATCTTGGTTTGGATTCACCCCTGGAGGTGCCTTTTCCTATTGACCAAAAGGAGCTGGAGGCAATTAGAGAATCACAGAATAGTTGGGGTTGGAAGGGACCTCTGGAGATCATCTAGTCCAACCCCCCTGCCCGAGCAGGATCACCTACAGCAGTTGCAGAGGACGGCATTCAGGCACGTTTTGAATGTCTCCAGAGCGGGAGACTCCACAACCTCTCTGGGCAGCCTGTGCCAGTGCTCTGCCACCCTCAAAGGAAAGAAGTTCCTCCTCGTGTTAAGGTGGAACTTCCTATGTTCAAGTTTGTGCCCGTTCCCTCTTGTCCTATCACTGGGCGCCACTGAAAAAAAGACTGTTCCCATCCCCCTGGCACCCTCCCTTTAAGTATTTATAAGCATTGACAAGATCCCCTCTCAGTCTTCTTTTCTCTAGACTAAAAAGCCCCAAGTCCCTCAGCCTTTCATCATAAGAAAGATGCTCCAATCCCCTAATCATCTTTGTAGCCCTTTGCTGGACCCTCTCCAGCAGTTCCCTGTTTTTCTTGAACTGGGGAGCCCAGAACTGGACACAGTACTCCAGATGTGGCCTCACCAGGGCAGAGTAGAGGGGAAGGATGACCTCCTTCGACCTGCTGGCTACTCTCTTCTTGATGCACCCCAGGGTGCCATTGGCCTTCTTGGCCACCAGGGCACATTGCTGGCTCATGGCCATCCTGCTGTCCACCAGGACTCTCAGGTCCCTTTCCACAGAGCTGCTCTCCAGGAGGTCAGCCCCTAACCTGTACTGATGCATGGGGTTGTTCCTCCCCAGTTAAATAAAATTAACTAGGATCTTAATCTCCCTACATGATGAGGACACTATTGTTTCTGTTGCCTGTCTTGTCTCCCTGGGTTATGAGTTCTTTGGATTGTTGCTGCCCCTCACTGTGTACTTGTGGGGGTCTAACACGACACAGCCCCCAGCAAGCCGGGGTGTCTCAGTGCCGTGGCAGCAGAACTATGGCCACTTACCCTGAGCCTCCTCTAGGATCAAAATTAATAAACATAGCGGAGTTTTTGGCTTAGGGAAATGTAAAATGAACCAAGTAAATACGAAAAGGAATAAGAAAAATGGGTTAGTTTTCCTGGACATGGGGAAGGGGACACCTTCCAGGGTTCCCAGACATGGGGAAGGTGAGGAGACGCATCCCGGTCCCAGCTCGGTGTTATGGTTGCAAAGATGCTGCTGACCATGTGGGCTCAGGGCTTGCTGCCATCCATGCATACCTATTCATTTGGGCTCGTCTGACCACAGTCTTGTAAGGTGCCTCTGGCTCCATCTGCTCTTCATTGTGCGTATGCTCCAAACAGCATAGGAGAAAATACTTCCCCCCCCGCCCTCCATTGGAGTACAATAATTTTGCAGGAAGCAAGCAGCTCTCCTACTTGCAACAATGATTTTTTTTTTTTTTTTCCCCACCAGGCTTCTGGGCTGAAATCCTTCCTGGCAAAAATGTCTCACAGGTCCCTGGGACCCACCAGCCACTCATCCCCGAGGGTGGGCTGTGCTGGCAGCACCGCAGGGTGCAAAGGCACCAGAGCTCTGTGGGAGCTATCTGCCAGGGCTGCACCCCTTTCTCGACCTCCCAAAAGATGTGGCAATTCTTTAGCTTTTTCCCACCCTCTGAAAGCTGGAGGTGATTGATTTTTTTGCATGACTGTTCAAAGCTTCTCCCGAAGCCTCTTTCCCCAAGCTCCAGAGAAAGGGGCAGGAGTAAGAGGAATTAAAAGGGATGTATATTTCTTTGAGTTTTCTTGACATCAATCATATATTTTCTGAATGAAAACTGCTGTATGGTGACATTTATGGCATTGGCATTATGTGTCTGACATCCTACGGAGTAGCAATTCCCTTAGAAAAGGCTTGTGTGTCTGGAAAGCATTTCCTCCCCTTAAACTCTTTAATAGGCAGTGTTTGTTCGACGCTTGGGCACACACATTGAACCCTTTACGTTGTCATTCACCGGGGAGCTCTTGGAGGCACCAAACGACTTTGAGCGGTGCCTCCTAAGCTCCCGGCACGCCAGGTCTCATGCGTTTCCCCGCTAAATGGAGAGATTAGCAAAGCCCAAGCCAGGCTGGGTTTTACTCCCTGAAAGAGGGGTGTTTTGTAGCGGGGAAACCAAATCTTTCCAAATCCACGAGTTTCGGAGGCTTGAAGAGGAAGCTGCGAGTCTGAGCTGTCTCTCTTCCCAGCAGAAACTCCTCCTTGCACAGCACACCTCCTTTCCTTGCGTAATGCTGGTAGACTAGTCTAGATGTGACTCCTCTCTGGCAGAATTTGTCTTAGCTCCGGTATACGGGGTGAAGGGATAACTGGAGACTCGGCTCTAATTAGAGAAGCCGTAGCTTCGTTCCCTCTAAATAGACTTCTGAAGGAATCTGGCGTTTTCAGGGTGGGTGGGGGGGGAGGAAGTCTGAATTTCTAGAGGACTGTCAAGCATAATTAGAACTTGGCATATATTTGGAGGCGTCAAATGGCTGTTGAGACAGCTTGCGAGCAGTGTCCTGGGCCTGGCTGCTGTGAGGGCGAGGGCTTGGGAGGAGCAGAGCTGCTCAGCAGCAGCCTGTGTTTGCCAGCTCTTGGGAGTCCTGGTTGTGTTTAAACGATCCCTCTCGGAATATCCGAGCAGCGGGGATTGCAGCCGGGTGAAAATTTTAACGATAGAGGTTTCTTAGTGAAAAATGCCAGTCTAGCGAAAATCAAAATATCTGATAAATTCATAGGGATTTTGCTGCCTGGGTTGGTTTATGGGGTTGTGAACTAGGGGAAAAAAAAATAAATCCCTAAATGTTTCATCCTGACAATTCAAAATAAATGTGTTACATTTATTTTAAAATAAATGTATTATTATTACTTTATATTTCTTTTAAATACAATCACATCTCAGCCAGCTGAAGTTTTTATTATTGAGCTGAAATATGTGCTATAGGTCCATTTAAAAGTGATTATGTGGGGTTAACCTGATCTGCAACCCATATCTCGGGCCACTCCTTGATAAAGAAAGAATTTGAGTCTCATGCGCCACTTCAGCCGGTTGTGTATTCCTGTTGGTTTCTGATTAAGCAAATGTGTGAAATTCAAAACAGGAGTGCTGACAGCTATTGTACCGATTGGGGAATAGCGAAACACACGGGCTCTGAAAATAACAATATAACGTCTTTCTGCACTTGTTTAGGTGGAGGCTGCCAATTGACAGCCTGTAGGCCAGACGCAGCCTGTTCCTGAACGTTTTTCTGCTATTATATCGTAGTATAAGATTATTTTTTTATTTTTTTTTCTGTGAAAGTAGTCAGTAAGTTGAGCATCCTGGCTTGGTTGGTTAGAAGTAAATCCAACCTTCTGTGTACTGCTTAGTATGTAACGCAGATTCTGTAAGTACTGGAATATGTCAACATTTTCTGGCAAATGGTGTTTTCAAATGGAAGTTATTATTGTAGTTGCAGTAAAAAACCCTCTTGACCCAGAAGACAAATATAAAAATGTAAAAGATAAAAAAAGTATTGTGCATTAAGTTTTTTTTCTTATACAGAAAAACCCAGGAAACTTGGAAAAAAGCATGAGTGTAAAAGATTTAAAGGAGTCTAAAGGAGACTCATGCCCCACCTCAGGCTTTGGGTGGTAAGACCTTGCCTCAGCCAGCATGGCTTGTCCCCTGCACCTCCAGGAGCAGTGGTCCCCATCACAGGCAATCCGCTTATTTGCGCCCACAGACGTGGCATCTGCCCAGCTCTTGTGCCACAGCCCACCTGCCAGTGTTTCTGACCCTTTCTTAAATCTTTTTGAGAAAGATCCAACAAATCTGAAGGGCTGATGTGTAAAATCTGCCACTGCATCGTCTCTTCTCCCAGGGAGCGCGTGGTCCCTCCCTGGCGTTGCCCTGACATACCTGGGCAGCAGGAGGGGTGGTAGCGGTGGCCTCTTTGTTGGCGGATGTCTTCCCTGGGTGCTGATAGATCCCAGAAGTCCTAGAACATATGTTGTCCAGTGTTTAGCACAGGGTAGAAGCCCAAGAAGGCAACTATTTACTGACTGGTTATCCCTGGTACGATGCACCTGGAGCTGTAAACTGACTTCTTGATCCTGGCCCCTCCAAACGCTATTTTGGTGAAGATCCCTACAATTTAGAGTTGCCTGAGTGGTTAGCTGGGCTGGTCTCTCGCCCTTTGCAGGTGGCTGTACGTGTCACACAGCGTGCAAACCACGGGCACACCAGTAAGTGTCAAGAAGCCAAATAAATCCCTGTTGGGGTGAGTTTGCAGTGCCACAGGGCTCAGGACACAGCCCGCCCCATCGGGGTCTGGGTCCTGGGCCGGCTGTGCCAGGATCCCTAAGGGTGTTTGCAGCACATGGCCCCTGCAAGGCATCTCCACAGGCAACAGAGGGAGTGACATGGCCAGGCAGGCGCTGCCTCGCCTCCTTGGAGGGGTGTGACATGCTGCCTCTGTCTGGGACCCCTCTCCTCCCCTTGAGTGAGGGACACCCCTCCCGACGTACCCACTGAGCCTGGGGACGAATGCCAGTCCACCCCACTGGGGTGAGTTGAGCTGGCCCAGAGAGAGGAGTCAAAAGCCTTAAACAAGGGACTTTCCAACCTTCAATGTCCCTCAAGTACTGGGAGGATGATCAAACGCAGAATTGCTTTGGGTTTTGGTGTTGTTTTTTTTTAAAAAAAAAAGAAAAAAGTATAAATTGTGTGAATGTCTAGAATTACATTTCTAAGATGTTAAAAAGCAATGCTGTCCAATCCTATAATTTGCCTTTGAGACAAACAGTGCACCTTCCCATCTTTGAGTTACTACTTCTTGCTCTTACTACTGACGACTAAGCCTCCCTTTTATTTTTTTTTTTTTGGTAAATCATGCCCTTCTATTTTGTGGCATATTGTTTCCCTTGCCCACCGGCCAGCTAACCCTTCTTACCTCGCTTGTGTTCCAGCTGGGGTGGGTGCCCTCGCACAGGCACCGGTGCCCAGCTCCTGCTCCTCCACCCTTCTGTCCCACTCAAGGAGGTCACGGCTTCGAGACTCTGCTCTACTCCAGAGAGAGGAACCTTTGGGAATCTGTTTTCACTGAATTAAAACACTGTGTGAGCAAAACATCCTTTAACACGGAGGACGTTCTGTGTAAATCCAAGATTTTCTGATTAGTGAAAATCTTTTTAAGGTGTCTTATGTACTAAAAGTGGTACGGAACTTGAAGGGACTAAGTGTATCAGCTTCTCGGATGGTGCTAAATGGCTGAGCTGCACCCACGTGGCTGAAGCTAAACTGATTTCCACCAGCTGAAGGTCTGGGAGGGTTCTGTGCAGGAGTGCAGTGGTCTCACCTAGAGCCCCACGTGGAAGGGCAGCCCTCTCCAGCAGAAGTGGAAAGGGGAGCCCGACTCACGTAGCCGCAGGGACAAGCAGCCCTTCTCTCCAGAAAGGCTGCCTCGTACCCTTAATTACAAGCGATTGGAGCTCATACTACAAAGTTGTTAGAAGCAAACTTTGTAAATGTGCATTGTCATGGAGACAGTATAGATCAGCTGAAGGAGCATATGGTTCTTTACTCCTTCGAGCTATCACTGGAAGGAGTAGACTGAGGAATATATTTAGTGTTTTCTTTTCAACAGATGACTAAAGATAAGGAAATAAAATTAGTTTGAGAAAATCCTCCTCCTTTTCTATGGGAAGTTGGCTGCTCTTCACTCTGCATTAGAAAAATATTACTGAGATCTCTTGTTTTATAGCTGATCATTGACAGGCATTTTGGAAAGGTCATAGCTGAGAGCCTCTCTTCACAAAGGCACAAAGAAAAACACAAGTAATTTTTTTTTCTTTAAAATGATATGAATTCGCTGCTCTTAAAAGAAGGGTCTGCATGTGATTTTTATTTTTTTTTTTTCCAGACAATTCTTTCTTAAAAGAAGACTCTCTTGACCATACCTATATGCTCACATCCACTTCAAGACCACTTCATCACCTCAGGGCCAATGAGAGCCTGGCTCAAAAGTCCTTCAGCAACCACAGACGAGCTAACTCTGGCATCAGTGGAACGCGTAGTTCCCTGCAGCCCTGTGGACTTGCCTCTCCCCTGGCCTGGAAAAGCCCTTGGCTGCCCCTATCGAGAACGCGGGTTGCTTTAATAGTGGGGTTCGTAACGTGATGTATTAGAGCCGTGGTGGAAATAAGGAAGCCCTTTGTCTCACAGGGTTGGAGAGAGACGCGCTCGGCTAAAAAAAGACAGCGAAATTGTTGATGATATCACCATTTCTCAAGAAAAGCTTTGTTTTAGGGGGAAAAAAAGACACTTTTGTTCAAGAAACAAACAAAAGCATCGTGCAAAAATATTTGACCAGCTTTATGGACCCCATTCACTAGCAATGGGATCACTGTAGTTCATATGAGTTGGACAACAGATGTGACTAACGAATTACACTTGTTTAGCAGCTGGTGTTTAGTACAATTCCTTAATTAACAGTTCAAGTGAACAGTGGATTTTTCTATGCCTTTATGGTACTTGTGGCCAGAAAGGGTGGCCCAACTGCAATGTCCCAGCTGGAATTACTTGAGGGAAAACGTTCCCCTTGCCAGGCTGAACCTCATGTCTCCTCTCAGAGTGCAGGTGGAAGAGGAAGATAGGAAATTCTTTCCACCTGGTTGTGGTCTGCTTGGGAATAGTTATAATCTTCCCCATAATGTAATGGTTAGCATGGTATCTTAGGAATTTCAGGGTTGAGGCTATGGGGTCTCTCTGGAGGCAGGAGCACGGGCAAAGATGAAAGAGACATCAGCTGGGTGAGCAGCCCGGTGGGAACACAGGAGGCATCGCGTTGCTCAGGCCCCTTGACCCCCTGCTGCCACGGCCGAGGATGGGCTGGCTGGAAAGGCTTCCACGCTTGGTTTGTGGGCGACACGATTGCCTTTTAACTTCTTCCATATTATTTACGTTCAGCAAGACAGCAAGTTGTTTCTTAAAGGGAGCGGTGTCGGTTGCGTGGCAGTGGGAGATTGCGTGAATATTTGAGAATTTAATCAAATGTGCCAGACAGTGCAAGCGGAAAGGGGGGTGTGCGAATAGGAAAGGGGTTCTGTGGCCGCTTTTCGGTCTTTGGGAGGCTTTTTTTACTTGATTCTTCTGCTGTTTCACTGGCAGATACATAGCCTGGGGTCCAGGGGAATGGGACCAGAACAAAGTTGCTCTGATCTGCTTTCTGCTTCCCTCCTCTGGGTCCGTGCTTCCGAGTGAGCCTCTTCTCAGGGCGAGATCTTGTTTCCCTGTCTGACTACGGGTCTGTCAGACTGGGGGGAGGGGGAAGACACACATACACACACACGCAAATTGGCCATGACTGAGCACGTGCAAATTTGACTTCACTGGTACTAAGTGTTTGGGTCAATTGTGATGCTCTTCTATCTTCTGCCTCAAAACTGTACCCATTTTGCACTTGGAAGATTTTGGGTTTTTTTAACACAAAACTATCTATTTTGGTTTAAGTTGTGCTATGGAGTGCTAAACCAGAACGCTAAATAGGACATTCATAAGCCTGCAAAGTTGAGCAACCAAAAGAGGGGAGATGCTTGAATTAACACGGCCAAACAGTTGAAGTTTGGCAAAATTTCCAGCGTCTGAAAACCAGTGTTTTTAATGGGACGTACTGAACTGCTTCATAACAGGGGGATGCTATACGCCAAACAAAATGCACATATTACACGACGTGTAATGTAACTTGACAGTTTTAACCGTGTGTATAATTAGCGATATTGACTCGGTAACACTGAGAACGACTTTTCGCTGGCGCTTCATCCCATTAAATTGAATCTTTCCCAAGGAGGAAAATCTAGGAGGCACTAGTCAGTCACTGACTCACTATCAGCTGCCTCCTTGCTAAAGCCTGAATGTATTCCATAGTAAGTTATTTGTCACAGTGACTCAGCATTGTAGGCTCCTTTTTAATTTCTCTCTCACCACAGAGCCAAGAAAATCTCCCACCTCCCCATGCCGTATGCTACTGAGATAGCAGTTTGTATCATCGGCCAAAGGATAACACATTTAAATGTGTGCGAGGAGCCTTATAAGGGCATTAACACTTGCCTCCAGGTTGGACGTCACGACGGCGAGCCAAGGAGAGGCGCCAATAATAGATTCCTTGTGTTTGTACATGCCGCGGTGACTATTTGTGCCATTCGTGGGAAACGGAGTGATATGCCAGACGGCAAAGTGTTTCATTTATCCAGAGTCACGGGGGTTGATCCTGACTGAGTCTTCGCTCAGACACGCAGCCCCGTTCCTGGAAAGGTCAGCGAGCTGATCCTGCCCGCCCCGGGGGCCAGTTGCAGGACGGGAACTGGGCATCAACCCCATAGCCTCTCCCTTTGGTGGGTAGCTCCCCTTCAGCCCAGAACCAAGGTTAAATGACAGTTACTCTGAGCTGTGGCAATACTTGTGCCTTGACTTGCGCATCTACACCTCGGTTTCCCCTGTGCAAATCGGGGAAGAGGAGATGTACCAGCCCTGCCGACCGCCCTGTGTTCTCTGTATCAAAACACCGGTCCCGTTAATTGCAGGTGTTCCCCAGCTGGTGCCTCAAACCGGGGGGGAAAAGGCTGTCGAGCCCAAATTCCTGCTCCGATTACGTCATTCCCTAAACCACCGGTTCACCCATAGGGGATGGGGGAGGACAGCTGTGTGGTGTGAAAAATGGCTGGTGGCACCCGCCTTAACGAAGAAACAGAGAAAAGCAGAATAATGCTGCTGTTCCTCTCTGCCGCCTGGTGAGTCAAATACTTCCTCATGGCATCATCTCATGTTTACTCAAATGATGACCTGCCTTCATATTGCTTCATCCCTCAGGCCCTATTGGCCACAGGTGTAACTTGTGGAGGATTTGTAATTCGGGCAAAGAAGCCATACGCTGTTGTAGTGACTAGGAAACACTATTTATTTCACCAGGAATTGGTCCGCGTTTAGCCAGCGTGGGAACCAGACCAAGTAACCAAGAGCTGCAGGGGGAAAAGGTGGGGGTCTCATCTGCAAAGTTCCTCAAACATTCTGAATGGGGAGTGCCTTGCACAGAGCGCTCTTTTCTTTTAGTCTGAACTGATAGAAATGATTTGAAGCTCAGTCAAAGGATGCTTGAGCGAAGTTTGAATCAAATCCATCTGGCTTCTTGGTGTAAAAGCATGGCTTTCAATTAAAAATTAACGCTGCTGAGATCCAAACAAAGGCAGACAAAAACCATTTCCACTTTGCACCCTAGGTGATGGGTGAGTCGAGAGGGAAAAAAAAAGAAAAAGATGAATTGGATTACAATGGTATTTGAATGCCTACAAATGGAAGCCTAAACAACACTGACCTCATTTCCAAGCTGTTTTATGATATCAATCATTCTCACAGGTAGGAATGCGCCGTACTCCCGCCACCGAATAATCCCCCTGTAAACAGCAGCATGTTCCCCTCTGACCGGTTTGCTGCCAGGTAGGAAAACCCCTGCACGCCAGGAGTTTGGGAGCCCCTGTGTACAGATGTAGTTGTCAGTACAAATAGGAGTGAGCCAGGCACCGGCTGCTACTCCATGGCCAAGAGTTTTGCACAAACAAAATGATTGTGACTTATGCTCATCGTTCGGGCTCCCGCGCCGGCCAAGCGGGTGGGTGGATGGCTGTGTTCCTCTCCCTGACGGATGGCAGGGCTTCAGCTGCTGGAATTTTAAGGACCTCTTTCTGTGCTGGCAACTACAGGCAGAGCTCTTGTGAATGACATGTCATCCATCACAAAACCTCCCCAATCACCTTTGTATCAGGATGTAGTGACCAGACAGCTCAATCAAATTTTGCATGTGCTATTTTTCCCCCCTGAATCCTGCCATCTCCTCCTTCCTCGTTACTCGAGCGTTTATTTATGAAGATATTTGCAGGGGGTGCAAAGGTCAAGTGTAATACCCTAGGGGTTAAAAGCCGATGTTTACTTAACATCAGCCGAGGAGGGAGGTGAGCCGGTTCCGTCGGAAGAGACTCCCGGTGGGTGAGGGAGACTGAGCCCTGTTTGAGGAGGGCAGATTACGAGCTCCGGAGAAAATCTTCCAAGGCTGGGAGAAGAGTAAATAACATGTCAGCCAGGAAAATCCAGGCTGCCTGTCCTCACCTGAATGGCAGCGTGTGTGTGTATATATAGCTATAGATGCGTATGTGCCACTACTGCATTTTTTCCATTGTATATGCGGCACTCTTTTGGTGCCTGTCCATGACGCTGCATTTTGCAAGCGTCTGGCTATGCTGTACCGCGTTGGAGGTTAAGAAGTGAAGCAAAACATCTGAGGCATGTTACTGAAATACTAACCAAAACCAAAAAAAATGTCTGGCTCCCAGGTCATTAAAATGTTAGGAATACTCTTATGGCAGGTCTTGGAATCTGCTGTTTTCCAGAGCTGCTTACTCGTCCCCTTCCGGAGAGCAAGGAAAGAAGTGAAAATTCAGAGTTTCTCCAGGATGGAAGTGCTAAGCTGATAGGTGGTTTGGAGTATCACAGCCCACAGCATCATCGGCTTCCTTGTATCTTGGCGAAACTCTCCTCAAGCCACCAAGTCACTAGGCAATAACTTGACAATATCAATTAATTTTTTTTCTCTTTCAAACGCTCAGTCATCTTATCCCGGGAATCATTGTCATTACTAAAAGCCTTCTGTGATCAAGAATCACAACTGCGGTGACTTTTTCTAACTTGCCCATTTTTTTCTGATCTTTCAGCTGGAAATGTATAGAGCTTAGGAACTAGCTGCATAAACAGTCATCTTGCACATATAGAGGCAACAATACAGGAAATTAATTTCCTAAGAGAACAATAGAATAATGTTTCACATTACTGTAGGAACTTCAAAGATACTGTGGGCTTATTATTTTTACTTTCTCCTAATTTCTAAGCATTTGTTTGATACTATTCTAGTTTATATAAGCACCAAAATATTTTTAATGTTTTTCTCTGATCACTGACTATAGCCACAGTGATGACTTGGAAGATAGTTCTTGTCTCTTCCATCAGCCATGGGAAAAAATTGCATTCCTGGGGTAACGTCCTTAGAAGTAACACTCGGTCTTGCTTACGTGGTGGGTAGAAATGACCCACTGCAGAAGTCAATGTAGAAGCAGGAAAATGTTATGTCAACACCTTAAGTTTCAGTAATGCTCGTGTCTGGGACGTTTCTCTGCGAGGATGTTTCCATACAGAAACTTCAGTGGTGGTCCTGGATACTGATGCTGCTTCACCAAAAGAGCAGACCTTAAGAAAAGAATAGCGATATTTCCTAACAAAATGGTAAAGGTATGTCATAAGGATTCAACAAAATCTCAAGTGGTTGATCAGTCCCTCAAAAGTCTCTTTTTTTTTTTCCCCACCCCCCAAAATGCTACATTCCTGATCAGCCTTGAAAGCAAATGGAGACCGGTAGGAGGATGTTACTAGAAATGACCCTAAAGCTCTGAACTGGTTGCCCTTTCTCAGAAGGAGGCAGGCTTGTTCCTTGGTCTCCTGCCAATTAACGATAGCCCTGTCAATCATCACTGAGTGAGAAGTGGCAGCCTCCAGCAGCTCTGGGAGCGGTGACCCTCCTCTTCCTAAGCATTCCTCAGAGACTGCGACGCAGACACCGTGGTAGCATAATGGGCTTCACGTAGGATTTCGCGTCCTCTCTTCTGAAGAAAGACCTCTTGGCGTTGCCTTTGCAGCACTAGGTGACCCTTTTCCTGTGTCGGCACTCAGCTCCACAGGTAGTATCTCCAAATTGAATGTGTTGTCCGTATGGTTTGCGATGACAAAATGGGCATCGGCTTGTGAGCGCAACCTTGCTTTTGACTTTGCTTTCTGCAAATAACTGCAGGACGTGCAGTCAGAAAGCAAGTGTTTGAGCTCTTTTTTTTTCTTTTCTTCTTTTTTTTCCCTTTTGATTATTTGCGCTGGTTTTACAGTTACTGAAAACTGAAACCAAACAGACGAATCAACCAGCCCTAAACTACCTTGATGGGACATGGTAACGGCCACCTCAGCAGCTGTGTGGCTCAGTCCTTGCAGCAGGTACGGGCTGACACATCTTGATTAATCAAGTGTTTGTGGGCTGGAAAGGCTCGCAGCTTTAAGTGACTCAAATAGGGCTGGGAAAGGGGCACAATTCCCATGGAAATTTCTTTGAGGCTGGAAGGCAGATATTGCTTTTGCTGGAGCAGTTCAGTCTGGGAGTGGGCTCTGCATAAAGGTCCCTTGTACCTCCCCACCGGGCAGCAGCAGCCACAGGGCAGGTGCCTCCTCTAAAATAAAGTGCATTTCTTGGTTTGTACAGAGGGCCGTGTGGCAGGTGATACGAAAGCATTCGGTATGTCCCTTTTTTAGTTCTTTATTTCTGGGTGTAAGCAGGCCACAGCTGCTGCCCATAATAGGGCTTTGCACTTTTGTGTCTCCACCCAACTGAAAGCCTTTTTGTGACTAAACACTCCAGAGAGGCATCTTTTCTGTTTCAGAGATGGAGAAACTGAGTCACACGGATAAGGACACTATTCACCCGCACCTTGTGAGAGTTGTAAGGGACGATAGAGCCCAGGTCTCTTAATTTCTAGTTATCTGCTCCAGCCACAAGAAGGGAAGCTCTCATTTTTCCACGACCAGTAGGGATTGCTGCTTTCCTCCAGGACCCAGCCGGCTGTGGTTGAGGAGAAATGCAGCTGCGGAGGGAGCATCAGTCTGTTACGTAAAACATGATGTGGACACTAAACTGTTCATCTAAAACAGCAGAGTGGGTGTAAAAAGGTCTCTGTGAAGGTGGAGCAGTGAAACGCAGTGTCCCCGCAGGGCTGCTGGCAGGGCTGGGGGATGCTCCACCGCTAATGGCTGCTTACAATGTCCTGGCACTAAACTCTACCCTGCTTCATGTCTGTGATAAAAGAGGCGGCCCAACACTCAGGGAGGCAAGATTACCTTAGCTAGAGATGAGCTTACAGATGGATCCCTCGGCCATCGAAAAGCTTTCATTTCCGATTGATTTTTTTTCCGTGGGTGAAGCAGGGTTGCTCTCTCACATGGCAGTTTTCTTCTGGGGGGGCAGTGGTTCCTCAACCCTTCACCATTAATGCTGTCACTTTCTAATAAAAGCATTGATTTGTAGATTGAGGTTGGAATACCTGGGACAGCTGTCACTCTGCCCCAAAGTCATAAATTCTCATGGTCTTCCTCATCTGCCAGTCCTCCGTGATTAAAGCAAGAGCTCCTTGGAGCGATGAATCACCGAGACTCATAGGTATTCGCTCCCCGTGTTACCGCTGCAGCCCACTCTGTGTGTTGTCCAGGCACTGTTTGCCTGACATAAACAATAGATAAGATGTCAAACATGCAGAATTGCTCTGGAAGGAAACAGCAATGATCTCCAGAGTTCCAGGTTTCTTATTTCCTTTTAAGCTTGGAAATTAAATGTGGGGGTTCTCTAGAACTAACACAAACACTGGGATGGTTGGCAGTTGCCTTTATTTGTGCATATGAAACGTGTGTCATTGCAGCAGGGAGAAAGATGCCATTAATACCTAATACCAAGCATGCAAATTACTACTGGATTTTGTGTAAGTAATTTTGATCCCCTTGGTTTTTTTCCACAGCGTTCTCTTCTATTTATCAATTTCTTCCCTGTATCTCCCGGTTTGCCTGCGTCTTCATTCATCATTCATTTACAAAGGCATTCAGAGCATCAGAAACCAATTTCCTCCCTGAACCCGGTCCTGTAACAAAACAAGGCTACCCCGCATGCAAGTGATGCTATGAAGATGTGTGCTGTTTTGAACAGAGGAGCGTGTAGCAGGAGGTGGATTAAGACTGAAAAGAAGCCAAACTCTGTGTTTCACAGACTAAGTCTTGTCTTGAGCTCAGCATCCCTCCGCCACATAAAAATAGACGCTTTCCACTTTGTTCTCCTGCACAGGTCTGTAAACTGTCATGAAATGACACGTCAAAGTAATGGACACTGAAGTTTGACTTGCACTTTTGTTTTCTTCTCGCTCCTGAATCCTTGGTTCCTTTCTCCAATCAGACAGCTTAATTAGCCCAAGCCCACCCAACAAGTAGCTGGCTAGCAGCTACCCATCCCGCGCGTGCTGCTCTGCCTCTGAATCACCGCCTTGACTGAGATCCAAGGGCTCCGCTTTACTCTCCCTCCGGGGTGTGCGTGTACGAGCGTGCAAGCGCACTGCAGGCAACCCGCGTTTCATCCCTATCTGCAGATAGCAAATGTAAATCACCGGGGTTGTTACACAACCGCTACCTTACATCTGTACAAATTTGTTGGTCTGCTCACTCGCACGGGTGTTTGCTCCAGTGCCTCTGCCCAGCGAATCCCCACGGCGGCAGGACCCGCGTGCCCTGCAGACGGAGGACTGCATCCTCCCAGTATCTCCGGGAGGTAAGGAGATCGTATGGTTCTTCGTGTCTTCTCAGAAATAGGATTGGGTGGTGGGTGGTTTGTCCAGGAGGGCATGGAGAACTGCGAAGTAGGTTGGGTTTAGAGTTTTCCCAAGGTGTCCAGGCTCACGTTGCGTGCTCCTGCATATCTCACTCATACCTGTGTCTTCCATAGACCATGCGTGTGTAGGAGGTGAAGGTGAGGGAGTCCAAGATTTGCACAGCTACGATGGCTTTTACACCCTGCACTGCTCTAAGTTTATTGGAAGAAGCATTGTAACTTCTTAGTACTTGGCTATTGAACCGTGTATTGTCCATGAGAGCGGTTAAGTAAGAACGCTTTTGCCAATCTAACCATAAATTATGTGTGGGAAATAATGATTACGTATTAAAACTATTTCTGTCAACTTCAGTATTTTGATGTTGCTTTGCTTTTGATAAGCCTGAGCAAAAATACTGCCCACGCATTTCAGATCCTGCTCTCACAGTCTCGCTTGCTCCTGTAAACCAACAAGAGCCATGCACGTGAAAGGGTCACAGCCGTAGGAGAGCATGGCAGAGAGATGAAGTCCTCCTGACTTTTTTCACCCTCTCTCACACAAATAATCTTCCCAGCCATGCTCTTGCCATAGCACCCCTGCTGGCACCCCTCCTCCAGTGTACCTCCAGGGAAAAGGCTTCAGATAGATTATTCCAACTCACAAGGCATCAGGAGCTGAGGAGAACTATTTCTTGTGCTGTTGCTCTTAGTCATTCTCTAATGTCTGGCGTTTTTATTCTCTAAATCACCATATTTCCATTCTGTTTTATAGTCAGTCTTTCTGTGCATGTAAATCCATACAGGTGTATGCAAATATGTGTTACTCATATATGCATATGTCTATGGAAAAGTTGGGAAGCAATAGACCACTATGATGCCCAACCTTTCACTGTGGAACACAGCACTCCTGCTTTACGTAGCCACAGTCCTCAGATCAATAAAAGCCTTTTCGCTTGCTGGAGCTCTTCTGCCACCTCTGCAGATGGTAGCCCATCCTCTCCTCTGCCCGGCACCCCGGGCGCTGATGGGGATGTGCAGTGGTGAACGGTGGCCATGCCCTGCCTGCCTGCCCTCCTGTCAGCAGGCTGTAGGACTCGCCAGGGCATGGTGTGTGACCACCAACCGCGTCTCCATACGGTAAACTTGGAAAGTCTTGTCTGAACCCAAGCCTTGACTGCTTTGGGAGGAGAAGCAGGTTGCAAGGGCTGAGATCCAAGTGAGAGGCTCCGATTTTAATCTCTTCCCAAGAATTTCAATTTGGAGGCAACACCTGGAAATGTCTCCTCTTGCCTGCAGTCCAGATACACCTGAGATACCTGAGCTCTCATGCCCCAGGTGCTGCTGTACTGGACTGGCATGGCACTTCCCACTGGGGCCTTCTCACTATCATCTCTCCTGGGCCCCATCGCTGCCCTTTCTGCTGCCGAACCCCAACAAACACCTCCTCACCAATTAGCAATTCCTGCCTTCCAGCCAGAAACTCACAGAGCGGGTGCCACCTGCACCTAATCCTTCCTGGCTCCATGTGCTCCAGCCCTACCCTTCTCCTCTGGAGAAGCTGCTGGAGAGAGCCCGCGTGCTCCCGACGGCTCCTGCGGCTGGCCCAGGAAGAGCAGGTTTCCCACCTCCCTTTGTAAAACACAGCACGACCTCCCAGGGGTTAGCGTGCACCCTGGCATCAGGGCACAGTTATTTCAGGTGCTTCTTGCTTTTGATGGTGCCTACGTAGCTGCAATGGGAAGAATAACTTAAGACATCAAACGTATAAAACGGCGCATATAAGGATGGGGAATGTTAGTGACAGAGGAGAGCACGTTGTATTTATTTACTTCACGTGACTACGAGCACAGACCTCTCCGTACCACCGGATTTCAGAGGTAGTGGGTTATTCCTCGGTGCTTTCTGGCTATTTATATTAGTAAACGTAAATGAGAGAATAAGCTCTACTAATGAGTTTGCACAAGAAAAAGCCTTTATGATAATAAAGAATTAGGTGGGGAAAAAAAGTTTTTAATTAGCTTCATTTAGTTATCAATATAGACAAGCAATCATTAGAGCGATTTGACAGGTTTTGTTTGTTTTTCTTCCTTACTGTTTCTCTAAGAGGCCCAAGGTACATAAGACAGATCCTGCTCTGGTGCAAGGTGCCTCAGCTCCACAAAGCCGTGGATTTAAGCAGCTAAGAATCCAGCCTGCACTTTTCAAATCACATTCAGGGCTTTTTAGGTAGCGTTATGTTGTTAATTAACTATATAACTTTTGGTTGAATAATTTCTTCTTACCATCAGTTTTGCTTTGTGTTTGCTCTACTCTCTGAGAATGCTCTTTAGGCCAATACCCAAAATATATTTTTTGAGAGAGGCTTAGTGGTACAGGAAAGTGTCACGTTAAGATACAGTGATTTATATGCTGCTGATTAAGTTTAAATAATTGAGAAGTACTGGTATTCTATGACTTTCTTCTTACCTACTTACTTGCGATTAATCATTTGTTTTTCAGCCTATGTTTTTTGTTCTAGATTTTACTCCCAGATTTTTTCCTTCAGAGTACTGCCACGTACTTTAGATTTAGTGGGGATTACTCCCGAGCAAGGAATGTCGAAAGATTTGCGAGAAACCCGAGAAAAAGATAAATGTGAGATTATGAGAGACAGCATCTTCACAGCAACTGCATCTTTAAGCCAACAATCAGAACCCACTGAAAGGCAGGGAAACCTTAGGCCAAGTTTCATCTCAGTCTCACGTAACTGCGCAGACCTCAGAGATGAAATTACTAATAATGATAGTCATCTTAAGTTTTCCCGACAAATAATTTGGAATTATCTTTATTGTAGTTATCTGAATCTTCACACCTCCCTTCCCTGGTAGTATCTGGGTTGCCTTCTTCTCCTCATGGAAAACAGGCTGCACAAAAAATGAGTCACCAATAAAAGATCGGAAAATATTGGCATACATCATCTGCTCTTCAGGCCTGTGCTTTGTCCCAAGTGCTGATTGATTAAAAGCCTGATTAAAGAAGGAAGGCTGGCGGCACAGCACAGCACGGGATGGCTGCTGCGGCACGGAGGGCCCCCGGCATCATGGGGCTCACAGGTGAGGCTCACCGCCAGCGCCCGCCCGGGCACGTGCGCTTCCAGCCCCCCCGGCACGGCACACCCTGGCACCACGGGGACTTAGGGGACGAGCCGTGCACTCAGCTACCCAGCTCCTGTAGCTCTGAGGCAAGGTAGGGCCCAGAAGTGTACTCGGCCACGATAGAGAGCAGGTACCAGGTGAGGAGCACAACCACTGTAGGCTCACAAGCAGTGACATTCCCTGCCTCAGTGGCCGGGTGCTTCCAGAGCATTTAACTAACCTGATCTCCTACGACAAGGTGACCTGCTTAGTGGATGAGGGAAAGGCCATGGATGTTGTTTACCTGGGCTTTAGTAAAGCCTTTGACACTGTTTCCCACAGCATTCTCTTGGAGAAACTGGCTGCTCATGGCTTGGATGGGCATACTCTTCGTTGGGTACAAACCCGGCTGGATGGCTGGGCCCCAAGAGTGGTGATGGATGGAGTTAAATCCAGTTCACAGCCGGTCACAAGTGGTGTTCCCCAGGGCTCGGTATTAGGACTGGTTCTGTTTAGTATCTTTATCAATGACCTGGATGAGGGGATCGAGTGTGCCCTCAGTAAGTTTGCAGATGACACCAAGTTAGGTGGGAGCGTTGATCTGCTTGAGGGTAGGGTGGCTCTACAAAGGGATCTGGACAGGCTGGATTGATGGGCCGAGGCCGATGGTATGAGGTTCAACAAGGCCAAGGGCTGGGTCCTGCACTTGGGTCACAACAACCCCATGCAGCACTACAGGCTTGGGGAAGAGTGGCCGGAAAGCTGCCTGGCAGAAAAGGACCTGGGGGTGTTGGTGGACAGCCAGCTGAATATGAGCTGGCAGTGTGGCCAAGGTGGCCAACAGCATCCTGGCTTGTATCGGGAATAGATTAGTGAGCAGGACTAGGGGAGTGATTGTCCCCCTGTACTCGGCACTGGTGAGGCCCCACCTTGAGTACTGTGTTCAGTTTTGGGCCCCTCACTACAAGGAGGACATTGAGGTGCTGGAGCGTGTCCAGAGAAGAGCAACGAAGCTGGTGAAGGGTCTCGAGCACAAGTCTCATGAGGAGCGGCTGAGGGACCCGGGGTTGTTTAGTCTGGAGAAAAGGATGCTGAAGGTAAACCTTATCGCTCTCTACAACTACCTGAAAGGAGGTTGTAGCAAAAAGGGGGTCAGTCTCCTTTCCCAAGTAGCAGGTGATAGGACAAGAGGAAACCGCCTCAAGTTGCACCAGGGGAGGTTTAGATTGGATATTAGGAAAAAAATCTTCACAGAAAGGGTTATCAAGCATTGGAACAGGCTGCCCAGGGAAGCGGTTGAGTCACCATCCCTGGGGGTATTTAAAAGACGTGTAGATGTGGCACTTAGGGACATGGTTTAGTGGTAGGCTTGGCAGTGCTAGGTTTATGGTTGGAGACGATGATCTTAAAGATCTTTTCCGATCTAAATGATTCTATGATTTCACAGCTCTCCCAAATTCCCTAGCCCACGGTGCAGGCCATGGAGTAAATGCACAATAAACATGTTGTGACCCACAGGCGAATATTAACCTTTAGGGTAGATGGTGCAAGTCTGAGAAGGTTTGAGAGCTGGAAAATCTGACGGCTGTTCTCTCACTGTTTGCCCAAGTCCTCTGCTTTTTCTTCTGATTTATGCACAAGTTGAACAACTAAGGTCATTTTACCCCCAAAATTAATAATTGCTCCTCACCAGTGTTTTGCCATTAGGCGATATAAATGAGTGCATATCCTTGATATTATGATACAAATATTTTTACATGGATCTTTTCCCAGTGTCAAAGTAATATACTCAGCGGGCACAGGAGAAGAGGCATTATATACTTCTTAGAAAAAAGTGTTGGGACTGCCAAACCTTGACCGGCATTATTATTGTGGGCAAACAGCTTAGGGACCGAGCTGCAATATCAGAGTCATTTACTGGCAGTTTAAATGCTCTCTGCCTCAGTTTTTCTTTTTGTGAAATGGACACAAAAATGTCCCTCAAATCCGTAAAGATTAATTCAGGTTTCTGCAAGATTTGAGCTCTTTGCCCGGAACAAAATTATGGAATGTGATGTTTCTACTGATGAGGGGTATATGCGGTACAGACCCAGAGATAAGTTATTTGCATAGTTTTGTGAAATTAGGTTTAGCGCTGTTATTACCCACCAGTAATCAGACTGGTAAACTAAAATAGGACATGATCTAACCCATGCCAAGAGAGACAGGCTCATTAAATCAAGATTTGTTTTGTGTTTTTCCCGTATCTCTGTAGTTATACAATTTTCATTGAAAAAAAAAAAATCTCAATTTGCAGTTGTGCTTCAAAGTGTTTACTCTTAACTATAGAAGCTATACTGTTCTGCATTTTATCTTTGTTTCTCCAAGAGAGCTGGTATATGGTAGTTTGTGACATTTCCATTGTGAAAGATCCTTAACATGAAACAGTTATTTAGAACCAAAAGCCCTTGCCCTAAGATACATATGGTTGCACTTAAGCTGAAATCACCACTTTATGTTAGAAAATATTGTTTTCATCATAAAAGGTAAGTGTTCCCAGAAGTGTATTAAAATGCTCAGAGATACAAAAGAGAAATATTGGAATTCAATCTTGGGTACCAATGTAAAAATATTTAAATACGCTATAAATTGTGCAGATCCAGCACTGTTCACTGAAGAATCTTTCAGGTTATTAAAATACTTTCTGTTCAATAGGAGACACTAAAAGTAATCATGCAGTTTGTGTGCTGTTCAGTGTTAGAAACACTTCTAGATATACTTATTCAATAAAGTTCCCCGGGTCACAAACAAAAGTTGCTTCGGCTCCTACGAGGAGCAACTAGAATAGGAGAGTGCATCAGAAAAGAAAGTGGAAGGGAAAATGCGTAGATTATATTTAGTTCAACTCCAGTAGAGGTGGTGAAAAGCAGAAAGGACTTAGGTGGATGAAGTGGATTAATTCACAATGACATCTGCACACCTAAAGGCTTCGTATCTATGTCGCATGTGAGGAAGGTACTGACTCATAGGGCCCATGCAGGAGAACATCTCTAAGGTAAGTGGGCAGCGTTACAGGGGGCACCAAATGGAAATAACGGCCCTTCTTTGCCATTCTAGCTCCAAGTCCTGGAAAAACAAAAGCCAGCTTTGTCATCTCTGCTGGAACAGAAGACTTGCTAATTGCTGCTCGGTGGAGGCTTTGCTAACGGCCCACCTTTTTGACGGGTTAGCAGGTAGAGCAAAAGGAAGGATGCTGCAGCAGTATGTGGGCTGCAAATGGAACAAAACCAACTTCAAATCTATGATGCAAATAGAAAGTAGGAGTAGCAATAATATTTTTACCAACAACCTCTAACACTGCTGAGTTTGATGCGTTTACGATAAAATCCTAAATAAGCCTCCACAAAATCTTCCTCTAGACTTACCCCTATATTTGGACAGCTTGCTTTTGGGAAGGGATCTCAGCTCTACTGCTTCAGATGGATTAAGAATAACAGATGTAATTCACCTCGATAAAGAGTGCATCTGAAGAGATTTATTTTGTTAAGTGTGTAACTGCTCTCATTAGCAGCAACGAATGACCCTGTCAAAAAGTTAGGCAGGAGTAATAGCACCACCTGAGGCGGAAAACACCATGCAAATCATCATAAGACAACGCGGGTAGTTAAAGCTGTATGTGTGCCAACACCCCTTACCCAAACCCACGCATACAACTCGACAAACTAATATTATTTTTTTTCCAATGAAAATTCATCTGTGCTCTAACTGAAGGGTCTACCGGTAGGATCCGGGACTTTCGGAGTTGGCATCAGAAGTCTTACCCTGAGTACCACTGTTTTCTTCAGCAGCGTATTTATAAAGCTCTCAGCCTCGCTTGCCAAATTGGGATAGTGAGACCATAGTGTCTAGCAGGTTGTTTGTCCCCCAGGGTTTCGTATGCATTTTGCAGTAAATGTTTTGAAAGTACCTTGTGTTAAAGGATCCTTGCAGGAATTCTTACGCAGGAGAAGCTTTATTTATTTAGGTCAACATTAGCACTATTTCCTGGCTGTTGTGAATACCGTCTCAGGGGAGAATTTGTTTGTCATTTTAGTCAGAAAATGACAGGATAAAAATATTCTGGACAGTTGCAAACATAGCTGGTATGGGTTTTTTTTTTTTCAGTTAACTCGATGCAAGAGCCTGGATGGAGGTTATTATTTGACTAAATGCCCTTCGTTTGGTGGTAGCCTCGTAAGAGCTTCTCTGTATTTCTACTTTCCTTTAGTGTTTTTCTCCTATATAACCATTTCCCCCTTCCCCTCTTTTTCTGTGGTCATCTCACCTCCTTCCTTTTTTACACGGGGGACTTAAAGAGAACACAGTTATATTTGAAAGAGTTCATCATATAAATGCCGAGACAAAGTCAAGGGTCACTCTTACTCAGAGCTCGCCAGCATCCCTTAATAATCCTGACACCATACGCACCCTGTTCCTCTTGCTCTCTGCTAACTCAGTGTATAATTCCTCCAGCAGATATTTTGTTCTTAACAATAACACATTTCCATCATGCTCAATGAGGTTCAAATATGCAGCTGTTACTGCGAACTCCCATGGAAGCTGATAGGGTATTTGACTGTCCAGAAGTAGATTAATATGATTTGGGAGATAGTCTCCTTTTAAACATTAACTTAGAAAGGAACTAAAGTATGTGTTTACTTTTCCCTCATAAGTACAATTAAGGCTAATCCCCTTTAGTTTTATAAGGGTATTTCTGTACTGGAAGTGCTGGAGTTCTTTACTAACTCAGGACTGTACGGAACAGAATTGAGAAACGTGATGAGGTGGTGGTGTAGCTTATTTTGTTCACGGTCATGTTGTATGTTTGCTCTTTTTAAAGGAAATTGAAGAAAGAATCAATTTTAAAGGTTGATGTGTCTGGAAATACTTTCCTTGTGGTTACATGAAAGCAAGACATAGTCTTTATTGCCGAAAGAAAGGGTCCCCCGCCATGTCAACGAATCCCGTAATCAGGTTGCAATAGTAACAGATTACGGCTGTCATGTTTCTTTTTTCTCCAGGTTCTGATTTCTCTCCCTATCTCTGGTTTTCTTCTAGTAAGAGATACCCGGTGGCTCATTTTGCTCAGGTCATCCAGGAGAACTTACATGGGCCAATAGTTTCCATTACATTTATCTCATCTCCTGTCTTCTGCAGCTAACCTAAATGAGTGCCACACGAGCAGATACCATGTGGTCTGAACTACATTTGCCTCAGCGGTAGCTTGAGAAAAACAAAACCTGAATTCTAGAAGTTTTCCCGAAACACGCCTTTTCCACAAATAACAAAAGTAGTTCAAGCAAAACTTTTTACAATAGTTGATGGCAAATAAATACTTCATGAAAACTCTCGGACCTGTTCTTAAATCCTTGCCGCAGCCCCGGTGTGCTGCGAGAGCAACCCCGAGCCAGCCGAAAGTGCCGAGCAAAGGATTTCCCCAGCGTGAGCAAATCGGTGGCTGACACAACGCTGGCAGACCCGCTCTTACCTCTGCCACGTTTCCTCCCACACCTGCCTGCACTGTTGCCTCTACAGTGAGGAACACTGGCCAAGGTGCCCTTCTCAATGATGATGATGGAAACTGTGCTGTTATCCTGACTTATATGAGGTGCGGGTTTCCTCGGGGGTACCCTTGGGTCTCTCTCTTGGTTCTACCAAGCCTGAACGTGAGCTTGGCACAAATTGTGATTTTAAAAGACGTCAACGTGCAAAATGCCTCCCGCTGACGCTGAAGCCCCTCACCTGGGGTGCTGAGCTGAGGCGGGCAGAAGCCAAGGCTCTGCGCTGGCTATGGGCCCACCACCCCACCTCGGGGGTCTCACCCTCTCATCCGCTCCAAACACGCGCTTGGAGGCGAGTCCGTGCCGAGCTGTTCTCTGAGGCACAAACACAGCAAGCACATTTGCTGCTGCCTGCCTACTCCAGAGGATTTCCTGGTGCTTTGAGGAGACTGAAAGCAAGCTGAAATGTTCTAGCACTTTAAAGGAGGACTAGGCATTGGTGGGAGGCTTGTTTAGTATCTGAGTGGGATCATGACTACGATGTTCATCTGCATGTTACCAGCATGGAATATATGCAGTTGGGAGCGGTTTGAAGACGAGTAGGCTCAGAAAGAAAGGAAAACTCTTCCAGGGAGGGAGGAGGCAGAGTGAAAGACTGCTAACGCTTGCAGCACGAAGATCGGGGAAAAGATGGAGATATCAGAGCGGGATAATCTCCAGGAGGAGGTGATCAGGCACAGAAAATCAACACTTGATGGGAGGCTACCCTAAATATGTACTGGGAGGATGGTATTTACCCTCTGGGCAGTAGCTGGGCAGGTGCCAAATCCGTCTGTTGAAGAAGCAGGAGGTTACCAGCCAAACTAGCACACAATGACCCCGGGGGACCTTTCTTTCAAACATACCATTAGATTGCTGGCATGGAGAGAAGCTGGCAGCCCCGTTTCACACCAGCGATGATGTAATATAGCTCTTATTTCAGAAGCATCTCCATAAAGTTGACAGCTACTGTTATCGTCTGATTCTGCTCGCATTGCTGAGGCTGGTGTTTGAGGCAGGTTTTCAGTGATCTCTGAAGGAGCAGCCCATGCCTAATGGATGTAAGGTGTCTTTTAGCGTGTGCTTAGCAGTCATCTGCCCGTTTCGGTAGCCTTTCAAGTGTGTGAAAAAGCCAACCTGTAATAGCTCATTGTTTTCAGTGATGTTTTAAGGCAGGGAACGAAGAACGTTTGCGGCTCACTTAGGATTTGGGGGTGTTTGGCAGGTTGGTTCAAGGCACTGTGACTTTCTAGCAATGCTCCTGCAATATTCTTCACATTCTTTTGTCTAAGAGAGGGGAAAATGTATGACTGATTCCTGCTTAATTAGGCCTCATCTGCTAAACAGTTATGTCACTATTTACATATGAGTAGTCTCACTGAAGTCAAGTCCTACAGCTGTATACTTCATCTGGTAACAATGTAAATCCAAGATAAACAGACTTGGAACAAGAGATGTACATTGCCTTATATGTATGAACTACCTGAATATAGCAAATGCTGTGCCGGGTCGTTCTGGCAAAAGCTAACAGCTATCCTGTTGCAGCACCCTGTAAATGGATCATCTGATTATTAATTTTTAATGGTGGACCAAACTGTGCTCATTAGTCCCAACTTTTGCTGAAGTGTAGGACTTTGCCAAATGAGTGATTTTTAATTAATTGTGCCCCTCTACGGTAATAAGGAAAAATAATCCTCCGCACCTACTCACATCAAGTGATTTCTTTCATGACTGGGTCTCCCATGGCCTAGGGATCAACCCCTCTGGAGATAAAAACCATAGTCGGAAACAAGACGTAGGGAAAGGAAATGGCTGGAAACTCAACAGACATCTGCGTTTAATTCCACTCCTCCCCTTTCTAATGCCTTTCTTGCAGGAATCCCTCTCAGCTGTCTTTCAGTGACTCTCCTCCATCATTTCTGTGCGTTGACTGATGCCCCATCTTCAGCTGTGGTCCATCAGAATGACTAGGGCTGTTCTCTGACCAGTGAACGGCAGGACAAAGGAAGGACTGTGATTGTTTTATACTACCTCCTTCTCTTCTGCCAGATAATTCCCCTGCTCTCTAGCATCCTGTACGACCCTACCAATGACCTTTTGTTCTTCCATACACTTTGGTGCCATTCTCTTGGTCACCGTGCCTTTTTTTTCATGAATTACTTCAGACTGATGCGATTGAAGCAATGTAAAGCAAACCATCCCCTCAGCAAACACGTGCTTAATTTGGTCTAACGAGTATGAGATGGGTTATCAGCTGTCACCTATCCCCCGTGAAGTGGGTGGAGTTGTGTTGTGTTATCTTAAGCAGAATACTTGACCAGGAGCTCTTCTCTTTAGCTCTCTAAAGAAGTACCTTTGCTTGTGGTTCTGTTAGCATGACCCTGCCTCAGTATTACTGGCAAACCCCACCGATTTGCTCTGGAAAATGTGACTGGACAGGACTGAAATGATAGCATGTCCAGTTCCTGCTGTGGATCTCCTGGGAAGCTTTCATGGAAGTGTTTTTTTGTAAGTTTAACATTACTATATCAATATAATACGGTGTCCCAGCAAAGGTTTCTTCTGAACATCATAAATGACTGAGACGCTCATCAGAAAATTAAAATATCTAGAAGTTAATGAGATGAGGAGTCGGGAGGAACAGTGCTGTAGATAAAATACTTTCTCACAAGTGACATATCTGGAATTACTTTCTCAATGAAAGACTTTGTTTCTTGAGCTATTAAATAAGTATGTAGAAATATTTTTTCAACTGATAGTGCGTCTTTATAAAGTTCTCTCTATCCAAAACCACTGAGGACTCTATGGAGTCAGAAACTTTTTAAGACTTAGATATGTACCTGTGTAGTCAAAATATGAGTTGTGTGACTTACTACCCAAAGTAGATATTACTATTGTTATTTTACTCCCCTGATGGACAGTCAGGAGCTATTTGCTTAGAGGACTGGGAGAAAGCAGAACTTGCTGTAAGACCACTTGTTGAAACACCTATGATTTTTTTTCTTTAATGTAGTTTAAAAAGTGATATTCCCGACTAGTGTTAATACTAACTCTGAGTACTTCCAACTGCTGGAAGAAAACTTCAGCTTCCTGACTGAAGATCAATACTTAAGGATGGGGCTCGGGTGACAACTGATAGGGTGATCTGTTGGGTGCAGCCTTACATCAGCCACAGCCTTTCCGAAGGGCTCTGCCTGTTGCATGTCCTACAGCAAGTATGTAATGCCGTTGAAGGGATTCAGCAGCTCTCTTCAGGGCAGCTTTGCTGGAGACCACTTGACTTTTCTTCTAACACCTTGCCCCCAGGACAGCCGAGGCGGGAAAGTACCAGCTGTACCAGTCTTAGGGCAGCATCTGCTGGTTATTGCATGGATCAACATAAATGGTTGTCATGGAAGAGGCTGCTTGCTTTGGCTCCCAGGCAGAGGTACCTGGGACTCAGGAGAGGGGGGAGCGGGGGAAACAGGGGTCCTCTGGAGAGGAGCGACCCGTAAATGCAATTACACCGGTCAGTCAGGAGAGAAGGGGGAGCAGGCGAGGAGCTTCTGGGTCTTGGTCTTGCTTTCTCCTGGTATCAGAGGCAGCACCCACAAAGTTTGGAGAGTCCGGGTTCGGTTGGCTGCAGTTCACCTCCAAAGGCGAAGAAACCCGCCCCACCATCGCCCCCTTCCNCGGGGGAGTCGGCGGAGGGGGGCAGGGCTCGGTGCGGGGCCCCGGGGGTAGGCGAAGGCAGGTCCCCGGGATGCGCCCCCCCTTTTTTCCTCCTCCTCTTCCCCGGCGGCGGGGGCTCGGTGCGGGGCAGCCCGCCCCCGGGGCTGCGCGTCCCGGCGAGGGGCAGAGCGAAGTGGGGGTGGGGGGAGGAAAAGTGTGTTGGGAAGTTGCAGCTCGGAGGAAAAAAAAAAAAAAAAAAAGGCAGAGGGTTTCCGAGGGAGCTCGTCTTGGCAAGTGTGTGCCATGTTTCCTCTTGTGGCAGGAGCTAGTATGCAACAAGTCCCTGGAGCACTTCCCGTGTGAGCGAGAGGGAACG
>VUYV01000218.1:1315184-1333150 GCA_008711295.1 Anarhynchus alexandrinus
CCCGCCCCGTCCCCGCCGCCGGGTGGGAGCCCGGGGAAGGGTCCCGGCAGGATCCCCCCCCGTGTATTTTTCCACTTGGAGAACTCGCGTTTGCTGGGGATGCCTGTCTGGGGGCGATGAGAGGCGTTTCTCGGGAGCTCTAAGGCGAGGAGAAACCAGCCCGAGAAGAGATGGGTCTCAGAAGCATCCGTCACCTGGATAAAACTCGTAACGCACCCAGTTTGCAGCATCGGTTTCATTAAATTCATGATGAAACGTCCTCTGACCTTTTTTCACTTAGGGAAAAATCAGGTGGTAGAGCTAATGGTTGAATGCATCTACTGTGATCTAGTGGTGAGGAGCCCTACTAAAACCCATCTACTTCCCAAAATAAATGGTTCTCGGTTTATATGAGGTTGCCAAGGAGCTTCTATTTATATGAATTTTCCACTCCAGAGATAATTTTGTATATCTTCATATATTTTAATTTTGCACCCATTACTTTCTTACCAGCTCTTAAAAAACTCTTGGTTCCGGTATTTCCCTTTTTGCCTCTGTTGCCGTGTTTGTGTTGAATTGTAATTGTTCTCTGCAGAGAGGCATGGGACAGACGGCTGCTAACAAATGACACTGGGCCATATTTGGTCACATTTGCTCACAGTGACTCATACCTTAATCTGCAAGTAGCTTTATTGATTTTAGTACCTACTATTTCTCCAAGAGCTGTCACCGCTTTGGTGGTGGTTCGTCACCACCTTTCATCTCTTATGGTTATGAAACTGTAAAATGTCCGATCTCCTTCGAATATCTCTTCATCCTGCAAAATTTTGACGTGGCAGTCTTTCTTGCTCCTTTTTTATAGTTTTCCTTTCATTTTACCTGGTACCACGAGTGTTGTCTTAAGTGGTTTGGTGGCTGTCAGGTGTCTGTGTCCAGCATGAGATGTTTTTTTAATGTGGTATTTGACGTAGGCATGGTCTCTCTCCAAGTTTGTCATTCTCAGCACCTCTCCATTTGGAAAACTGCTTGATTTTTCAGCATCGTTCGATAATTTCCTATTTCAAATGGTCTGATAGTCCTCACTATTTATTTTTAGTGGCCGCCATTCACAGCCATGTATGCTGGAGGATTATGTCTCGCATTTCATTAATCTGAGGTGACTGGATGCACACATTTGCCTTTGTACAGCAAGTCCTTTATTTCATTTCTTTATCACACCCATATTGTTGAGCTCTCAGAAATGCCCAAAGAAAATGCAGACTGGCTGCCATTTAGTAACCATACGTTGCTTCCTAAATACAGTGGCATACGAATGCCCTGTCGTGAGAAATTCTGGAAAGGTGGATGAATCCCGAGGGACAAATTTTCCTCAGAGCTGTAAGTCTTACCATGAATCACTGTAGTAAATCACCACTGAGCACTCGAAGATGTAGCTGCTAGAATTTTTTTAATCAGATACGCAAACAAAGAGAGCATCCATAAGATTTCGGGAGATCTAGTTCATTCCTCTAGCAAAAAATAGTCGTGTCAAGTGCTGTAAACAGCATCTGTAAGAAACAGTGCCTCTGAAAGTTGTTGAAAATCAGTAGGTTCCTTAGACCTGGGAAAGAAACAGGTAGCACAACGTAAAATACATATGGATAGACGCTTTCACAGCTCCCTCCCCTTTGAGCTAACATTAGATTGGGGCTAAGAAACTGGGGCTAGCAAAAAAAGGCTTGTCAAAGTGGTCCTTAAAATGGAGACGATGGCTTTTGGGGCATGAAGAGCTGGAAAGAAAGAACTGAGAAACACAGAACTGGTTTTGTAATCCTCATTTTCATTCACGGTCAGCGAGTCCAGCTAGTAATAGGGACCACAAAATACAGGCAAATGATACGTAAAAAAAAAAGTAATAGTTGTATGCCTGGAAGTAAGAGTTTGAGACAAGTGTGAGTATCCCATGTTTCCCTCGTGTTTGGGTTTTACACCTCCCTTCTGTGTCTCTCCCACCACATCGTTAGGAATACTCAAATGCCCCGGCAGCGAAATGTCAGGGGACGTCCCGCAGCGCCCGGGGTGCGTGATGAGCAGTTTCGCGTGCAAACCGCTTGCCAACTTCAGTGAATCCCGACACCCACACGCCAGCAAGGTGCGGGGCAGGGCAGGGCACCGACTTCTCCCATTAACTGAAAATATCTCTGAGACACACGCTTGCAAAATTATAGCCAGGAAAACATACCGACTGACATGGAGTTCATATAACAACTGCCCACCCATTTCATTATTTCACAAATGTGTGATTCGTGCTTGTGAGCTGTCACCGTTAACATTTCCATCTGTCTCAATATTGCTTCTATTCTTAGTCGCTATGTGATAGATGTAGGTGTATGAAAAGGATTTTTCCCCCCTCCCTGTGTCATGAAACAAAATAAATGAAAGCCACAGATATGTATCCACGCATTTCATGCGGGCAGAGAGAAACGCAGGCAACTTTGCTGCGCTCCCATTACTAGAAGTAGAGGAGGAGTAAGAAGCGCGTGCCCGTGGCCTCCTGGTGCTGCTAGAACATGTACTCAATGGGGCAAAACATAAATAAGTCAAAATCTAACCGCAAAAGAACACTATTGCTTTGATCTCCTTTTGAGCATGCAGTTTGAGAGACCTATTTTCCTAATCGCGTAAGTATGGGAGTAATTTCACTTATCGCGTAATCCTAATTGGTCTTTTCCTGAGGCAATCTCAAAGGGAAAATAGCCGTGACACTCTTCGGCGTTCAAAGGATCGGGTCCTCAGCTGTGTAGATATTTCCAAACCCAGAGCTTTCAAGGCACTTTTCGCTTGGACAAACAGAAAACTCTTTGCATAACACAGGCAAAACCCGCATTTCTCAGTACCTGTAGGCCAAAATGGGGTTTGATGGGATACCTGTAGAAGCGAACAGACGTTTCACAACAGCCTCCAGCAAAAGCGAAATCTGGCTTCAGTCACTTTATTCCCGTCGTCATTTGGACTTCACGGCAGAGCGCAAACTCTCGTAGTCTCCCGATGAAAAACCTCTTTTGAAGTCGCTAATGGCTGGGACTGATTTTCACCCCTGGCGCAGCTCCGTGCTTCCTGGGGAGGCAGGGATTAGCCGGGTCCGGTCGGTGGCGTAAGCTGGGCTGCGGGGGGTCGGCCCCTGCTCCTCCTGGGCTAGCGCAGAGCCTCGGGGCCGGGCCATTTGCCATAGAGCCAACTCTGCTGTCGGTAAGTGGTTTCCCCACAGTCCCAGGCTGTTGTATGGTCTCCCATGGGGAATATTAGCGGTGGGACTGTAATGGACCAAGGTCTTGCCATAAGTTGCCAAGCGTATACTTTCTCTTCCCCCTACCTTTTTGTGGTCTGGTCTGTCTTTTTTTTTTTTTTTTTCCCTTCCCAAAATAGCACACAAAACCCCAATTTAACAAGCGTAAACCGTACACTCTGGCCTCCAATTTATTTTGACATTTGGCAAGAATGATTACGCAACATGTTCATTAAGTCATAACATTTTCGCTACTTTCCCATTTTGGATCCTTATTGACTGTAGCACATGCGAAAATAATGAACTTATTTATTCCCTAAATGGGCAGTAGACCCCAAACCTCCCAAGAAAACGTGTTGTTTACGGATGCAACGTATGCGGAGACTTTTAAAGCCCCAGGTCTCACCTGGTTGCAAAAAAATAATGGTTCGTTTCTGAAAGGGTTAAGGAGGGGCTTATCACCCACCAAAATGTTTATAGGGTTGTGCAGCTAAGGAGGTCTCATCTGACAAGTTGTTTCCTTTTTCTTAAACAGAGCCCCTTCGTCCTGACGAGCCTTTGTGGGACTCGGGAATAATGCAGTAAACAGTCACGATAATAGATAATTAGATGGACCAGCTAAAAGCGATATGAAAGGGGGCTGGTAGCACAAGGATTACAGAAGGTGTGTGGGCATTTTGACATCCAGAAAACATTATAGATCTGGTCTCAGCTACCTCAGTCTCATGATGATAATTAAGAAATGTGGGTGTAGAAAAAGCTCTTCACATGGTTTGGTTGGATTATTGCTGCAGTTCAAAACACAATTGGCACAGACACCCACATTGGACATGATTGCCCTTTGATGAGGCAATCACTGACTTTTTAAAGCTGACATAGTTAAAATTATGTCTAAAGTTTATGGGGCCACAAGCTCCTGACTAGACTCCATTATTATAACAAATGGTAAAATACAAGCTGAAGCAGTTCTAAAAAAAAAAGTTGAGGCGTGTAGAGGAGGAAGGGACCCTGGCAGTGGGAAAGCTTCAGGATTAACCCTTCTCTCATCTGTTTAGCAAGAGTAGAAGAACATGGGCAATGTCCAAGGGGTTTGCTTTGTACATGTGGTCATACATCCTCTTTAAAAACAGAGGGGAGGGAAGACCAGCGAGGTTGGTTCCAAGGCTGCTTCCATTAATAACCCACAGAGTGTAAAGTCTAGTCCTATACAGCTTGTATGTCATATGGTGGATCTTCCCAGTTCTTTTGCCTCTGTTTGTTCATCAACAATACAGAGGTGTTTCCAAACTCTCCCCCAAGCATTGAATAAGGCGAAAAATACCATAAATTTTTTAAAAAAATATTCAAGCTTCTTTATAAGTAGAATTTTTTTTAAGGGAACACTTGTGAATGGTAAGAGAAGGATGGAGGCTGTCTAGATGAGGACTGCTTGTGCCTAAGATAAGACATAACAGTATAGCTTAATGTACTCACTCTTGCAGTGTGTTATTCAAATATTAGAGACACTAAACCTGTACAGCTATGGAAATATCAAAGTATCGACTTCAGGCCTGATCCTGCATTCAGGTTTGTTTATTCTTTTACATGCTTCACTCCTTAAAACAACAGGAATGGAAGAAGGTTATATGGTGGCCCAGTGGTCATTCTGTATTTATCACAGCTCCCGTTCAGATTTTCCCTGAGGAACCAGAAAAGGCCACACGTTGACAGTGTAAATAGACTTGCAAAAGTATTTGACATTTCAAAATTACCTTTTTTCCAATATTTTCAACACAAACTCAGTTCTATATTGTTTTATAGAGTGTTCGGAGGCTTTCGGTATTTCCCTCTAAAGCTGTCATCAAAAGTCTGACAATGGCACTTGATAAAATATCCAGATTCAAAACAAAATATATCACGAAAAGACAATGGATTTCAGGGAAACAGGTGGTTACCAAAAGAAAAAGAAAAAAAAAAAAAAGAAAAGGCAGCTGATTTCTGACAGCAAGTGCCTTTTGAAACCTGACCAACTCTACTGAGACCGGGCTGCAGTGAGAGTCATGAGCAGGGGTCAAGAGACTGGAGCTGCTTAGGCGCTTAATTGGCTCTGTCAAATACATGTTCATTCACATCTGCCGAAAGTTTATAAAACCATCTGAGAGGATATTTGGCTGAATTTTGTAAACAGATACCTGATAAAATAGTGTTGGCCAGGAAAACAAAAAGCCCCAGCAGTTTTTAAGCGAGGCTATATTCTGGGTTTGGAATTTTCCAGTGGATGATGATATATCTCAAATATCTTTTGTTTCTGTATGTGTCACTTGCTGGAGCCTAAAGTGTGATACCCTTTATTCTATTGCTGAAAATTCATTGCATCAGAGGAAAAAATAAAAAGGAATAATTTATCTATTGGTTATAGAAAGAGTCATCCACACAAGGAGTGAATCTCACAGTATTTCCCATATGATTCTCTTTGTGTGTCCCAAATTTGGTTTCTTGACTAAGTTATTCAAAGTCCTTATACCACACTCATCATTCATCATGGTATTGAACGCCTTTCTAAGTGACGTGACTAATATCTGTGACGTATTTTGCTCTCATCCTCTTCCGAGGGAACAAGCACTTGAAGCATAGGGGTTTTCCTTAGTTGTTTGGGGTTTTTTTTGTATTATTGTGAATAAGTCTTTCACAAGGCCTTGGTGGCGCAGGAGGTAAGAGTTTAATCATAGATTCACCTGATTCCTCTCTTTCTCCGTGGTATTCGCTCCTACATCAGCAGTCGGTCACTCTATCCACCACCTATTCCCCAGGCAGATCTGGTTCTCGGGCTTTTTTCCGCCCACCACCTGTTGTTTTCCTCTTCCCAAATCCTTCACGAAGACTCAGTCATCAGCTGCCCAACCATGGTCATAGCCCAGGATACCCATTGCTTTTCTTGTCTCTTTTTTTGAGCTCTTTCAAAGACCCCGAAGTTGTCAGACTTCAGAGGGGCTTTTAATCCCCAGTCTACCATTTCTGGCACCAAATAGTTATTTTTATCATCGGCTTTCCCATCAACAGATTTCCTGCAGCATTTCCCAAATTTTAAGGAAACCAAAATATCTGACAAGAAGACTAAGCCCTTTTTAAGGCAAAGCTAGAAAGTTAATGTGAACTGGCCAGAATTTGATATTCATTTAGCCATAGGGATTTTCCAGACAAAGCGAGGAGGAGATTCAGATTAAAGTGAGGCATACGCTTCAGGGCAGGAGGAAAGCCAAAGATGATGGACCTTTCAAAGTTGTTTTCTTTTGGATCTGTACCATCCACTGGCAAATCAGCCCGTCCAAGGGCAATAAGGCAAGACCAAGGCAATATACGGACTCGCCTCCTTGACCACCGGAGGCCATTTCACCAGCTGCTGCCCGTGTGTGACAGCTGCCTGGGGCTCTGATTAGCAGCAGAACTTCTTGTCTCGCCTCTGCCAGGGCTGTAAACACGATGATGATGTGCGTTATGCCGGTTCCCTCTCAGAAACGGAGTGTTGGGCAGACTTCAGCATGTGTTCCCCCAGGATGTACTGGGGATGATGCAGCCATGGAGCCAAGGCTCGTTTGGATCAGTTTGTCTTTTTATCTCTCAGTTTGGGTATCCAATGTGACTTGCAGGCTGGGGTAACCCCCCAGACCATCCCCACGAAGCCGAGAATTGCCTTCAGCTCGCAGAGCTAATTGCGGGTGGACATTAATACCTCCCTGCGTAGCAATAGCCTCCTGCTCACCTTCGCTGCAGACCTGCACGTGGTAACGAGCCACGTGCTGTCCCCGCAGCCAGAGAAACGGAGGTAAGAGGGATGGAGGACTGTGCAAGAAGGCGGTTCGGAGGGCCAAGAGCCCCCGATCTGAGCAACTCTGAGGAAAGAGCAGGGAAGACATGGAGAGCCCCTGGAAGAGGAGGTGGGTTGTGTGGCATGGGGGAAGGAGCCCCATGGAGGGGTCTCTGCGGAAAGAAATCAGGCAGGTGCTTGGGATGCTCCGGGTGCTCAGCCTGAACTCTCAGCATCGCTGCGAGGTTTGTCAGCCTCTTCTCGAGCCTCGTCCAACCCCACCTTTGACTCCTCCTAGAAAAAGGCAACGTAGTCTCTCAGACACAGGCGCTCAGAGACTTTGGGCCAGGACACAGCACCACCTCCGTGGTGGGACGGAGCCATGGCCATGAGCCCTCCCCACGCCCCCAAGTATGGCCCCCACAGTGACAGCCTAGTTGTACCCTGGGAGAGAAGGCATCTGGGCTGTGGCTGAGTTGATTTTCCTTTGTCCACTCTCATGGGCACTGTCACTGCCGGGCAAGGCAGGGACCACATGGAGATACGGTAACATAGATAGGCAAGTGAGAGGGAAGGAGAATTATAGGGTTGCATTGTTCAAGCATGTATGGAAGGGATATGCTTTTGGTACCTGAGAGTACTCCCAAAGCTCTATTTATTACACTAATACAAAAAAAAAAAAAAGTGAAAGAAGGCTGTTAGTGTTTATCTGAAGACTCTACCAGGTTATTTTTAAAGATTAATTTTAGCATACCTCTCTCCTTGGGAAATGAGGAGAGAAAGCACTGGACCATAAAGCAGTCCAGGTCAGGAGCCTACACAGGCAATTTAAACCAGCATAAATGCCCATCCCTGTTCCTGCTGGGTTAGCCCTGGCCTGGAGCAGGTCCCTGGGCTGACCGGTTGTGTGGCTGGAGGGTGGCCCCATGGGGCTCCCGGGGACCACCATGGACCCCCTGCCAGCGAGGAGGCATGGGAGCACCAGGAGATGATGGGCAAGTAGAAATGATGGAGAGCACTGGAGCCTCAGTGGCCCCAGGCTGGCCCATGCCGGGGGAGCAGTGCTCGGGTGGAAAAGAAATAGCGGTGCATCTTGCCTAGTATGGGGGAACACGGGATGAAAGGTCCATCTTCCCAGCAAGCCGGCTTAGCAGTCCCTTGGCCATCTGCGAGCGTGTCCTACCTGGCTGTGTCAGAAACCTTAATGGGGGAAACTATCCGCCGCCTTCTGGGTCCGTGCTTTTTGTGGGATGTTAGTAAAGATCAATGGTTAGCTAAAAATCAATCGGCTAAATTCAGATGGAGGTCTAGGACCAGTTTGTCAAACAGCGAGACGTGTGTTTTTGTCAGACAGAGAGAATGTGTTTTTCCTACGCTTGTCTTTAATTTGTGTTAGTACTTGGGCTCGGCCTTTTTTCCTGAGCCTCTCTAAGCCCATCAGTACATGGAATTAACACAACGTTAATTTACTGTGAGGGTGAGGTCCTGACAAAAGCACAGCAAACCCCAATCTGCAAAATAAACTATGTTATCAGTTACGCTTCCCCAGCTCTGGTGACTGGTGCAATTTTCTGGCAGTTAACAGTGTCTAAATTAAGAAACTAATCAGAAATAATCCTCTAAATTATACTGGTTCTTATTTACTTTCTTTTATCTTGATACAACTTCTTAAAAGAATATTTTTAACAGATCTTTTAAACATATCTAATAAGAGGCAATAGACAAAATGTCATAATTTCCATATGAAGGAGTTTCTCTTAGTGCAATTCCTATCTAAAAAGCCATTTTACCCTAATATGGTCCCACAATCTAAGTAACATATTCTGTCGCAATGACTTTTGCATCAAAACAATTTTTCTGTTTCATATCAGAGAAGAAATGTTGAATATTTAAATTCCATATCCTTTTTGATCTTAATTCCCATCACAGAAGAGCTCTTTAGGCCTCATCAATGTGCTCTAGGTGCAATATTAGAGTATATTTTTCATATTATGGGTTCTAACCCAAATTAAGGAACCAAAAGGGAAGAAGCTATACATGCCTGGAAGGGAAAGGGATTCTGCCCGGAGCATGTAGGAGGGTAAAGCATCAAACAGAAAAGTAACGAAAGTCTAAAATAATGGTTTAAATGCCTTGCTACAGAGTCCTTGCTTAAAATCTAGCACTTGGCTCTCTTCTGATTTAAATACTTTGCATTCCTGTTGACTTCAGTGGTGTTTATATTCAAATAAGTAAAGGCACTATAAGGCCATATAGCACAACTGTGGGTTGCAATAAATTATAGTGGATTAAATAGGATAACTAATGAAATACAAAGAGGTGTTTAAAGCCACCACTCCCTTGTAAGCATTTACATTTCAGCTGTATAAATTACATGAAAAATAAACAGTGTCCAGGAAATAAATGTAGATAATGTTGTCTATGAATTCATACTCCAATGGCACAGGTCCTGAACCACCAAGAGGAGGCCCCACTAAATGTCGTGCCAAAGCCAGGGGTGGATTTTACTTGAGTAGTCTTTGAGTCACATCCAACCCTAAAAATAGAGGGGCTTTGGGCACATCGGGTAGAAGGAAAAGATAGGAGAGGGGCCAGCTAAGGTCCCGCGGGTCAGCCCATTTGTGAGATGTTGGATGGTGGGAGCGGGCTGCCGCACTCCGGGAACGTGTATGGGATGCGTGCGATTGCATTTCTCCTGCTTACCGTTCTGGTCACGTGGGTTTTGGGGTGGTGGCCCTGTCCCCGCTGGCGGATGCTCCTGCCCTATCACCACCCCTTCAGAGCCACCCTGAAGCTTGCTTCTTCCAGGGACAGAGAAATCGATACGTTTTCCCATTTGAGAAACGGTGTAGAACTTGAGGAAAGGTGTTCTAAAATATCTTAAAATTTGTATTGATTTTCTGAATCAATATTTCAGGATTTTTGAATTCCAGAGTAGCCATACATCCGCCCTGTGTTTCGTTCCTGTCTCTCTGCATCTATAAACGGTAGTCCGAGCACATCACGTGCTGCAGAGAGAGAAGTGGCTGCGCAGCCGGTTACTCCCATACCGTACTTGCGAGGAGGAAAACACTGTTTTGATAGGAGTACCACAACTACAACTATACTGGTACTAATTACTCTTTAAAGCAATTCTGCAGTGCGGGTCAATTAAATCAGTGGTCAGTGCAGAGAAATAAAGGCCGCTGTGCAAATCCCGCTCCCTGGGGCTGGGCTGGGTGGGAGGGTGGAAGGAGAGAGGGAGAGGGGACGGCACCCTCTATCTTGGCATTTTCTGCTGTGCATTAACGCTCCTGGGGGAATGGGCGAGCACAAAACCCGATGGTGGCCCAAATCTCGACTCTTTTGCCACCATCGGTGCTTGCAGGACACTCGGGCACTCCTCCGCCGTGGATAAACAGACGATCCCTTTTATCCGGACGAGTGAAAAGACACACGGCTGCCTATTAATCTCCAAAGTGGAATGTAGTAAAGTTTATACACAACACGGTTCCAGTTGTTAAATTAGTGGAAGATTAACAATCCCAAGCGTTCAATAAACAGAAAAGACAGCAAACAAATGAAACGTGTTAGTCAAGGGAAATTTTGGCTTTAATGCAACTAATCCAGTACTTGTTTCTTGAGCCACAAGTCAAAGGAACTGGAGGAGGAGAACATAATGTGGTCTGGGTTTCATTTTGAGGACTCTATTTAATTTTTATTGCTGCACTGATAATTTGACTTTGCAATTAACAAAAATATCTACTGTTCCTCAGATACTTCTCTCTTTAATGGTTTAGGTGGTTAACATGGGAAATGTTTTGAACTCGAGAGTTGCTTCGTGGGTAAAATAGCTCGATACCCTATTTAAAAAAAAATCTCTTGGATTTATCTTTAAACACATCAGCTCATTAAAAGTATTGACGTGGCTGCGCTTTAAAAAGGGACGGAACCAAAGCACCTTAACCTCTTTGGGAAAATGAAGACAGCTATCTAAGCGTAGCGTGAGATGCCTTAATATGAAAGTAGCGCAGGGCAGGAGAGCTAGAAGAACTATTTAATGTTTACACATGCTTTTCATTCCCAAGGATCTTCGCGTACCCGGGGAGGATCCCTCCTGCCAGCTCCGGGCCGGAGCGGGGCCCTGCGGGCGGTGGGCACCCCGGCACAGCTCCCGGCCCCCGGAGCACCCGTCCTCCATCTCCCCTCCCTGACTGTTTGCTTTAGATCTCTTATCGCCCATCACCCTCCGGGCAATATCATTGAGCAGCCCGCACCTGGTGAACCGAGTGCTTGAGCTTCATGTCAGAGGGGATTTTAGTTGCTTAAACAGAAATAAACTACTAAGGAGAATTTGCAGGGCTGCAAACCTGGGTTTTGGGGGGCTTGCTTATTTTTAGGACAGACCCAAAATAAGCTCTCCACAGTTATGTACTGAGAAGGATTCGGTAAGGCACGTACCTACCGTCGGCTCTGACAAGCTGCCCGGCTAAGTTTATTAAACCCCTGGAATCCGATCCCTTTAAATATTAAAAATAATCCACTGTATTGCATCTAATTGAAACCCACTGAATACTTAGAGGAAAGGAGAGATGAGTCAATCCCAACACCTTTCACCCACAAGTGCACCAAGAGTTTTCTGATCTTCTTTAATCATAGAGCTCCAATGGCCGGATTCGTCACAGGAGTGCATCTCCAGCCATCTAATCTCTCTGCGCTCGGCTCGGGTTTCCCCCGTCCCGAAGAATCACACACAACCTCTTTGGGGATTTTCTTTTCCCTTCCCACATCTGCAACTCGCTTGGAGCCTGCTTTTTTGTTGTTGTTGTTGTTGTTCCATGCCTTCTTTCCTGTCCACTGGGACGGAGCTGTGGCCAGGCTGTGAGCGGGGAGGTCCGGGGCGAGCGGGGAAGGGCTCGGGCACCGTACGCCAGACACCCGGTACACTGGATACTCTCAGGCACAACCCAGATACTTTGCCCTTTGCTCAGTTGCCGGGTGTTTAATGCCTCCAAAACGACAGCAGTAAGGCAGAGACTCTTGTGAGACAAATTCCCAAGTTTAGCGAGTGTCGGAGCATCAGGGAACGATAAACCCAACTTTTAATTTTGCTGCTGGGTCAGGTGCATTCTCTCCTTTCTTTTTTTCTGGTTCTCGTCTTTTCGGCCGTGCTGCCATCCTTGATAGCTGCCCTCCATACCGCAGCATGGGGTCAGCCTGGCACAGCTCCACACTGGCCACGGGACCCTGCCGTCAGGACGAAGGGTGAATTACCCCCCCGGCTACCCCCATCCCTTCTGCACGGGGAAGAGGGATTTTGTGCCTCGTTTAGGAGTCTCGCTGTCCAAGCAGCGCATGGGGCTCCCGTAAAATCCCAAAAGGGAAGCCTAGAAATTTGGGGAGGCTGTCAAACCCTCCCTTGCACCAGCCAGGGCCAAACCCCATAACTCTGTACTGTGTCCAGCTCTGAAGCTCTCAGCACAAGGAAGACATGAACCTGTTGGAGCGGGTCCAGAGGAGGGCCACAAAGATGATCAGAGGGCTGGAGCACCTCTTCTGTGAAGACAGGCTGAGAGAGTTGGGGTTGTTCAGCCTGGAGAAGAGAAGACTCAGGGGAGACCTTGTAGTGGCCTTCCAGTACTTAAAGGGGGCTTATAAGAAAGATGGGGACGGACTTTTTAGCAGGGCTTGTAGCAATAGGACAAGAGGTAATGGTTTTAAACTAAAAGAGGGTACCTTCAGACTAGATATAAGGAAGGAATTTTTTACATTGAGGGTGGTGAGACACTGGCACAGGTTGCCCAGAGAAGTTGTGGATGTCCCATCCATGGAGGTGTTCAAGGTCATGTTGGACGGGGCTCTGAGCAACCTCTTCTGGTTGAAGATGTCCCTGCTCATTGCAGGGGGATTTGGACTAGATGACCTTTAAAGGTCCCTTCCAAGCCAAACTATTCTATGATTCTATGATGCTAACTGCCTCCCTGTGGTTACCTGAGGGTTCGGTCCCTTTGCGGCAGCCCTTGCAAGTCCAGCATGTGCATCCTGGCGCCAGCTGCAGCCACCACCTGCCTGTACCTCGCTCCGTGCTCATCGGCGGTGTCCTCCACCAGCACGCGCATGGTGTTGGTTAGCTGTCACATAAGGTGACACTGCCTGGGTAAGTGCGCACACACATTTGGATGGGGAGGAGTGTGTGTGTGTGTGTTCACCACTCGATGTATGTGGTAATTGTCACGTATGAGTCATATTCCATTTCTATGACAGTTGATGCCAGTAGAGACAACTACACGAGCAGTGGCAAGGAACAAACACAGAAGGGGTGTGCTCGCCGAACAAGTACGTTCATGAGCAGCTTTAATAAATTTATATATAATAGACACATGCATTTCCTCGTTTGCAAAAGACTAATCTGCACCTACCACAGAGCTCTGTTATAGAAGCAGTTTTATGCACATAAATTGTGCTGAAATCCCTGACTAGAAGGCATGGGACAAGATCCAGGGTACAGATCCCCCCATGTGACAGAAAGCTGGCATAACTCTAGCAGGCACGAGAAGAGACCAATTATTTTAATTGTTTGTTGGTGTTCTAAATTCACTTTTGCTGTAGCTGCAGAGTGACAATTCTGAGCTATTAGGTGATGTTTTCTTCAGAAAAAATGTTGTGGTTTCGGTGCCTGTGATTGAAAGGGTGGGTTTTGCCGCTTTATCCCGTCCACATGCAGCCTACAAACTGTGTCTAATGAAAGATGGTTATGTTTGTATTCCCGTCTTTGCTCTTTCACATAATCCTTTCCCTGCTAAAATGAGGCCGAAAGGCCTCTGGGCAGACGTTGTTCACTGAAGGTGAAATTATGCTTGATATTAAGAGCAAGTACCCTGTGCTATTTTTAAGGCACAGGGTATATTCTGGCCACCCAGCAAGCTCCTTGCAGACTCTTTGCGGGCTGGATGCAGGGTAAACCTCGAGGCTGTGAGATCCAAGTGCCACCAAGCCCAGGGCATTGACACGCAACACAGATGCCCGGGAGAGGCAGAGACCGTGGCCGCAGTTTGGCCGACCCCTGTGTCCAAGGGGTGGGCTGGGGAAGCACTCGCCACCCTCTTTCTCTCTTCATCTGGCTGATGACAATGACTTTACGTAGCTGAGCAGAATTTGGGCTCGGTTCTCGAAGATGCTGAGGGTTTTCTCGTCCCACTGATGTTCGTGTGGAGCATCAGTGGCTCCGCTGTGTGTGCTGCGATCGCTGAATCACCGGCGAACGGCGTCACAGCCCAGTCATCTTCTTACAAATGCGACATGCCGGCAACCTCCAATTGTGTTTATAATCCATTGCAATTTTTAGCATTACTTGAGTCGGAAAAGTTTATTTCCATGAACTTTCCATCCCTTTAATGTGAAAAAATAGCAAAGATAGGTAACTAGGAAACATGAATAAACATAATTAAACATAAAATGCTTGTAGCGTTATAAGAACTGACCTCAGCCAATTAAAATTATTAATAGAAAAAATACTCTAGTGTCAAAACCCAAGTACATCAACAGCATTCTCATTTGTGTAATCAGGATTAGTTTATATTTCCTGACAACCGAGTGAGAGGCAGTCCAAATTGTAGCTTCTTGACCTTTTTCTCATTCAAAAACAGGTCGAGATACTACGTGAATAAAATGGGGAGTGTAAAAGACACATTTGTGGCGAGAGACTGAATCGCCAATTATGTATTGACTAACTATGGACCTTTTAAGAATGTCACCCTTTTCAAATATTGACTTTTTTATTGCTTCTCTTACAATTGCAATGGCGGGAATTTAAGAGCCCCACAAACTACTTTATCATATTATTATTTTATCAGTAAATTTGGACCTTGTACATCAATCACTACAATGCACAACCTCCACCGAGACAGAAACCAGATGTGCGTGCTTCTGCTTTCTTCTTTATAGTATCTACAGCATCATTAGTGCCTCTGCTACAGTTTAAATTGAATTCAGCAAAAAGCAATGGTCTTCCCCCCCTGCAAGCGATCTGATATTGCTGCAGGGATAAATCAACATTATGTTGATTGACAACTCGTACTCCTTCTTACTCATTCCCTGTTGCTGCATGGAAAAGGGTGAAGTATAATTTGTGTATGCAAAAAAGAATTTTAACTAGCTGGGTATGGGAAAAAGATACTCGGTTTCACGGTAAATGCTGTAAGGCGGGCATGCCGTGACAATGACACCGAGAAGCTCGATATGCTGAATTAACCAAACCGAAATTACCAGCAAAGGGCCTGCCTGCCCGTTTCTCCCACCTGCAGACGGGGGTGTAGCTTTCCTTTTGAGCGCCACTTGGTTCTGACGCCTGTGCAACCCAAATGGGGAAAACCTAGGTGCGCCTGAGACAGGCTGGGAGATGTCATTTCTCAGACATGACAAGAGAGAACTCTTTCTGGGGTCACCTGGGAATCCGTGGGAAACCTCAGGTTGTCTGATCATTGCATCCTACGTATACTACGAATTTTAAAGGCGAGGGTATGTGTATACCTCCAAGCTTACAGTACGTCTTGCGGACAAAGGAGCGAAGCTCTGACCAGGGCACTGTCTCCGTGTGATGACTATCGGTTGCTTCACAAACTAATACCAATCTTTTGGGGCTCATTCATACAAAATTCTCCTTGAAGTCAGGGTCTGATTGAAAAATAAGGAGCCCGGCTTGTATGTGCATTAAAAATCCAAACAGATCATTATTTACACTACTTTTTCATTTTCCCAGTAATCAAGCACTGGCTGGTAATAATCCCCAAAGGGCTGATTATACCGGCAAGATACAGCAGCTCTCTGACCACACCTCTTCCCCGGGAAAATCTCTATACCGGAGCAAAAGGCAGTGTCTTTCTAGCAGAGCAAAACGGGAATTTCAGTGCATGGAATTTGATGGTTCTCACGTTCTTAGCAGAGCCGAGCTGGAAGTGCGTACCATAGAGTGAGGACTTGTCAGGCTGTCCATAACACGCTTCCTTTCCAAAATTAAAAAACTTGTTCTGATTGCAAGCAGACTTTTTCAGAATATGTGCCTTCTCCTTCGCTCCTGAGAACAAGCCAGCAGATGCTTGGGTGTCTCTAAAGCATGATACTCGCTGCTGCTCATCTGCATGTCTAGTGTACCAGGAGAAGAGTCCTTCCTCCAGGAATAACATGTGTGTAATGTATTACATTACAGCTAATTAAAGTAGCCTCTGCTGCTGCTGTTAAACTTGACTCATAGATCATCCAAATATTTGCAGGCATCGTCTTATGAACACAGAATATTAAAACTGTGCTGTCTTATCACTGTGCAAAAAGGCTGCTGAAAACGTGCTGCCCGGGTGAAATCAGGTACCCACACCAATACGGTCATACCTAGAGAGCTGAATGGGGTCATGGGGAGAAGTCCAAAACAGTAAAATAAAACGCACACGTTAACTTCACAAGTTCCAGTTACGATCCTCATGTTTGAAATGGCACTCAAACATCCAGCTCGCTGTGAGATATAAGGCTATACCCGTGTATTAGAGTGGGGAAAGAAATGGCTGATGTATTCCTAATGGCAGAATTTGAATATTACAGCAATAGCCGAGCAGGACTTGGCCTGAAGAGCTACCTTTATTAGCGACTATGTATCAGACAGCAAGAGCTGGGTGTGATTCCTCAGGCCCAGGCTGTTAGCGAGGACTTTGAAAAAAACATCTCCTTTCTTGTAAATTGAGTAGATTTGGACTGGAAATCGCTGGGACAAAAAAGGTGGAACTGTCTTCACAGCTCAGTGACACTTTTAGTTCAAACACGCAAAACCAAACCCCCGAGTGCAAGAAGGATGGTAATGTGGGACTGGAACATGATTTTTAAAGAAGTTCTTAAAGCTGCAAAGGATATTAACCACCAGGATTGTTTCCCTTAATATATATTAAAAGCTTTTTTATATGAAAGGCCTTAGGTGTACTCAAATTTCAAACGCCTGGGATGTTTTATTACTTTACTGATCTAATAAATGCAGGTGTTTCATAGCAAAAGCACACAGGCAATCAGGCTGTCTGAAGGCAGCAATGAGTTGCAAACATTTCTCCTAGTATAAATAAACGGCCACAGGCGCACCAAAGCGGATGGGCCTTTGGCGTTAATTGCAATTAGACGGCAGTCAGGCTTTAAGGTGTAGAAAGATACTTGTTTAAACCCATCCATAAAAAGAGACGGGATATCGTCTTCTGAACATCGACCGCCTCCAATTTTACCAGTGAGGGGACCGGGGAGGGCGGAGGCGAGGTTCCAGGCTGGGGGTGAAGCGGGTGCCTCTCCCCTGGGTGGCTCTCGCCGTGGGACACGGCATGAGGTGCCGTGATGCCCCACGGGCCCACGCGTGGGCTCCTGCCGGCCGCAGCCAGCCCCCGGCCGAGCAGCGTGCCATCTCTCTGTCTTTACCAAGATCAAATGGAGCTACTCAATCAGGGGATGCCATTATTGTCTCCACCATGCAATTTCCACTATCAATAATTTACTGTATGTGCTGCACCGGCAGAACGGGGGGAAACCGGCAAGACAGATTTTTTGACAGGAGGGAAGGGGAAAAAAACCCCCACCCTGCGGGGGCGGCCGGGCACAGCCGAGCGGGGCCTTTCTCCCGGGGATGCCGCGGGCACCGCGGCCGCCGCCGGCTCGGCCGACGGGCGCTGGGGCGACGGGCGGCTCCGGCTGCCGGTGCCGGTGCCGGTGTCCGGCCGGGGCAGAGCCGCCTCCGGGCCGCCTGGATTGAGCACCCGCGCCCGCTGCGCGCCTCCAGAAAGTCACCGGTGTAACGTTACCTGGGGCGCTCATTAATAAGCAATGCCTGTTATTATCTTGATTGCATTCCTAATAGGCAAACTACGGAGAGGTCAGCGCGGGAGCGATATTTAAATGGATCGGGCTTGCTTAATACCCGCCGGAGTAAACCAATATCCC
>VUYV01000218.1:1333990-1355605 GCA_008711295.1 Anarhynchus alexandrinus
CACCGGCATTCCGGAGCCGGGGGGGGGTTGTCCCTCCGCCGGGGAGGGAGTTGGGCCCTGCGAGCGGCGCTGGGTCGGGGGAGGAGGAGAGGGGGGAGGCTGGGTCCTTACCCGCCGCGTCTGGTTTCCTACCGGTGCGGAAAACACTTATCCCTCAGCCGGGAAGGAATTAGCCTGAGACGGTAAATTTGGTTGGCAAAGGTTTAATTAATACTTCGGAAGCCTTGCGCTGTCCCACTGGCTTTTTTATTATTATTACTTTTCCTTTCATAGGGTTAAAAGCATAAGGTGTTACAACTGTGGGGCCACGCTTGCTTTGCTTGTTTATTTTTAAGAGGTGCTGTCGGTATCTTGGTTTGCACAGTGTGGTTAAAATATGTACTTTTCCTTTCAGTTTATTGTAGTTTGCTGTTCTGAGGTTATGACTATTGCGAGATCAATAGTCATTACTTATTTATGTTTCTAGTAACACGGTTCTAATGAATGCAAAGAATCTATCCCGGCGATACTTTCTTTTTTTTCCTCAGCAAGTATTTCTGTAATCTTTAATTCATGGTGTGCTAAGTACATAAAATGAATTTCCTTGGTCATCTTTAGATGCGCGCAAAGGGCCGGGCGATGAGCCGCCTGCTCGCGGGCAGGAGCAGCTTTTGCGTCACTAAGTTTGAGTGGCTGTTGGGCAGCAGAAGTGAAGGTCTCCTTCTGCTTGCACGTGGTCGGCTGTCTCAAGGGAGAAGGTCTTCGTATCGTCCTGCTCGTTTGTGTCAGGTAGCGCCTTGGTGCGAACCGCTGGCAGAGCAGGAGTGCTGCCTGCGAGTGCTTGGGTGAAAACTCGACCCCGGTGGTGGCCCAGAGTTAGTCTAGGTATGGAAGAACGTAAGCAGAGGGGACGCTCTTGGCTCTGTCCGGGCTGCGAATCCCGTGGTTTGGCATGCGAGAGGAGGTAGCAGCTGTCAGAGGGATGTGCGGGCTCCCCGCATGCGGAGCGGCAGGGCACTGGCTGTGTAAACAAACCCGGAGCAAGGGAAAGGGAGAAGGCAAACTGCGATGTTCTCCTGCCTGCTCCAGGAGTGGTGCCGTCCCTCACCTGGGTCTCGGGGGAAAGCAACGGCTTCATTTCGACTCTAAAATACCTTGAAGGAACTGGCAGACGTTTCAGCTATTTACCAGATACAGGAGTCTTTCTACAGGGCTCTGTAATTCACAGCAATTTTCTGCTGTAGTACTATCACTTAATGTTCAGCTTCACTGAACCTCGGTTGGGAAAACCCATTTGTAAGTTGCGTGCCTTCTGTTCATGTCGCCAGTGCTCTCTGCTTTCCGGAGCTGCAGGGTAGATCCTGTTGTTATATGGCTGTGAAATCAGGGTAAACCGGGTCAGAAGGATCAAGAACACTTTATCTGAATAATCCAGATATAACAGTGGAGGAAAATGGGAAAGGACTTTTATCTTGGAGGGAGTAAGGCTGAACTGAAAAAAGTTTAATTTCAAGCAGCGTGCTTTTAAACACGAAGGCATTATGTTGTAGTGTAGTGCTACGGGAGTACTACAATATGCTGGAATACTACGAAACGTAGTGCACAGATGCAAAGGATTTTAAAGACTCATTAAAATGTGAACGAATATAGTGGAAAATACGGATCTATGCTTTTGCTTAGAAGCTTTGCACATAGTGACAGTGCAGAGCTGAAAGTAGCTGCAGTTGAAAGTCCTTGCAGTACCTGTAGCACTTTCTGCAACTGTTACTCTGCTGTTATAGTGAAGAAAACACAAGAAGCTGCATGTCTGGCTCAGGTAATAGTTCTCTGCTGGGGTGCAGGTATAAAAGCAGGTCACAAGGAACTTGTGAGTAGGAGACCCACTCATCCCTTCTACGGATAAGCCTGCATGAAGATGAGAAACAAGTCACTCTGAATTGTGTAATAAGTGTGGTCCTATATATAGAAAAAAAAATAGTATTTCCCATATCTGCCTTCCTGGGTTGTATAAAAGGCTGAAACGTTCTAAGAATGTGCCATGTGCCTACACTAGTGATCTCATGTTAGGCATTGTGTGACTTGGTGGAGGCTCCACTAGAAGAGGATATATGCTTTTAATAGGTTAATTGCTAACTTGTCTTGACCTGTTTTCAAGCATATGTTGTGAGCGCTTGGTTCCTCCTAAATAGCTAAAATGCTGCTTAATTAGGAAACTCTCAATCATTTCTTAGATCAGTTCATACACTGGCATTCTTGGTAATGCTTAGCTGTGAACACCCTCTAAAAGGAAGCTTTTAAAAGCACTGAAGCTAAGCTATTTTTGTGTATTGCCAAAATGAAGTGGTAACTCCTCTTTGTCACCATGAAGACCTACTGTCTTCAGTTCTTGCTAGGAAGGTGCTGTGCATAACAACTCTTTTGTTCCCTGCATCCCTGCAGTACACCATTAGGAAGCAGTACAGGTGTGTATTGAGCAAGCTGCCTGGTGCACAAGCTGGGATGGGGCTGTGCTCACTGTCTGTCAGTTCACAAATCTTATTCTTTCCCTTCCTTATCCATACCTATTATTCAGTCTTATCTTTGCCTGTAAGTTGTTTGGGGCAGAGATCATCTTGCCTGTGTTCTATTCCTGGCACCTGACAAGGACTTCTCGGGCTCTTGTAATACAAACAGTAACAGATTTTGCTATGCGGTGTATATGGGCAACTCTGCCATGGTGCCTTAAACTTGCGTGTTATCAACATAAATCCTTTTGCTGCTTGATTTGGAAACGCTGGAATATACAACAACAGAAGAATAAAATGCTTTAATTTTGGAGACACATGTGGGAGTTAATAGGGTAACCATTATACTATGGCCCAGGTCCTCTGATACAATCTTATGATGGCCATGTTGCTTACTGTTCTAGGCTCTGAGCAGTCTGATGAGGAACTCGGCAGTTGTTGTCCATGCACAACAGGACAGTCAGTCACATGCATTAAGTGCAGGCGATCTGTAGGGTCAGGCTCATGGAGCAGTCTGAAATGCTGAAGATGCTGCAGACTTGACTGAATGGGCAACAGTCTTATGAGAAAAAAAAAAAAGCCAACCTTATCTCAGGCACAGTTTCTACCCTTTATAAATTGTGAACAGAGGGTTGGCTAGGATGATGCTGATTTGATGCGATTGTAATCCTTTGGTAACACTGATACTAGTGGTAGCAGAACGTCCCATTACAGCATAATTTAGGCACCACAAATGGCTACAGCTGTCTGAGGATGAGTACCATGGACAACCGGAGGAAGCAAAAGGAAACTTTAGTGAATTTTCATGCCCCTGTGACAGCTGCCATAAGGCTGTAGCAGTTGTATACTTTCCTTGGTAAGAATATTGTATCTTTCAGAGAAGTCATTTTTTGAAACCAGTTAATTAGGACAGTTATTTCTGGCCGTGGCATTTGTACAGAACAGAAGGCATGATTGTTCTTATGTTTGTTTCTCCGAGTCCTTTGATCGACTAGAAGCTCTCGATGCTTTACGCTATAAATTACCTCAATGCTTTGGCAGTTCATTTCTTTTCTTGTGTACTTGGTTAGGAAAATGCAGAAATCCTTGTGACTCAGCTTCAGACTACTATAAATTATGAAGAAATGGGGGAGGGGGTCACATTTCAAATTAGGAAAGGCAATTCTAGGAGGATGGGAGGAATACTGGTTGCTAAATTTGAGACAAGCATCTCTTGGTATCTCAAAATCTGAGCAGCTACCGCCACCTAGAGATGCACGAACCAAACACGTCGCTATGGCTGGCTCTTGCAAGTGAGGCTGGACAATTAAAATGAGTGAGGCTGCTAATCCCAATCCTTTTTACTCCGGAGCAGTAAATTTAGTGTATGCGTGCGGGCTTTATTTAACCCTGTAACTGAGGTGGTACCTGTGAATTCTGTTCTAGCGATGCAGGTAACTAATCTTTGTAGTCTTCCTTGTGTGGTTCAAATAGGTAAACAAGAAGGATGGTTTTCAGTAAATCATTTGCTGACTGAACTTTAGACTACACCTAAAAATTATTTGCAAGTCAAATTTATACTGGCTTGTTACAGCTGTTGGTGAGACTTGGTAGTGTGTCCAAAGCTTGCACCAAAAAAGTGCAAGGTAGAACCAGTCCCTTAAGGATTTGAGTTGTGCTGGGGGGGAGGGGGGTGCGCCCCCACCCCAGCATTGAACTCTGCTTGGTAGAGGGTGCCCTTTAGTAGGTATTTCATGGAATAGCAAAAGAATCTTATTTTCTTAATGTATGGACTCAGTAGCCTTTAGTTTGGTTTCACTAGATACAGGATTTTCTCAATTTCAAAATTAAGTATTGAAGTTAAACTGGGTATGTGGGTATTTGTTGCTACCGCAAATCTAACAACATGGAACACACTTTTTATATCTGACCCTTGATCCTTAGGACGTAGTTTCCTGTTTTGTTTTGAGATCACAGCTTTCTGTTTTGTATATCAGCCTTTGGCCATAGCAGGTTCTTCCTCTGCATTTGGAAGAGAAGAATAAGCACTGCTGCCTATTTAATTTGTGAGGAACTGCTTATAAAGAAAAACAATGTGCCTTTTTTACCCACTGAACTCAATCTCATGTGCAATTGTTTCTGTTTGACTCTAACAGACACAGTACATTTCAGGGGCTTTTAGAATAACTACTAGCTTATGGCTATCAAATGCCCAGTGGAATAAGAAATCCAACACAACTAAACCTCAGTGGGAGTTGAACTTCCATCTCGCAGAACCTTGAAAATGCAAGCCACTAGTTGATGGCATGTACTGCATATCTTTCCAGGTTATGGTTTCGATAATTTCTTAAGTCTGTCAGTGCAAAGTATATTGGGATAGGTGCTTAATATATAGCTTCTGAAGGAATAGAGTTTTCCTGGGGGAAAATGAGGAGCTGTGATACAGGAGCATTTGCTGTTCAAGTCAGGAGGCAACTGCAGACTGGTTATACTGTAGGGTGTATGAGAGAGCTGTTGTACCAAACTAGTGTTTGAAAAACTACCTTAGACTCACCTGCAGTTCCACATCCAATCTCAGCCTTTCCAGTACATGCGCTGGGCCACAAGAAGGCTTGTAGTCCCTCGCATGCATGTAGCTTAGCAGGAGGAGTCTGGAAAAAGATCGAACTAAGTGAAGTCTTGAGCAAAATGCTGTTATATGCTCTTTATTAACTCAGCATGCAAAAGACTTGGAGCATGTTGATGCAGTTAAGGTTGTAATAGTAAGAACGGGACTAAGTCCTTTTTTTTTTTTTTCTCCCCTCCTCCCAGAATCCTGTAGTACATATCTTATAAAAGAGACTTAATCTTGTGCCAATTCTACTGCATGTTGTGCCTTATCTAATGTGATCAAAACCTGCTTTCTCTAAATATAACAGCTCCTGGAGAAATGCAGTTTTTTCTAGATCAAGGAATTAAAGGTTATGATCTCTGGATTCCTTAGTCCGTTATGCCATTTACTTTCTAAGCTTGGTGCAATGTTTAGTATCCATATGGTTTAGTTTACCCTTTACACTGGCCATGGCGCTCTCGGTGAGCGTTTAGTACTTGATATACTGAGATGAAAAGAAATGAAATCTAAACTTTATTCAAGGGCTGGATTAGTAAGTAAACCAACCTCCCCTTAGTCATAGCTGTCACTGTACTACAGAAGTGTATGGACACTTGGGATGAGCGACAGGACTTGTTTTGCGGTATTTCTAGATAATTGTGCCTGCTGGCTGCCTGCATTAAGACTTGGATCTTCACTTGCTATTTACATTCCTTTTGAGTTGATAATCCAGTTTGACTGAGCTGTAAATGCCAAGAGAGAAATGCTATTTGATAGAATTTGTACTGAAAGCCAGTGTGAGTCCAAGGGGGAAGCAAAGCCACTAACAAGTTCAAGCTGGCAAGGGTAACTTAACCAGAACCGGTGCCAGGAAACTGTGGTGAAGTATGAATTTGCTGCTGAACGTCAGGACCGCCCTTTATCTTTATAATGGGTTGAACCAAAACTAGAAATAAACATATCTGAAGTTCTCAGTTTTTGCTTTTCCAGATATAAACATTACAGTTTATGTCGATGTCATGGTTATTTTTTATTTTTTTTTGTTGGCAACTAATGTCCTGCATACTGGTGAAGAAGGATTTTTTTTTTTTATTTTATGGGATGCAAAGGATGTTTCACGTCTCATTACAACAACAGGGTACTTACTGGTATAGCGTTGGCAAGTTGCTGCCAATTAAATGGTGCAAAGAGAGGATAACTAAGGGCTGATTTGCATCTTCTCGCAGAAATATAAATTTTGTGTAACGACTAGCAAAAGAATGTCTGAAAATGAGTTTTCCCCTTAAAAGCTAATGATTGGTATCTGAATTTAAAATAAAGAACAAACCTACCTACCTCCCTTGGAAGACTTATTTTAAGTCCTTTTCTCACTCCGTTTTACACTAGTGATTCATATCTGCTGCCCCCAGTGCAAAACGTTTCTGCCATTGTAAGTACAAAAGTAGCAGGAATGTTAACAATAAACAAGGATGTTCCAAAAGTATGAGTGAGTGAATTTGACATGCCTTCACTAAAAAACAAATAAACAAACAAAAAAATCCAAAAAACAAACCAAAAGCAACCAACCGAACAAAAAAAACCCAGCAGAACTAAGATCTAAGAAACTGCTCAGAAGTCTAAGCCTCCAAAGAAGTCTACCTCCCAGTTTGACAGACCGAGATGCAACATCTTGAATTCCGTAATCCTCAGGCATGAACTTGAATCACCTGGTTCTTAATCAGTTTTGTTCAACACAAATACTGTATATTTTTTGCTTGCTCCGATTCCTGTAACTGTTACAAAAATTATAGAATCTTGTGCTTGGAAATAGCAGAAATCATTTCCCCTGCCTCTAGCTAATGGAACGACAGCTATGTAACGAGAGCTAGAAAACACAATAAATAACTTCCATGTCTACTCTAAATTAAACACTTTGGAGCAAGTCTTCAGTTGCAAAGCGCCACCAGACCTGTTAGTATTCAAGTTGTACTCACTAGAAAATGACTGCAGGGGAACTGCTGGTAGTCTGCATATCTTGTAATTAGTCATGTTCAGGCATACTTCAAAACATGATCTGTAGTTTTGTTGAGGACAGTGCTGAGCCATTTGTATTTCTAACACAAAGATGCATCTGTGGAGATGCATTAGGGGGGGAAAAAAGGTGACCAGAACTCAGTCATCATTTTTCCTTTCATTGTTTTGATGGGGATGGTGCTGCCACACTGGCTTCGTCCCCGGTAAGGCCTGGGCATCCACATTATGAGTAGGCATAGCCTTGTTCTTAATTTTATACAAATTAAGGCTGACCTTTGGTCCCTGGCAAGCTGCCTGGTTTGTGTTTATAAGGCTGGTAAATACCTACTTGTGCAGTAGTAGTTCTCCATGGGAATGGGTCTTTCCTGAATTTCATAGCAAATTTGCTGTGGGTAAAAGCAGCCTCTGGATAAGACAGGAAGTTGTGTTGTATTTGAAATCAAACCTCTTAGAGGTTTTAATGGTGGAGAACGTTTCTATTTTAACACTAGTTTTGCTTTTCTTGTTGTTCTCTGTTATATAATGGTTGAGCCCACAAATTAGAAGCATGAGGCTAAATGCTGAAGAATGAAGAAAGAAACAAAAAGCCATATGGCAATAGCAGGAGGTCCTGCCACCCCACCTTAGGCTCGTGACAACATGCCCTACATTTAACCTACAGTCAGGAACTAATTAACGACACAGATGGAAGTGAGCTAGCATATGTATTCAAAATAATACCCCTAAGGTTTTAATCAGCTGCCCTGCCTCTTTCTGGGTTAGACATCTAAGTTACCATAGAGAGATTTGCAAAATATGTGAATGATAGGCATGGTTAAGGCAGTTTTGTGTAGTGGCTGAAGTAAAGGACTGGGAGGGGGGGCTCCCCTCATCTCCTCTGGCTCAGCAGCCACTTGCTGGGCAATCCGGGGTAAGTTGTTTAAACGTCTTTATGGGCTTTGGCCTACCCAGAAGGAAAATAGGATTTCTGGTGTGGTTCTTCCTCACCTTAGGATGTTGAGATTCAATGTTTGCAAAGCACTTCGGAAGCTTTGATAGTGTATTCTTCAAGAAATGTTGTACAAGTCACAGCAGCATAAGTACCAGGTCTCTCTGCTCTTGCAACTTCTAAGTGTTTTTTTTTTTCCTCTCTAGAACTACTAATTATCTCTGATAAGACAGCTCTGCTTTTGATTTTGAATAGGATGGTGGCTTCTAGATAATCATGTTGCACAGAGATTTGGGAGAGGGAGACACTTAGCTGTTCTCAGCAGACTAATTGGGTAATTTAATGTTTCTCACTTTAACTTTCTCTTTCCTCCCCCACCCCCAGCTATTGGAAGAGAAAGAGGCTCTCCTTCCCTGCAGGGCAGTAGGATCTGCTTATGTGAAGGGACAGGTATTGAAGTTTTTCTAGAGAGGTGTTTATTTAATGACTGAAATCCCATATACAAACCTAACCTTCGGAGCTTAAGGGCTCTCACAGTGAGAGCACTACACTGGCAGCAAAGCTGCTTTCTTCAGCAGGGGTGTGTGTGCATGAAACAAGACACGCAAGTGCAGAGCGGAGGAAAGTTAGGTGGTGTTGGGCTGGATTTTGCATACTTCTGTTTATAGGCATGTCTGGGCTATTTATGTGCTTATATCGGTGGGGGAAGGGAGGAGCTAGTCTGCACACCTAGAAAGCTTTTTTCTTCCTCTTTAAAGTGTAATTATTACCAAATATCTCTCAGGAGTCCTGAGCGTGAGGAAGCTGTTTTGCTGAAACCTGTCACATTTTGTTCTGATACAGCTATTAGCTGTAGTTTAGGTGTTGGCCCCAACTGATTTTATGACCACATAAATACTGGGCCACCTTCACAGCTGGTATAAATCTCTGAACAGAGTACTATGGGTTTACACCAGACAGTGACCGTGTCCACCAGAATTGGGTCCACTGGAACGTACTGCTTCAATGAACCTCAACAGGTTTTGTGGAAATAATTTCCCATGATGCCACAATCTATAGTTATATCTAGTGGTAAAAGTCACGAACCAGGTAAACTACATTTTTAATTGGGGAGGGGAAGGACCCAATGTCCATGTAATTCACATGAATCACAGTGTAATGCTCCTGTGAAAGAAATTACATCATTATACGACTAGGAGAAGGCAGGAGCCTGATAAATTAATTTTTCCCGCAAGGCTGCAGGTTTTTATTTTTCTTTATGTTCCATTAAATGTTTGTCCCTTGTGCAGTACAACTAATGAAGCTTGTTTTCAGACACTTGCATCTTTGCCAGATGTACCTCCTTACCCCTTCTAGTAATTCCAAACCCTCTTCGTCTATGGAGCTTGTGAAATGAAAGCAACAATACACAGTGTTGTAAGTGGGTAAACCCATACTCTGGTGTTTGCCTGACTAAGGATGGAGGGGAGGGGAGCGGAGCTTTTTCGGGTGGGTCTCAGCTACTTGTGTGCCAGTTAGAACACATGACCATGGAAATAATGTTGTCTGTGGAACTGGTATCCCTCAATTGAATCTGGCTGAAGTTGGCCCCCAAATTTTTAGGATAGATTAGGGATAAAGAACCAGGCATAGCGATTGCAAAAGTCTTGTTTCAACATGAAACCACTTAGAAGGTGGGAAAAAAAGCTAAAAACTATAATGCTTTCAAATTCGTGGTGTGCTACATTGTCATAGTAAAATATCAGTGGTGAAAGAGCGCTTCTGGCCAAAGTGGTTTCAATGCAGTTATGTTAACATATTAACATAATTTTCTGACAGTGTTATCTCCAAAGATAAAGCCATTGTCACAGCAGGACCCATGCAGGGCTGGCTGCCCAGTGAGATGGGTTAGATTCCTAATGAGCACATCCTTGTTAAATACTAATTCCTCATTATTCCATTAATGTAGGTGGCTTTGCAAACTTACAAACTTCTGCTCCTGATCTAGTTGTTCCCATGTACCTTTGGACTTCAGTACTCCCAGAAGCTGCTCTGGTACCTCAGTGTGAGCTTTTTATCCCTTGCCCCATCTATGGAAAGTATTTCCATGGAGATGCCGTGCTAACAACTGGACTGAGCATGTGTTGAGAGAAATCTGCACACGAGGGCGGGCAGCCAAAAGATGACTGATAACACCACTGGCAAATGCAGGCATATTGTTAATACCTGTCAGAGCTCTGACAACAGGCATTTCCAGTTTCTGGTTCATGCACATCACAACATACTGATCTGCTTCGTTTCAAGGACTGACTATGGCTAAAAGCAAGGTATTCTCTTACAGCAATGCCACACACAGTCAGGGTCTCAGCAAAGGTAAGAGTCTTACAACAAATGGGTATAGCCCTTGCTCTTCGCCCTTACCCTGGAGAAAGCGCTGCCTGCCCAAACCATGGGTAACTGCTCCATCTGATGCTTATGCTTTTTAACCATTGATTTTCCTTGGCTAAGCTTCACTTATGTTCCTGTTGAGTGCATAATGTTCTATAGGTCCTAGGAAGCTTGCCACTTGCAGCAGAACCGATGGGTGCGTGGGATGTTTTACATGCTGTTCAATAGTTTATAGGCACTCGTAAGATCCAAGCTCAACGGTACAGCAGCTTCTGGGTTGTTCCAGGGCTGCTGGACACATGTCACAGTACAAGGGATCCAACTCACGCTAGTTTGCACGCAACATGCTCCGTTCTGTTCCTGCTCTCGGGTGCCAATTATACTTGACTTCAGTGGGAGCTTCATGTGTGTACTTGGCAGAATAGCTTAGTCCTGTGACGATTCAGCACAGTATTTCATACTAAAGAGCTGTAGTGAAATGGAAGACAAACCACAGATGCTGCTCAAAGGTCTGAGGTTCTACCCTAACGTTCTTCTGCACACAGGTTGAATTAGCATTATGTAAAGCTCTAGTGGCTATTGAAGCAAATGATTTCGGAGAACTGTAATTATCTGCTTCCATGGAGGAACCAGATAGTATCTTGGCACAGAGTAATTATTTCATGGAATGGTTTTGTGGTTGTTTTTCTTGTTTTGTGGGGGATTTTAGGTAGCCTATTCTATAGGTGAACTTCCCTTTCACAGAAGTTGCATAATGTTACTTCTGAATGAACACAGTAATGGCATGAATGTACCTAGACAAATACTCTGAAATCGATTAATGCAGTTTTCTAAACCTGAAGTCAACTTTGAAATTGGAATTTGCTAGTGCTTAGGTTTTAGGCTTGGAAGTCATGTCCCTACTGAACGGTATTTCTGGCATGCCAATAGTAGTACAGCACGTTACCCTACCCATGATACTCCCGATGAGCAAAAATAAACCTTCTGGTAGCGCTTTTCTTCGAGGGGGACTTTCACTGCATACCTTGGTATTTCAACATGAAATTTGGGCAAAAAATGTTTTGGTAACGCATATTGTGTTTGATATGTATAGTGGCATGCACACAAGTACCCTTTTGGAGCTGAGTTTCTTTGTTTACAGTAAGTATCACAAGGCCCTGTGCAGTTTGAGTGCCCCATGTGCAGGATGCTGTACAAACAGCTGGAAAGGCAGTATGTGTGTCACTGGCTCAATGATCAGTTCCCATTGTAAAAGTATAAAAATAGTGCACATCTGTTCTCTTCCATGGGTGTTTTCTCTCTGAAAGCTCTGATACCATCTGTGAGTCTGGCCTGCTATTCCTTCACTTGTGCATACTGCCAAAACTCATCCTGCCTGTTTCCTGGTATGGGTAGAGCAGGTCTGAGATCCATCCGACAGAAATCCTACTGGGAACTCCTCGTAGTCCTGCCCTTGGCCAATTTAAGTAGAAGCATGCTTGTAACGAGGAGACTGTCTGGTCTGTGCCCATTAGAGCAGTTGAATTCTCTTTCTCAGAGCTTTGAAGCAAGGGTGCCCTTTGCACAGCTGTTTGAGTGTCCAGAAAGGTATGATGAAAGCTTGCAGGAAATTCTGATACGTAACTCTGTGAAAGATTGGGGGGTGTAATGTCATTGCATTCTTATTTTGCCATTATTTTCTTTGGGTTCTTTCCCACCTCTGGTTGACAGAAGTTGTGATTTCTGTATGCATTGGGGAGAGTCCGATAAAACCTTGGAACCCCACAAAAACTCCTAGTGCTTTAAACAGATGCTTACTTCTCCAGAGCCAATGTAAGCATTGCTGGAGTTTCTTTGCTGTCAGAAGCTGTACCATAGGCAATATTTAGCAATGTAAGATGAAAGAAAATTTCTTATGTTAGAAGTTGTAGTTTACAAACTACTTGTAAATTTGCTTGCTATTAATCTTAGTCTTCAAAATGGTTCTTCGTCTCTGCCATCTCTGGCATTATGGCTAAGTAGATTTTATTACCTCCGGGAAAACCAACATGAGAGAATAAAAATAAAATGGGTTTCTTCCTCCTGACATGAAGAACCAACTTACAAGAATACAAATTGGGTGTGGGTGTGCATGTGTATGTATTGGGGGGGAGGGCGCTTTATTTTCAGTAATAAAAAGTAATTATATAGTTTGCATAAATAGCCGCAAGGATAACCAGAGTGCGTCAGACATCCAGTTATGCATGTGTTAAAGGTTAATACTATTTGTTCTCAGTACATTTAGTCTTTGCAAATCATGTGCTGACATGCATCCCATTTTGGTATCTGTTCACACACTCCGGTAATGATGTGTAGAGCAGGAACTCATGCCTGTGCCATTCAGTAGTATTTAGTAAATTGAACTTTTGTATAAAGGTCTTAGAAAATGGCAAGGCAGAAAAAGAATGTCGTCTTGCTGCTAATTTTATCTTCCACTGCACACTCCTTTCTGGAGATTAAAGCATTATGAATCTATTCACTACTGAAAGTTATTTCAACTTTCATAGCGCATATCAGGATGCAGAAAAGCAAGTACATGTTCACAGCTGTTCCTCAGGTCTCTCCGCTGGAAATACAACCTGTTAAGCTGCTAGATTTCTGCTGAAAATAATGCAATAAAACAATTAACTGGTGAATCCTCATTAAATACAAATACTGAAATAAATAGTACAGCTAGGTAATTGACTGCATATGTAAACTAGCTGTAGATAATTGACATGACCTTCATTTAACGAGCCTCCTTCCCATTAGTGGAGACGACTGCCACAATTATGTGCCCTTATTCTAGCTGTAATTGTATGGACTTTATTGAAGTACAAACTAGGTCACGTCTTCCTGAGATCTGGTCCATGGTGGGTGACCTCTTTTCATTGCTTCAGCTTTGCTATGCTGCATGAGAGAAGGAAGGATGTTCTTGCAGCCATGAGAATGGATGTTGTTCAGGAAACCAGTCTCAAATGTTATTTCTGACAAAGATGTCTTGTGTGACCTGAGGGGGTAGCTTAAGGTTTGGTCTCAAGGGGGCTAGCATACAGCTATTTTAAATAGCTTGTAGCTATTTCATACAAATTAGTAGGTGTATACAACAGTCTATGGGACAGCAATTGAATGAAGATTCTGTCTCCTAGAGAAGTCTTTGATCTTGTATGCCTAGTGACAAAGCTGAACAGGAGGAGTGCAAAAGCTGCAGCCTTTAGTTGTCCTTCCTGGAAGGTGGGAATTAGAGACCTGAACCTCCTACAGCTGAGAAGGGAGGGGATGGGTGTGTGATAGGACTATGGATTGAGGCTGTATCATCAGTGATTTTATTTTGTATTTTTCTAGCTGCATGTCTGTCTAAAATTGGCCATGGCTACTCTGTTTTGTCTGGCATTCAGTTGTATTGTTGCCCTCAGAATACACGATGTCAGTCAGGTTGCTCCAGTTACGAAAGACTCAGCACTGATCAGCCTCCCTGGGAAGTAGTTGCTCGGTGTGCTGGGGTAGCATCAGACATGGGTGCACACAGAAGTGCTACGCCATCTCCATCCAAGGCCTTGTAGTGGTGGATGAGCCCAGCATGGAAAGGGGCAGTAACTTGCGCAGTACTAGCATGCTGGGAAACCAGGAAAATACAGCTTTCTCCCATGTGCCCACCCCAGTTCTGCACAGGCTGACACGGTGACTTCCTCATAATCAGAAGGGTGTGCGTAATCTGTTAGTGTTTGGGGTTTACAAGGCGCTTATTGTAACAGGACAGGCAGTATCTTTAATCTTTGCAACATAATGAAGGTTTGATAGTTGGGGAACAGAGAAAATGGACTGGAAGCTGCCATCCAAAGTGTTTCCAGTGACCTTTTTGGTGCTGTGTTGGGATATTAATCCTGCCTCACTAAGTAAGAGATGAACCATGCATTCATGATTCAGTTCAAAAGCAGCTGAAAGGTTGTGTGTTTCTACCCATGGAGTGAGATTTAAATCTTACTCTGCTATAGCATATTAAACTAGTAGATTTTGAGCAGCTGCTACTAGAAATTGCTATGGCCTCTAAAATGAAGATATTTCCTAGGTGTTAAAATATTACTTCCTTATATTAAATCACTTGATATTGTTTTGCTGCCAAAGTCAGGGGCTGTGTATATTGCTCAAGTCAGTGTCAAGATAGAAAAGAATCTTTTCACATCCTGCTTGCACAATTCGGCTTAGTCTGGGACTCATTTACAAAAAAGTAGATGTTTGATCTGTGTTTGCTTACTAGCAATATTCCATGTGTCTGTGCTGCTAAAGCTTACTCTGACATACTCTTCTGCTGTTATAAATGTGAGGAAGAGGGGTGGCTTTTAGGGGGACACATTTTCTTGTGTATTATCAGTATGTTATGTGGATAATGGCTGTCTTAAAGTTGCTGATTTTTAGAGCCTAGTTGTACACCATTTCTTGCTATCCCAGGAAATAGCAGCGGTTGTATGTCATCGGATGGGATGTAAATCGATCAAGCTTGACAGCAGTTTCATTCCTGAATGGAAGGCAAAATTGATTAAGGAAGGATTAATTTAACATGAGATATAAAGTACTGTTAGATCAGGTGACCAACCAGCCATTGGTGGAGGACGCTGTGGGCTTATTGAAGTTAACTGGTGAGGTTTCTCTGCACCTCTCTGTCCTCTGTCATTTTCCTTGTAAGAAAAATCTCCATGCAAACCAAGTTGCACAGCCACTATTCTAGTCATTTCCCATCCCTCCAAGTTCATTGCTACAATGAGAAGTGTGGCCAATGACAATAGTGAAGGATGTGGCCTGGTCCAGGAATCCTTCTATCCTTTGTTCACCTGCCCAACTTGAAAAACAAATGTTTAGCCTCCAACTGGTGCACTTAGCTGATGGGTGCAAGTTTCTCCTTCTCTGTTTTGTGCTTGTCTTGGTGCCTCTTGTGTTGTGTCCTCTCTTGCACTGGAAGGCCCTTTGGGGTGCTACGTGCTCAGACAGAGTCTGTCCTCCAGAGTCAAGATACTGGCTGGGACCTTTGGGCACTACTCTAATAAAAACAACAGGAACTTGATTAGAAGCCAGAAGATCTGTGTTCTGTTCACTGCTCTGGTAGTCACAAAGTGTAATGTGGGTGTTTGGATTTTTTTTTTCCTTTAAAGTTTTATATAAAACAATTCTCAGAAGAGGGAGTGTATGAATATTATTATTTTTGTTGCCTGTTCCACTGGCTCTGCATTTGTATGCTAGCTGAACCACCCCTTCTCCCTCCTGTCTTGTCTCCCCTTGTTTGATAAAGGAAGACTGATAACCTTCTTCCTTGTGTTGTAAATCATCTCTGTAGTGTCTCTCTTCCTCCCCTTTGAGGACGAAATCTGATACTACTCCCTGTAGAATGTTTTAAAAATCCTAGGATGAAAAAATCTCTAAAATATTAATGTTCTGCATGGTTAGAGCAAACACTATGTTCCTGTGAGTCACAGATGTCAGGTTTGTTTAATCTTAATAAATCTATGCCACAATAACACTTTTAAACAGGAAGAGAGATGGAGGAATGAAGGAAGAGTTGCGCTGGGGTACAGAGGTTTCTTAGCCAAAATCTTGTTTAGTGGCGGGCACCGATGCAAACCCCAACACTTCCCACCCCTCAACTTCATTAAGTAAACTTTGAGACCTACATTTTGGGCACTGCCTTTCTAGTTGTTTTTTTTTTTGTATGTTTTATGATAGATTGTCTTTCCATGTTCAAGTCTTAAGAGTACTAGTTTCCCACAGCATATTTGCAGGAGATGAAGTAAGGCTTTTTACATAGCACCCTGTTGGCAAACAGAAATAGCATTTACTCCAATGAGTGCTGCCAAGTATGAGGTACTTCCGAATGAACTTCAAAAGCTTTGAAACAAGCATTAGCTGCTTCTTCAAAAATGTGAACAATGCCATTGCTTTCTAGCAAGCAGAAATGGTGAGAGCAGGGATCGGAAGGAGGAAAAATAACAACTGGATGTGATGGATGTTGTAGTAGCACTTGGGATCAGACAGAAAGCATAGCTCTCTGTCACTGCAGGATTTGAGGGGTTCTTGTAATAGTACCTAAAGTGCGTACTCTGCACTTGAGGAGGAAACAATGTCTACCCTGAGGAACATACAATCTACAGAGACTCAGCAAAGTGCTTGGGAAGGAGCAGTCATACAAGCCCAAGCCGTTGGGAGTGATGATGGGAGTGAGTTGTGCTGATTCCAAGCCTGGTGAAGAGTTTTCTTACCAGCACTCTTTCTTGGTGCTACTCCTCCATGCTCTATGAGGACAGAGCCAAGTGTACACACAAGCCTCGAAGCATGGCCCATATCATGTGCAAGAACTTGGGGCAGAATGTGAGAGAAACAGGCAAAACGCTGTGGTTCAGGATGGCAGTAGGGCTGGTTGTGCTGCTGGTTTTCATGCTGGGCTCTGGGCTCTGACAGGGATTAAATAGGTGCTTTGCCCTCTTGGGAATAGGCAGAATGGGGCTCTGGGAAAATACAGTACGGTGGTTCTGGTACTGTCATTTCAGTATAGCTCTTACCAGCTCTGTAATCCCGCAGGTCCCTTCCATGGCATTCGCATGATGCAAGCAATCTGTCCAGCTCAAACTTAGTGTACAGTCCTGGACCATTTTCTTGTTCTATATTTATGCGTGCGTACCTTCTACTTTTAGATGAGGAATTGACCTGCTGAGACCTAAGAATTTGTATGGCCTCTTCCTATGTTTTGAAGGTTGCTTTCAAAATACAGATGCAATTTATCCTGGTGCTGTTCTTTTTTTTTTTTTTTTTGAGGATAGAACGATGAAATATTTTTGGCATAGAGAGATCTTAAAAATCAAATATTTGCACTTGAAATGGAAGTCTTACCTTTCACGTTTGCAAAGCTGTCTTTTAGTGCTGCATGTGGCATTGCTAAACAGCAGTTTTGCTTTTGCTGTTACTGGAAATAGGTGTAATCAGTCAATAAATAAGGGGTCTGTATAGTACCTAATCTAATACTACAGAAAGACTTTGGCATGTAAGAACTCGGACTTGCTGGTGCCAGTGTTGCCTAAGCTTTGGTATATGCTTTATCTGAAACTCTAAATCAAAGAACACCCTTGTACAAGAGTATGCTTTATCACCAGTAATGAGTTGCGTCGGCATGCAGCAGATCTCTGCAGAAAATGCATAATGACAACTTGGGTGAGTTTTTATTACTCCATCTCTTTTAAGTTAATTTTTTTTTTTTCTTTTTATTGTCCTTAACAGTTCCACCAAGTGAGAAGAGTGATGACCATCCTTTTCCTTACTATGGTTATCTCATACTTCAGTTGCATGAAAGCTGCCCCGATGAAAGAAGCTAGTGTAAGAGGACAAGGCAGCTTGGCTTACCCAGGTCTTCGGACCCACGGGACTCTTGAGAGCCTAAACGGGCCCAATGCTGGATCAAGAGGACTGACATCGCTGGCGGACACTTTTGAACATGTCATAGAGGAGCTTCTAGATGAGGACCAGGACATCCAGCCCAGCGAGGAAAACAAGGATGCAGACTTGTACACATCCCGAGTCATGCTAAGCAGTCAAGTGCCTTTGGAACCCCCACTGCTCTTTCTCCTCGAGGAGTACAAAAACTACTTGGATGCTGCAAACATGTCCATGAGGGTCCGGCGCCACTCTGACCCGGCTCGCCGCGGAGAACTGAGCGTATGTGACAGCACGAGTGAGTGGGTGACAGCGGCAGAGAAAAAGACTGCAGTGGACATGTCTGGGGCAACTGTCACAGTCCTGGAAAAAGTCCCAGTACCTAAAGGCCAACTGAAGCAATACTTCTACGAGACCAAATGCAACCCCAAGGGGTACACAAAGGAGGGCTGCAGGGGCATAGACAAGAGGCACTGGAACTCCCAGTGCCGAACTACCCAGTCTTACGTGAGAGCTCTCACCATGGATAATAAAAAGAGAGTTGGCTGGCGCTTTATAAGGATAGACACTTCCTGTGTATGTACATTAACCATTAAAAGAGGAAGATAGTGGATTCATGTTGTATAGAGTATATTGAGACAAAATTATCTATTTGTATATATACATAACAGGGTAAATTATTCAGTAAAAAATAATTTTATGGACTGCATGTATAACTGAAGTTTATACAGTACAGTGGTTCCACAATCTATTTATTGAACATATCCATGACCTGAAGGGGAACAAAAGTCATTTGCGCACAAGTTTAAAAAAAAAAAAAAAGAAAACAAAAANGAAAAACAAGCAAACCAAAAAGTCTGCATTACATTCCTCGATAACATTGTGGTTTGTCGCCGTTGCCAAGAATTGAAAATATAAAAAGTTTAAAAAAAAAAAAAGAATAAAATTGCATGCTACTTCAATTGTGAATTGATGATAAACTGTCCTCTTTCAGAAAAATAAATTGAACCAAAACATTCCGTTTACATTTTAGACAGTAAGTATCTTTATTCCTGTTAGTATTATATCTGTTTACTGCTTTTAACTTCTGATAGCGTTGGAATTAAAACAATGTCAAGGTGCTGTTGTCATAGTTTTACTGTTTCTCTTTTACTTTTGAATTCCCATCAGATTGAAAAAGAAAAAAAAAAACATTACCTTATTCTGGATTAAAAACAAATTTGTTTTTTTGTATGTTGTGAAGGTGTTTGCAATAGCAATCCAACTACTTACAAAAGATAATAAAAAAAAAAAAAGAGGCAACTGAAAAAGAATGGTGATGTTCCACTTCACATTGTTGAACTTCAGGCTTAAAGACAGCACTAATTTAACTGTATGGCAACATGCTTTTTTGGGATTTTTTTTTTTTTTTTAATTTGCTGTCTTTTGAGACCTGCATTTGCTTATCCCATGTTTGTTTGTGTTTGGGTTTTTTTTTTTTTCCCCTTTCCTCCCTCTGGAAGGATGTTGGTTGTGATCTTTAAAGTGTTTCACTTACCATACAACTGGAGCTTGTCATATAGAAATATTCTATAGCGTGATTTTCATGTAATAAAAACACTGTGCTTGGATCAAATGTCTTGGTTAAGCACAACAAGAATGTCACTAGAAACAGGGTCCAGAAAGATGATAGCGGATCTAAAATCAGGTTGGTCATGGGACTGGGTAGCTCAGCCAATTCAGGGACAAATACCAGTGTTTTGGGTTGACTGAGGCTATCCAAATCGTAGTCGGCAGTGAATGGGATCCTGTGCATCATGAGAGTGAGAGCTTTGCCTTGTACGCCGATGCCCTTACCCTCCAGAGCACGTCTCGCAGCCCCAGGCCTGCCAAGCGTGGTGTGCCAGCCACAGCGGCACCCCTGCCCGCAGGAGCCCCGGGCCATCGCTGGGGAAAGAGGCAGAAAAAGCCCCTGCTTTGAGCTGAAAGCAATTAGCATCAATGTGCGTGTGGCTCTGCCTCTGCTGTCAGCCTTACTTTATGAAACAAATATTGGCATAAAAAACACTCGTGAAGTAAGTGAAGAGCAAGCGCTGGAGTAATTGGCTTAACATTGCTTAGGTTCCGATAGATGTATTTAGCCCTGCGCTACTCCTCGAACTATCCTGACAGAAGTATTTCTAAAAAGGCAGGTTGTAAGCCTGAGAGCTGTGCGTAGCACTTGCGCTGCCTACAGTGGGTAGAGAGGCAGAAATAGCTCATTAGTGAGCTCACTGAAGGCAGATGCTATATTTGTAATTCCTGTAGATGAAGAAAAGGAGCTGAACGAAGAGGAAAATACTGCAAAATATAACTACTTCTGAACGCTGCAGAATCTGCATTAGTCTGCCTTGCTGTTGAAGTTAATTAAAAACCTGGACTGGGCAAAGCTTGTTTGAAATATGATCCCCCACGATAATTCTCTTTGAAGAGCCTATTTAAAACTGGGTTTATGTCATTACTAGTAGAAACGTATGGTGGAAGCTAACGGAGAGAGTGATTTCTTCTACTTAGGGTAGAAGGGCTTCCCCTTCCCTGGGATAACTGACTGTCAATCCCAGCTGTACGATGAAAACCTTTTGCACCAGCCACGTGCACGCTGGGCCGGGAGTGAGGAGAGAGGGCGGTGTGACCCACCTGAACCTCAACCTTCCGCCTTCCCAATCAATTGCAGATATTCAGGCTCCCATGTAGAAATCAGGAACGAAAAAAAAACCCTCATTGAAACGTCTAAAAACTTCAACTGAAGTGTTCTTCGTGCAAATTAAGTGTTGGTGTAATGGAAGATTTCATTCCGCTGTGGCCAGTACCTGTATGTGTATTATAATTCTTCACATTTAATAACCCAAACTTGGCTCAGGAGCTATTCTCAGCAATATTCCTAAACTGGAGCAGGGAGATGGTGTAGTGCTGGCTCCCCTCAGAGCCAGGCTTGGTTGATTAGGAAGGGGAAAGGATTATGCCAATGAGTGAATAACAAACAGATCGCTCATCTGGACTGGAAAAAGAAATGATAGCAAGGACATGACAGTAATCTAATTCAGATACAGGAATAAAATAATTCCCAGTTCAAATAAATTAAATTTTGAAAAGAGAAGTGTTAATGCATAAATCATGCTAGAAATGAAGTTCCTCATTTCCCAGAGTTAATGATGGCTATTTCCTTAACTCAGCAACCCTCACCTGGCACCGGTAAGGGTGGCGCTGGGGTGGCAGCGTGAAGAGGGCGGGATGGAAAGTTCGGAGGGGTAAAGGGCAGCCCGTGCGGGTGGGGGACGAAGGGATGGAGCTGAGACCCAGCAGAAGAACTGTCCCCTGTACTTTAGAGTGACGTTCCCCACAATACGCCAGTTCTGTGCCTATCGATACAACGTGAAACTGGCAATTAAAGTGCAGTCCCAGGGCTCTCACCTGCCTGACCTAATCCATCCAGGATCGCATCCTCCGCAGTTTCAGTTAAAACAGATGGGGGCGGGGAGGAGGGGGGGTGTTGGTTTTCGTTCACGTCACTTAATTAAACTCTTGCTGTGGTCTGTTTGTGACAAAGGTATATCATGCATGTCAGCAGGCCTAGTGCTGTGTTAAAGTAAAGACTCTTGCAACTGTAAGTTAATGTCTGTGGCCTTGTTCTCTATTATTCACCTTGTGTAACATAAATATTTATTGTATATTTATATAATTTTATGGTTTTTGGGAAAAACTGAAATTGGCATTAAAATTTAAAAGCAACTGCGTCATATTGTAAATATAATTAAGCTATATTTAAGTGTACTGATTAACATAATATATGTTTAACTATAGAGTTTTTTATGTTTTTAAATATATTT
>VUYV01000218.1:1357613-1419449 GCA_008711295.1 Anarhynchus alexandrinus
GGGGGCGGGGAGGAGGGGGGGTGTTGGTTTTCGTTCACGTCACTTAATTAAACTCTTGCTGTGGTCTGTTTGTGACAAAGGTATATCATGCATGTCAGCAGGCCTAGTGCTGTGTTAAAGTAAAGACTCTTGCAACTGTAAGTTAATGTCTGTGGCCTTGTTCTCTATTATTCACCTTGTGTAACATAAATATTTATTGTATATTTATATAATTTTATGGTTTTTGGGAAAAACTGAAATTGGCATTAAAATTTAAAAGCAACTGCGTCATATTGTAAATATAATTAAGCTATATTTAAGTGTACTGATTAACATAATATATGTTTAAATTTAGAGTTTTTTATGTTTTTAAATATATTTTCAAAATATATATATATATAAAACTTGGGGTTTTTTGGGGGACCATGTGACTCTTTTCTCTAATTGTAAAACAAACTTGAGTTTTACTATAAAGATGTGTGTTCTTTGTTTTAAAACAATTTTTACTTTATTTTAGCAATAAAATCTCACTCAGAGGGCAGATAGCTCCCTGTTTCGTAGCCGGACAGTTAGCATTGGGAGGGGAAGGGGTGGCAAGAATTTACTTCCCGTAAAGGTTGGCGATACTTGCAGAATGATGTATTTCCATTTAATTCTAGCACATAAGTCCTCGTGAGACTAAAACCCCACGAATGACACATAGATATGATTTTATTCAGCTGTAAAATAATGAGCGTAAGGGAAGTGAGGGGGAGGGGTTACTAACCTTCGTAACTAAGGGATAAGTGAGACATAAACTCAATAGCTATAGTCCAGTCATGTACCTGATTTTTAAATGGTGTCATGTATATTTATATCCCCTGCGCTGAACTCATTTATGACCCCACGGAGTACTAGGAGTGGAATTCCTTGGATTTAACATATTGTTAGCATTTCTAAAAGAATATTCTCTACCACAACTGCCAAGCCTTTGTGTATTTAATTATCCCATAGCCCTAGAACAATCAATAAATCTTCATGATGAATAGAAAACTTTCATATAACTTAAGGGGGGAAAAAAAGCACAAACCCAAACTCTTAAAAAATTCCATTGCTGCGAATTTCCCAAGAACCCAGCGCCAGCAATGTCTCCGCAAGAGCTGAGGAAATGGTGCTTCTGCAGATTATCATTTATATTAAACACACATGTGTGCGCATTGCTTGCTTTATTTTTGTCTTAAAATAAGCTAACGGAAGCAGTAACAGATACTCAAACCGTTGGCGTATGGAAGGATGGGGCCGCGTTATTACCGCACCACGTGCCTGCTCCCGGCTCCGCTCGGACCTTGCCTCCTCCCCAGTGAGGACAGAGATGGGTGAGGTCGCTTTACCTTATTTTACCATTAAATATATGGCATAGGTACCTCGGGAACGAAACGGGCACCCTCAAAATACGTATTTGAGCTGCAGAGGAAGACATGGGAGCTTATCGTCCACCCATACGCTCTACTGAATGCTAGCTCTGTAGGGGAAAAGAAACATATTTCCATAGCTTTTATCACTTGGGGCAGGAAAAAAAATGGCATGTAGGTAGACTTTTAAATTACTCACCCAGAAAACAATAGCAAGCACTAAAAGAAGATTTTTGAAGAGAATATCAAGGCTACATTGAAGTGCAATGAGAGGGGGAGGCCATTTATTTCAATTTGTCTCAGGTGGATCCAATACACTGCTTCCACAGGCTACTTCTAATTAAGATCTCATTGAGAAGACACCTTCTGGCAGGGCAATTAAAATGGAGAAGGAAGGGATGCACTTGTTTGGAGTAAATATATAAAGAGCACCAAGGCCTCACTTTATGAAGCAATTTTAATGTTAGGAAGGTTCTGTAGGGGGGTGTTTTAGAAGAGGAGAAGATTTTTCTAAGTTTTTTTTTGGGGGGGGGTGGGGGTTTTTTTGGGTTTTTTTTTTTAACCACTTGCTACCATTTTGGGTAGTGAAAGACTGTGGTGTTGCTGTAAATCCATGGACTTAAACTGATAGCTGTTTTTGATGCCTGTCGGAGAAGAAGACCTGGAGATGGCATGAGCAGGTCCAACTTTTCCAGACAAGATTTGGATTCACCTGTAGAATTTGAGATGCTTCTGGAAATCAAGTCTTAAATCTCATCCTGTTAGGTGGTGGCAGAAAGCACTTGGAGGTAAGTTCCTCTTTGCTATGCCAACCCTCTGTTGAGGGAACGAGCACGTAGCTGCTGGTTTTTGCTTTGTTGTGCAAGGGTGAGTCTCTAAAACCTGCCTGCAACCTGCTCAGTTCTCTTGGGGTTCCATAATGAAGTCACAAATACGTATGTGTATTTATCCAGATGTAAAATAGCTGCAGGTACTGCTGGGTTGTCTCTGTTGATCAGGCTGGTGCTGTGTTGTTGACTCCACGTAGGACTGCAGCCACCCTGCCTGTTGCTGCAGGTCCCCGCTCCGTAGGAATAACCCGCAGAGGGAACGGAGGGGTGGCAATTCCCGGTAACTCCCCAGTGCCCGTCAGGGCCAGGCAGGCAGCGAGGGCTTCCCTGCTGCCGGGAGCCCTCAGCCGCGTCGGCTTGCAACAGACGCCGCTGATCTCATCGGCGCAACCGTTGCCAGTTTGCTCACGCAGGGATTTTAGGGGATGAGGAGGAGGATTTGGCACAGAGCTGCAAGGCTTCGCTTCTAAATCCCTCCTTTCTGCCTCTACCAGCTGAGCACAGCACCCGTGGGGCGGTGGGAAGAGGCAGGGAACTGCCTTTAACGCCTGGCGTGGCAAGGGGATGCTGCCCTGGACTGGGACCACCTTGCAACTGGAGAAGGCTGTGACTGGGCTTGGAGGCCCTTCCAACAGGGTCAGGCAGAATAAAATGGGTTTGGGGAAAACCTAGCTGAAATGTTTGGAGAAGAAAGTTGTTTGTATGTACTGATACCAGCGAGCAGAAACCTGAGTTCCCGGTACAGGTGTTGCTCTTACCCGTTGGCACATGGTGAAATAATGCTCTTCCTTATCTTCCTCTGAGGCTGAATAAACTCCCTTCGTATCACAGGAAAGAATGCCAGAGGAGGGACGCCAAAAGTATTTGATTTATTTAATAGGAGTAATCTCCGAGGTGATGTGCAAAGGGATGGGTTACGAGGAGGGAATAGATCCTACTTGGAGTGCAGAGTTCTGCACTTCCAGAATGGCATCTCATGCGTCCGCGCTCTGAAAATGTTTCCCCTCGCTAAAATAATCCTTTCCTTTATACCACCCTCGCCTCCCCTTTATTTAAAAAAAAGACCCCGAGCAAATAATCTGGTCTGGTTTAAGTCTATAAAGTCCTGGAATTTCCAAGTTAAAGCTGCGGTTCATGTACGTAAACCAAGCTATCTTCTCCTGCTGCGTTATATTGGTCATAACAGCCTTTAAAACTACTCAGACTCTAAATAAGAGCGTAGGTACTTACTGCACTAAATATTCCATCAACTGGCATCTACACTGAGGATTTTAAATTATCCTAATAAGGTTTCCAATTATAATTTTTTCTGACCTTTAACTAAAGACCACGCTGCTGGGAGACTCATTTTTGCTCTAACCCCAGCGTGGTCCTTCATAGAAGTTTTGCTATATTTGGACGCCAGGCTTGGGAATCTCATATTTAAAGACAATATGAAGTATGTGCAGCCATGTTTGTGTTACAAAAATAGTTAGTGCTGCCAATTTTGTCATTCACATCCATGAAACAGCCCAATGAGGCTATTTCACTCCCAGTTCTACGTTCCGCTCTTACTCAAACCCACATAATACCTGCACAGAATGGTACAGCTGTAAAATTGAACAGAAGGATGTACGCAAAAGAGCTTTGAGAAACATAAATAGAACAAACCTAGTGGGCTTTGTTGAAAGCACAGTACAGGTGATGTGATGCGGGACAGTGGCATCTTATGTGCTGTTCCTGCCCTTTTTTGTAGCAGGGTGGGCATCCCCACCTTTGTCAGTCAACTCTCCTTTGGAGCAGGAATAAACAACAACTGCTTGTTTAGAGTCCTGTTTAGTTGCAAGAAGTACATTTAGTTGAACAAACAGCACACAGGCAACTCTTTTTTTTGCCAAAACTATGGAGCACCTTCTTTTTTTTTTTTTTTGGTCCTTCTGGCCTGCTTTATTCTTGTCCCAAGCAAAATTGCCATCCTTGATGTCCCCATTGTGGTGCAGCCCACCTGGAGAGCAAGACCACTTGTCTCAGTAACAACAACAGGAGTACATTTATTTAAAAAAATAATAATAAAAAAAAAAGCACTACATCAGCTTATAAATGAATATCCTTTCTGCCCTGTCGGAGCTACTGCTCCAGAGGGTACGGTCAAATGGATATGGTGCTGGTGTAGGTGCAGATCTGTCCACCAACAGAAGGTGCCTGCCAGCACTGGGATGCAGCAACAAAGTGACTTCTGCTCACTTCATCCAATGTCACATCGCCTCCCAGCTGGCTACATCCCTTGGCCACTGTTCCCTTGGATTTGATTGACATATTAGCCTTAGAGATGCCATAGTCTGGCTGTTTACTTCTGAAGGGTACGCAAGAAAGCCTCACTCAGCTTCAGCTTAACTATTCGCAACAGCCATATCACCTTACGCTTTTTTTCCTTTAAAACTTCCCCTCCTTGCTGCCAGCTGTGCTGGTGTGGAGCACTCACCTCCCCCTTTCAAGGGATATAAGTTCAGACACGCTCATCCAGTCTCACTAATAGCTGCTGGTACATACCTCTGAGCCACGCAGGGCTCTGCCGAAGAGCTGTCACGGCAGGAGAGGGGCCGTGGGGATGCGGCTTCGGAAACTGAAGGGGGACCCTCCCCATGGGAAGGCAGGGCATGGCACGGCAGCCCACGGCCGCCTCTCCTCGCCTTGTGACGCCGTGGTTGAATAGAGCTGTAGTAGGCATAAGGCGGGAGTTTGGGTTAGCTCTCTGTGTGGTTGACCCCCGAGCGTAAATGCTGACCGCTGGCAGCCTCGGGAGGAATAAGCCACGTTCCTGTTCTCGGAAGTCCTGTTGCGAACGAGCTGTCTAGTGAGATGGAGATTCGTCACCTGAAACGCTAAACAGCAGCTTTGTTTTCTGAGGAGAAACGAGGGCAAGCGCTCAGCAGAGGCTATTGCGTGGGGAAAGCGTTGGTTTGAACGTTCCCTCAGAACGTGCGCTACCTGTAGCTTCCCAACGAGCTAAAAAAAAAAATCTTGGTGCGACTGCATGAATTGAGGGTTGGCTCGTGGGGTATTTTGTTGCGGGGACGGCAGGCCCCTATTTGCCAGCTGTTAAATTCAGCCGGCACAGCGTGGGACACGGCAAAGGCGGACGAGCACATGCAATCCCTTCATAAATCTGTCGGGGAGGCATCCGCGGTCAGCAGTAGCAGCGCTCTTCTTGTCTGTGCCTCCTCTAAATTAAACCAGAGATTCCAGGCATAACTCTGCATGTCCTTACGGCTTCATAATTGTTGCCCGCATGGCAAGTCGAAGAAATAATGAGGATGAAGTACTGCAAACAATAGCTATACAAGCTAATTAGCCCTGCCTGTCACTGAAAATAATACAGTGGATGGGCTGACGGTCTAAAGCCTTGCTTGAACTTTCAAGGCAGGAAGTTAGTACGAGGAGATTCTGAAATAAAGCGTTCCTGTAGCCTGAGATGATTTTAGGGGCCCTGCAATCCATTACCTACTCAACGGTCACATCGTAAATTCCCCTTTAGGGCCACAATACTCCGTTCCGTGCTTCATAACACAGTAGGTCTCTACAGTTTCTAAGAATTGGTGCGACATCTCTAATAAAGCATGTGTCAGGTATTACGCAGGGCTATAACTACGGTATAATTTACAGTTTGGTGCCAGACTACTGAAATGACCACCTACGCAGAGATGTGTTGGAGCATTTCGGAACAAAGCTGTAAGCTGGGAAACCTCTGCAAATCTTCCTTCTTGGAGCTTTCATTTTTCTCTCCTTTAAATAGGACGATTTCTCCTTAATCACACAGCCTAATTCTGCTGTTGAAAAGGACAGTGTCTACTGAATTTAGAGGGAGGATTGGAGAGCAACTCAATAAATCAATAGAGAATAAGCCTAGCAAAAGTCATTCTGCACAGAATCAGTTTTAGCTCAGGAGGTCCCTGGGAGGAAGATCGGTGGAGGAGTATTCTGGGAGGCAATTGCTATGGAATTCCACCGTTTCTACCCCCATCCAAGGCATCGGGTCTTGGCCACCACTGGAGGTCAAGCATGAGGGTGGCCAGACCGGTGGTCTCATTTGGTGTAGGCTTTCTCAGAAATGCATCTCTGCGCTTGCAGAGTAATGTGGGAAAAAAAAAATAAATGCTGTGGTAGGCAGGGCTGGCACCAGGACCTGGATCCCACCGCAGCGTGGCTTCCAGCCCTGGTGACCGCTGACCCCAGCAGAGGAGTGAGTGGGACCTCGCCTGGTCAGGCAGGATGCTCTGAGGGCACGGGGGATAGAGCCTTCTCCTGGGGGCTTGAAAACAACCACATGTGTAACTTCTTCCTGCTACTTTGGTCTTTATGCTCCTAAATTGTGTGAGTTCGGCTTTCTGGTAAATTAAAGTCAGGCCAGCGGTCTGTTTCAGATTTACATACGTGTATTTGAGATACAGCTAGCCTGGGGAATCGAGCAAGGATGAGAAACCCGGCGTGTCTCGGCGGTGCCACAGACTTGACACACGGCCTCAGGCACACTCGAGCTCCCCGGCTCTGCTTTCCCATTGAGTTTTGCCTTTTTTTCTTTCTTTTTCTTGCTGCTGTTGGTCTGGATGTTGTTGATTATGCTTTTTTAGCAGGTTGCTAGCCGCAGAGCCCCGTGCCCTGGCGCGGGCAGATGTCCCCCAGCTGTGCGGCCAGCCAGGAATTCCCACTTTGCTTTGAAGCAAATGAGCTTGTTCCACCCAGCAGTTTAAGCCCCCCACCAGACAGAGCACAGCCCCTCTGCTCTCGCTCGGGGCTGTGGCTGCCATCTATTTCTGTCTCTTCATGTGCGACAGATCATACCCAGAGGTTTTGGTCGTTACCCAGGAAGGGGTTTTGCTGTGTCTGTCCCTGAGCATCGTTGGGTCACAGTAAGGAGGCACTTGGAACCATAGAATCATAGAATGGTTTGGGTTGGAAGGGACCTTGAAGATCATCTAGTTCCAATCCCCCTGCCATGGGCAGGGACACCTCCCACCAGCCCAGGTTGCTCAAAGCCCCGTCCAACCTGATCTTGAACGCAGGGATGGGGCAGCCACAGCTTCTCTGGGCAGCCTGTGCCAGTGTCTCATCACCCTCAGAGTAAAGAATTTCTTCCCAACATCTAATCTAAATCTACCCTCTTTCAGTTTAAAACCGTTACTCCTCATCCTATCACTCCACTCCCTGATCAAGAGTCCCTCCCCAGCTTTCCTGTAGCCCCTTTAGGTACTAGAAGGGGCTATAAGGTGTCCCCGGAGCCTCCTCCAGGCTGAACAACCCCAACTCTCCCAGCCTGTCCTCACAGGAGAGGTGCTCCAGCCCTCTGATCATCTTCGTGGCCCTCCTCTGAACCCTCTCCAACAGGTCCATGTCCTTATGTTGGGGGCCACAGAGCTTGAGGGCTTTCAAGCCTACTTGAGGGCTTGCCTTTAGCGTCCTGCAGTGTTTTGTGACATCTCAGCATGAGAGCAGTATAATTATTTCCAAACTGGTGCACTGTTTGCTTTGCAGTAGGGGACGTTGGTGGTTTTTTCAGCAGGCGAGGGCTCCCATCCCATCCCATCCCATCCCGCCAGGTGGGAGCTGCACAGGGGCCCTTTTCCCCTTGGAGTCCTCACTGCTCAACAGCTACTGCAGATCTGCCTTCATGCTGAGAGACTTTTAATACTGACTTTCTTTGTAAATCCTATATCATCAAACCCAGACAAGCTATCCTGGGCCCAGAAAGCGTGCATGGGAAGCCACTGCGAGCCGTATGGATGCAGAGCTCCACCAGCATCCCACAGCTGGGTGATGGGGTGGGACCCACCCGTGTCCGGCTGGCGTGTGTGTCCTGTGGACCTTGCCGAGCCTCATCCCAGCCTACCTGAAATGCCGTGACCCCCACAGATGCCCATCCCACCACAGATTTTGAACTTTCTGTCTCCACTCTCACCTTTGCGCACCGGGAGGTGACTCCCCCAAGGCGCCGCATCCTCAGCAGCACAGCAAACCCCGTGCTGCAGGACGGGGTGGCCGCTGCATCTCTGGTTTTGTAGGTGCCTTTCGTTGGGCACATTCATCCTGTTGCTCAGGTGTTGGGACCGAGCGCCCGGTGAGGAGCCCCGCATGGTGCTGGGGGTCGCGGGGAAGAGGGTGCCGCAGCGCCTGCGAGGCACATGGCTGTGGGAGAGGTTTGGCACCCCATCCCAAATGCCAGGCACTAATTGCAGCTCAAAGGATGAGGACTGAAAAATAGGGTCTCTGGGAGGCAGTGAGAGCAGCCAGCGGGAAGTTGTATTTCCCGTGCAGCGCTGCATAAGCTGGCAAATCTCTGTCATCAGGGAAGCTTTAATTTTCCATCCTTCTGAAGTCTGGGGTGGGGGGGATAATCAGAATGATATTTTGGAGAACTTTTTCCTTTCTAGTGGCTACCAAATGTTTCGGAGCCATTTGCAGCTTGGATTCTGTTCGGGGGGAGATTCCTATGAGTTCAGATAACTGGTGCTGTGGTGTCTGCCTGCGTAGATGGAAGTGGACTCTGTTTAACATGTATATTTAAAAAAAAAAAACAAAACCAAAACCAACAAAAAGAAAAGAGAGAAGCCTTTCTGCCAAAGCTGTGATTGCCCTGAGCAGTAACTAGGGAGTTGAAAGAATTTATATTCAAAAGAGAAGGTTTGAACTGCAGAGATAGAACTTTGCCTGCCCTCCTTGCATGGCAGGCGTGCTGATCCCTCTTCACGGGCCAGTTTGGTCTACAGGGCAGCAAACCTCGTGGTTTTTCTTAATAGATCTATTATAGACATAAGAAGTGTACCTGGGAGAAGAATTTGGGCTGTGACACCATTTGGGTCAGGAAGTATAACAGGATTTGACTAAACATTGATGTGATTAAGAAAAGTGTTTCTTTCAACTGGTACCAACTACTACCACCGTACTTTGGACCTGCAGTTTTCTTTCTTTTGAGATGAGCAATATATGATGTCAAAAACTTTTTTTAGTTTTGAAAAACATATTTACGAAGATTTCAGCGCGTCACTGGACGCAAAACTCTATCCTTTCTATAAATACGTATTGCGAATATCTGTTCATTGATGTTAAAATATCTACAATATAAATATTTTGTAATATAAATATAACTCTACGTTAAATAACCAACCTAAACCCATGACAGGCTGTGTGAGTCACTAGTGCAGATATATGCTGTATTGATTGCCAATGCAAAGGTCCACTTTGTAGGCTGATTTTATTTATCAGAATACACGCACCACTCCAAAACTGGAAATACTCCTACCCGCAGAGTATTTAAAGGATGTTCAAAATAAAATCCCCCTCTGCAAGTATAAAACTCTGTCAAAGACTTCAGACTCCTCAAGTACACTTCAGGCTTGAAATGATGGAAAATATGGGCTCCAGACCTTTTTTTTTTTTTTTTTTTTGGCCTGGCAAACAAATGTTGTGACATCTCCCGGTGAGGTCCCTGGATCCGTCCCTCCCCTGCACAGAGCTGGGCATGCACCGCAAAACAGCTCTTGCGTTTGGTGTTTGGAGGGGTCCAGCTCCGCTGGGATCCACCACTTTCTGTGCTCACGTCCTGCAGATGCTCGGCCCTGATTCGAAGCCGGGTGCATCGACACCAACCCTTTGAGATGGCTGCACACGAGGGTCCGAGCGTCTGACTTGTGTGAGCCTGCGCAATCAGGGACAGGAAAAATACCAGGACCTGGTACTTCCCCTCCAAAAATACCTGTGGATAATTAACTAGCGCTGCTTTGTGATCGTGCCATCATTGGTCTCATCCCTGCTTCCCTCCTGTTGTTTCTCGAACTCCTCACGTGGAGGAGAGCCCAAGGGGAGGACAGGCTTCCCCCATGGCCAGGGCCACCGCACAGACCTGGCCACAGGGATGGGCCGTCTTGGGGTAATGCTGCTCTCCCTCCATGAGACACCTCTGGAGAGCACATCCCCATGGATGAAGCAGCAGTGGGACAGCTCGCAGGACTATTTTGGGGGTGGCTGTGTAGGCCTGCGCTTCACCAAGGGGGTAAGACCTGTTAACAGCTTCCCAGGAAGAAACAAATAGGACAAAGCCATTTGTGGCAGAGAGGACAGGATTTGTCCCAGGAAGGAGTAGCCTGAGGGATCTCCGCAGCCTGGGAAGTGGATGGGAAGTTGCCTTCCTGGCTTCTCACAGCCTCGGGGAGAAGAGGCTGAGATGCGGCGTGAGGAGGTGACTAGATGGAGCAACTGGAAAGAAAAGTGAGCGAAACTAAACCCGGGTGAAGATGCTGGTAGCTGGGTGAGTGTGTTTGCAGGATGGAGAAAAAGAAACGGGGGCGATGCAGCCGGTGAGGGGGGACAAAGGACCAACCCTTGGAATAGGGCATGGATGTGCAGGCCGGGGGATGCCGCTGAGCACAGCTGGTTAGCGTGAGGCTGGAGGGGCTGGGGGGACCGGGGCGGCCGAATGCAGAGGCCACGAGCTCTACGTGGGGATTCAGACATGAGCAGCCTCCACGCAGGGCTTGTTCGTGCATGTGCGCTCTCGGTGCCTGAAACAGAGCAGCTTCGCTAATGAGCAGATGTTTTCTCTGTGTGGCTGTTACGACATCCTTTAGGGTTCCTGCTAGAGATGTGTAACCAGTCCCTCCCCACCCACGCTCCGGCTTTGAACGCAAGCCGTAATACACAGTTGTGCAACAGCATTCGCTTCACGCCGCTCCTGACAGCCCAAGGAACGTATGGAAACTGGGGCTTTAAAAAGAAAAATAATCCTGTTACGGCTATAAGCGATTTGACAATTCTGATCTTCAGATGCTCGGCAGTCGCCCTTACCCAGAAACCCGAATTTGGGGTTCCCAATGCGCCAGCCACCTGTGCTGCTGGCTTTGCAGTTTCTCCTTACCTGGCTCTGGAGCTGCTTAGTCAGGTCACCCCAGTCCGTGCCCGAATTGAGAGCAGGACACATGGGGCACCGGAGTTGCGGTCCCATCCATCTCCTCCAAACCGACCCACCATTCGGCATCACACTGCAGCCAGTGATGGGTGAAGGGTGTAAAAAAAGAAAACCCCATCAGGACAGCGTAGAGTAACAAGTGAAATGTGACTCGCATAGGCTACGTGCGCTTGATGGTCTCATGAGCGCTCTACTGGGATATCAAAAACTTTTCAGAGGAAACCCCCAGCCATCTGCTCGCGCCTAATCAATGCGGCGATCCGTGGCAGAGATGTTGTACGAAGGATGTTGTTCACACCACATCCAGCTGTAAAGCAAAAAAAACCCAAACCCTGTGGGTTATAGGTAGTGCGCACTGAAATTGATGGCTTAGTTATAGCCTACCTGAGGCGTAAGTCCAATCTCTTCCATTTTTCTGGAAAAGTCTCGTTCAGTTTCTCATTTATCACCTGAGAATTAACGTCTCGCACAGACACCGCGGCAGGTGAAAGAGTAAGTATTGCTTCGGCCCTAAAAACATTTTCATGAAAATGGAACAAATAATAATAAGTACTTATTTGTTTTTCCTGATGGATTAGCTGGCCTTTTAAGAGAGATTACTTTTCCTTACTAATCTTATCTTTATTTAAATATGCAGTCGTGTGCTGCTCGTGTTTCGCTCTCTGTGTTTGAATGGTATTTCCGAACCTCCCTAATTGCTGCCGTTATGTGTGCCGGAGCAGGGCGAGGAGTAAAACTCTGCTTTGACTTGAGCAGATGTGTTTGCATATCGCCTAGGTTACCATTTGCATGGAAGGGAAAAAGATCGCAACCGCGGCATCCTCCGTCTTTCCTGGCTGAACCACGGCCTGTGGAAAACGCTAAACGCTGAAGAAATCATCAATAAATCATAACGCTCTTCCCTGTTTGAGCAATTTATCCTGGAGAACCTTAAATTGCAGTTATTTTCAGAATACCGCTGCGAGGTCCGCGGGTGTTTTATGGTCGGGTAAACTCAGCACAGAGTGTTTAAGGGATTCGCTCAGGATCTTGCAGCAGAGTAATGGCAGAATCACCACATCCCCTTTCTTTTCCAAATTGGCCCATCATCTTTCATTTGAAAGAAAATGAGAAAGCCCTCGCGTCTGCCTTCTCCGCGTGGCAATGAGGAAACGCAGCGTTTCCAAGGGAAGGGCCTGGTTTTGGGTGCGGAGACGAACCCAAAGAAAATACAAAATAGGATCTTTTTTTTGGTGGTCAGGAAGAGGCGAGGGCAGTGCGGGCAGCCTGGCCGGGGCAGGCTGAAGCTGAGCCCTCTGGGGCCACCACCGTGGGGGACAGGGCGAGCGTGGCACTGCCCGGGGACCTGCCGGTACCCCAAGGGCCACCAGTAGCCATCCACCTTCCTTTCTTCCGCTCCCCTCATGTTTGCCCCCATTTGAAGCCCCCGTGGCCACGGTGAGGGGGAGCGGGCAGCCTTGGGGTGCAAGAGGCACGGGGAAGGAGCAGCAGCCAACGGCAGAGCCGGCGCTGGGGCATGACACGTGGCTCCTGACGTGCGTACGCTCCCCTGCCCAGGATGCGTTTGTAGGCATCTTTCTCCTGATGCCGAATTACGGTTCTCACGCAAAATGTTCAACAAAGATTACCTTTTACACCAAGCAACGCTGTCCTGTTTGCTAAGTTTGCCGCCGCTGCTGTTGGCATCCTCTCTCAGGCAGCGAAAGTTCCAACGAGAAACAAACTGTCTTGGGAACGGGGTGGGGGAGGACCAGGGCTCGGCGAGGAGGGAAGCCGGCATCTTCTAGCGAGGTTACAGCCTTGCCTGAAACGTTGGGGTTAAAAGGCTGTCAGATGCACAAAGACTGTTGCAGTTAAATTAATCTCAGCTCAGTAGAGCTGAATCTCTTCCACGCTATTACATGGTGTTGAAGCCGAACTGTGTGACGATACCTGGAGATGGGCATCCCAAAGGGTGGCTGCTCAGGTAAAGGGGGGGATTCCTGAATAATTTTCCCCCACTCTGTGTGTAGCAGAGTGTTTTCCCACATAGCTACACCATCTGTAATGCTCGTGGTTATAGTGTAGAGCTGAAGCTCTATTATTATTATTTTTTTTACCAGTAGATGCTCAGGTACCTCTCATTTGCTTTAGGAGCCTTTGGAATTGACATTTTCTCCCTAGCCATCAGGGCTGGAAACCTTTATTCCCCTAATAAAAGCTGAGATTTTCACATAATAACATGATTCTGGTAACCAGAGCTTTAAGAAAAAGGTCAGATAATGTGACACTTGCAATAAAAGCTCAAGATTTGACAAAGCCGTATTTAGTGCAGTTCCCAGCTGAACGGGGAATTGCCATTATGCGTTCAGTTTAAAGTACACTTACATTTATTCCAGGAAAGCTCTAATGCAGCCTTCTCCTATTAGCTAAATAAAAGATTAAGTTAATGCTGCCACTTATTTTAAAATTTACTGAAAGTATTGGGGGGGGGCGGGAAAGAGGTGAAGACTTTTGCCGCTATAGAAATATGCAGTGTTGGTAAAACTTTGCTCAGTGTCATTCGTTAATATTCATAGTAGATGTCACTAATTATAGTCTGAAGCAACGCTTCCTCATTTTCTTTTTTACCATTTTGACCATTTCACAGAATTTCTGGTGTTGTTTTATTAGGCAGTGTGCGTGGGTCTTTCTTCTAGAAAGCAGGGGCAGGAGAAAGAGTTTTGGGGAACGTACTGCTCAGAGGCAGTGAAGAAGGGGAGGGCTTTCACCAGGGATGTCCACAAGCAGCAGCTGTTGGTCTTTATCCTACCGGGGGTTTGGTATGGGTAAAAGGCTCTCGTGGAAATTAAGCATCCTCCCTCCTTTCACATGCAACAATTGCTTTATGTGGGACACCTGGCATCAGGTTTTACCCTCCCAGTACTCCCAGCACAAGCATGTAAAAAGTGTGATTACAAATGACACGAGTACAAATTTAGGCAAGGAACTTACCTTTTCTTTCCAGCATGGCCCAGCTCAGATTAGGACAAGATTTTTTTTCCATACTTTCCAAAGCTGGCAGGCTTTTGTGTCCACAGCGTAGAGCGTGCAGGGGGCATAAGGGTTAAAGTGGCTGAGAAATAATATAGAGAGAGATTTATTTTTTTTAGCTAAGCCATGTCCATAGCCCCAAAAGACTTTGCAAAGGTACCTATGACTCTTTCCTTAATGAAAAGGATTCCACCACATGCTTGTTTCAAGAAAAGCAGAGAAATATGTCAAAATTGGTCAAAAATGAGCTGTGCAAATAACATTCAATATTGTAAATGGGAGCATGAAACAATTTGTGGTCAAATTTGTATGTTTATATTTGTAAAGGTTCTTTCAGAAAGGATGTTTTATTCTATTTTCCCCTATTTTACAACTGAACAACAAGATTTTATTGCTTCTCATATACCCATGCTTGCTTTTTACCAGCACTGCTGAAGTATAATGTGATTTCACATATTCTTGCCACTGTTTACCCAAATGTCTCTAAATTATTGAATCTGGTCCTGTATTAGCCTTTTACTCCGGGCTTCATTGGGTAGGCATAGCACAGGATCTACTCTGTAGCCCTGCTCCTTCCTTTTCGCCTGTTAATTAATCAGTTTCGTACCATTGATCAAATTTTGATGGCTAAAGACTGTTTTCCTGTATTCTGAAAATACACAAAGAAACGTTGCTGTAAAGGTCTGGCGTTCAGGGAAGGAGCGATTACTGGCTCCAGCGAGCATCTAGAGTAGAGTAGCATCTACTGGAAATTAAATGAAATGACAGCTCAGAACTGAAAAGTACAATAAAACCTTGGCAATACAGAGGGGGTGGCTGCCGCCGCCGCTCCTCAGGCACAAACTTTCCGCAGCCCGTGGGACAATGTCATTAGGAGAAGACCAACCTGGATAAATCCACATAGCCAGGCTGTTTGGGGTATTCCTCAGTTAGTTTTTATCGAGGTTCTTAAATGGAGGAGAAGCCCTCACAAGGGGACAAGACAGTGCCTGGTCCCAGCTGCGTACCTGTCCCATCCTCTCTCCACAGTTTTGCAGGGACCAGTGTCCCAAAAGGCATCCATGGGAGGGGAAGGGATGCCGGGCACAGCCCCCCCCTGCTCCTCGGCTTCTGCCGGCTGGTTCCTACATCGTACTACATCTGGGGACTGGCACCCTCCTCTCCCGGAGCAAGGCTTCGACCAAAGATGCTCCACGGGAAAGGAGGAGGGGTTTCGCCATAGTCGAAAGTGAAATCCTTCAGGATTTTGGTCGAGGAATTCTGTTTGGGGCTCGCTCCCCTGGAGGTAACGCACAGCTGGCTTCTCTGTTAGCATCGCTCCACGTAGGCAGCTCGAACCATGCATCTGGAGTGAACGAGGGAAGGTACTTTCACTAAGTGGGCTGCCATTGATTTTCATATGTTCATAGGTATTAGAGAGGAAAAAGACCTATTAAATCATCTAGTCAGTATAATCAGTGCAGAACTATTCCCTGCTGGACATTTACTGGTGGTTTGTCAACTCTAGTTCAGGAAATTGAGTTGTAGTGTTCAATATAATGGATTCTAAATTTCCATTTAATATCAGTTTTCTTTGGTTTCTGCTTTTACATTAATGCATTGATGCGCTTTATATTGATTGACTTTTCTTAGTGTAATGAGAACAAAATGCCACTTATGATTTAAGTCATTTAACTCAAACTAGCAAGCTATCAAGCTAGCTCCTCCCAGGGGAAAACTGTAATGGCTATAGCAGAGCACCACGTCAATACACAAGTGTTGGTAAGATAGATAATTCTACAAATGTTTTAATTTATTTCAAAACAACGGTAGAGAGTTATACAGCTGAATATACCATCAAAAACTACTCAAACAATGAATTAAATCCGCAGCACTATTCTTGCCGGTCCTACTCGTCTCCCAGCTTTCTGGAAGTTTCATACATCTGTGCTCAGCTGCCTTTGCAAAAACAGAGGAAATTCTTCAAAATTGTGTGAAACAAAGCAAACGGAGCATTAACCTTTGAGCCAAATCCCTACTTGGTTATGACCACTATGCCGTGGAGATCTGCTTGAGGAGGACTGAAAGATGGAGAGTAGACCCATTGCTTTCCCTCCCCTCAACTAATAAAACCTGATGCTGCTAGTAGTGGATTATTCATAGATTTCGGCGTAGCGGCAGACTTAGCGTGAGACTAGGTGACAGAAGTAGGTTTTGATCCTTATAAATAGGTTGCCGAAGAGACACTGTGATTACTGTATATATATATATATATCATTACTTAATATGAAAAATGTCATACCCCTCTAGTACCAGGCTCTTCTAAACACGCTCTGAGTTTTAACACTCCAACTGTTTCGCAAACGCTGCCAAACTGTTAGCCGCTGGAAGAGAGCTCTGGGCTTAAACATCTGTAGAGCGCAGATGCGGTGCAGGGTGAAGTGTAATCTAAAACTGCCAGGAAGCAATTAAAATCTTACCGTTCTTAGTAACACATCGCTGGAATTATTTATAGCGTTAATTTTGAATATTGGGTAACAGCCTACCCTACATGTTGGGTAAGAAGTAATCAAACTGAAGATGTTGTACTCCTTTGATAAATTCCTTGTGCTAGATTTTTATGAACTTTTAATAAATTTGGGGTAAAGAAATAACACAGATGACATAAAATTTTCTCTTTGCAGAATGATGCAGTTGTCTTTAATTATGAATTCGTGGGAAGGTATGAGGAGGAAAAGACATCCACATCCTTTCTTCTCTTTCTTGTGTTGCCTACTGTCATATTTACCGTACTGCAGTGGTCTACATCTTACCTAGAAGGTGCAGTTACTGTCGGGAGTTCAGTTTTTACGCAGTATTTCTCTGAGCTGCTCCAATCCAGCCTGAGAATATAAAAGCCTTAAGACCACTTCTGACTGTCAACAGATCCGTTCTCATTCCCTGCCAAAAAAAGTTAATTACAAATAAACTATTTCAAGAGAATCTGAAGTGCACTTAGACCAAGCAGACTGCTGTCAGTGATTCTCTGCAGAAGGTGAAGAATCAGAAAATTTCCCATGACTTCAGGCTGTTTCCCTGGAAAGGTGTCAAAGACTGAACCGAGGAGAAGGTAGTTGGGAGCACAGCTAAGTCACACTCCTCATTTCCAGAACTAATTATACTACTTACATGTGGCTGCTCTCCAAGGAAAACAAATCTATCCGTGCTTTCTCCATCCATCTTATTTCATTCCAGAAGCCGCTTTTGAGTCATCATCCACGATCTTATAAACAAAGTTGGAAGGGAACATAAGGGCAGCCAGGCTGAAGGTCCCTGCAGCCCCATAGCCCCTCTCCAGCAATGGCATGAGCAGCCTATGGAGAAAAAAGAACAGAGCAAGTAAATATCATCCTTCCCCTAATGGTTTCCCTGAAAATGACTTTTTGCAGATGAGGGAACTTCTTGAGCTGATACTTGCTGAGGGTCCCATTGGCCCTGCAGACGTTGCATCCTTGGGCAGGCAGTGCTGGGGGCATTCTGCAAAGGACCACGTCTGCGTACCTTTTTCAGCTCTGGCTCCTCCTGGATCCCTCTGATTCTTCCCAGTGCTTGTAGTGGGAGATGCGTTGTGAACACTTGACCCAGCTCTGCTCCCATGACTTGGCACCTCTGACTTATCTCCTCGGGTACGCTCTCCAGATGGAAGAGTCTTAGCCTACCAGCTTGTTCCTCGTAGAGCAGTTTTTGACATGTGGTCACGCTTCTTGCCCGTTTTTGACTTTTTTCCCCCCAGTTCAGCTATAGCTGTTTGAGACCAGAAGTGCATACCTACTGAGAACATCCAATCCATACTAACAGAGTAAGTTCATAGTAGCAACATTAACCTCAGAACTGAGATAAAACACGATTTTTTCACTTTGTATTCTTTGTAAAGTGGAGACACCAGACACAAAATCAGAAGCAGCAGCCGGAGCTGTGTACAGCCCCCCAGTGCCAAGAAGCAATCATAACATGTAGTCCTGCCTGTCCATCCACCGGGCTCCTTCTTAAAATAAAAACTATTCTCTGCTCCCATTCTCCTGCTCTTCATCCCCATTCCTGTTAAGAAACTTTCTCACATCCTCTTTTTGGGTTAGAAACCTTTTTTTTCCCCCTTTGTTTTTGGTCTAACTTCATTCATACTCAGATTATACCTCTTGTTCTTGTTGTTATGGGTTTTTCTTTGGCTTACAGGTATTTTGCGTGTGCCCTCTCAGCTATAGTTTGGCTAAGGCATGTGAAACAGGCTTTTCTACCTACTGCTTAGGATGAGCAAATCCTTCTGGGACAGTTCAAGATAAATCACTAAAGCCAAGGATCTCTCCACTAATCGTGATATCTTTGGCTCACCAACTGTCCTATATGTACAGTTTGCCCTCCTTTAATCAAACAGAAACATTTAGTATTCAACAGTTAAGTGATGCAAAATGTGAAACACATAGAAGAAGAGCTTGAACTAAACTAATTAAGTCCCTTAGCCCCTTCGTGTCATGTGGGCCTGGAAGCCTTTCCCGAAACATCTAGTTTCACTTTGCGCGATGGCGGTGAATCCTTCAGCTGTGGTTGTTGTGGTTGTGGCATGGATTTGATCTAAGTTACTTCAGCTGTTATGTTTATTACTGCCAGTGGACCCTACTGTGTGACATTATTACATGTGAAATGCAATAGCTCTGATATACGCAATCACTCATTTATCTATATCCTCTGATGAGGCTGTCTAAGGAGAATGAGGATGTATCTTGGAAAAATTCAGTGGGAAGAAATATAGTCCTGTTCTGTTCCAGAGACCGATTTTTTTTCCTCTTTGGATATGGGTTCTCTTGTTTGACTTGTCCTATATATGTGCCACATATATAATGTCTCAGTAATGTTTCTTACTGTGCCAAAACTTCTTAATCTGTTGCCTTTAGTCAGGCTGGTATGTTGAACGCAGCTCTGGATTTTGTTCTGCTAGTGCATCAAATCCTTAGAAAGTATGTCTGCAGTCATGGAAGTGCTTATAATGTGTGTACAATTTGCATATGGCTATATCTTTGTTTCTGGGGATCCTTTCTTGCAGATATGTCAAGTGCCATGTTTCCAATGGCAGCAACATCAGTTTCAGCCATGGCGATCTTCTCAAAAGGTGATGTTAAACTTTTTGCACCCACAAGCAAAACTCAAAGTTGCCTCCTCTGAACACACTTGCATTTCATATTTTTAGTACCCAAAATCTGCTGCCCTGTGGTTGAGGTGCTGCTGCTGTTCCTCCAGTAGTCCTCTTGAACCTGTCCGTGAGGAAAGTGAATTCTGCTTCTGTTGAGAGATGGTCAGAGGGCATCAGGAGTGGGGCCTGGTGGGCTAATTTAATATAAAATAATTAACTTATTATTAAGGTTTGCACCACATGAGAAATAGCCATCGTTTTCCTAGTGTCTGTGGTTTCCTACCTTAGGTCCACATTGGCCATAGCAAAGAAGGTACATACTGCGTCCTTGTCCCATGGGGTAAGCCCTTCCCCACCACCAGCTACTCCGCTAGCTCAGTGCTTCCTCCAGGCTCCTTCCACGTCCTACAGATTTCAGAGCTTAAGTGTTTAATGGCCCTCCGTGCTCAGAGACAACGGTGCCCACGCGCGTGGTCTGCTCCCCTGGTGGGGCTGGGGCAGGTGTGCTGTGACCCATGGCCGTGCAGGAGGTACCTCGCTCTGCGTACGGGCTCGTTTTCATAGACGATGCTCCCTTTTCTGGCCACTGTCACATCATGGTCTGTGCTGGAAGAAGTTTGTTGCTCCTGATGGCTGCTAGGTTAAACAGCATTTGTTATACCGTACCAATGCTCTCCGTGAAGCAGCCTCTGAGGTGCAAATCCTACAGCTGTGCCTTGCATAAAACACAGGTGAAGCCCTTGACCAGTGGAACATAACAGGAAAAATAAACGGAGACGACTTCCAAGCTAAAAACCTTAACCACCTCAGAAAAATCCAATAAGTGTTTATGCTCTTTCCTTTTAAGCAATTCAATCTGCTTATTTTAAACCCAGCGTTAGCACGGACACGTCCTGTAGAGCCATAAATCAGAGTGCTCTGTCTCTTTGCCAGTACAAGATGGATGCCTGCTTCGTGTTAATGACTATTCAGACCGTAGTCAGGCTCCGAAAGGCAGCGTTGAAGCGCAGGGCTGTCAAGGCATGGCGTTGAGGGTGTATCATCTGGTTCTCTTCATCCCACGGAGCGGGAATACACCAGCACCTGCCTCGGCCGTCTGGCCCCGCAGAGGCTCCCAGGCCGCTCCGGCACGGCTCCATACCTTCTCTAGTGCCTCTCATCGAGCATCTGCTCGTTACTCGCCCAGTAACTATTCCTCAGTGCTTTCCCTCCAATTATCCCGATTTCCTGGAGCCTGTATGATCGCTCGCATAAGCGTTACTTTCATTACGTGCACAGCCGGGGCCGTTTCTGCAGCTCCCCCCTGTAACCGGCGTGTCCCCCCGCCTCCGCCGGCATGGGGTGTTTCTGGTGGGGTGTTATCTCTGGGATGCTGGCGCGCGGCTGCTGGAGGGCAGCGAGATGGGGGTAGGAGCATAACCATCTTTTTCCCAAAACTAAGCCTTTACTGAAACGCCAGGTATGAGTGCTCAACTTTTCCCCCGGGGGTGTGAGAGTTCCCCGATAAGATCCCACATAACGATGCGGGGCAGGCGCCTTCCTCGCCTCACGAAATGAAATTAGTGGGGGTTTCATAACGTATAAAATAACAGAGAAAACACGCCGGGGGTGGCGGGGGGCGGTGCTTAGTCACTGGGTATTAAGCAACGCAGGGCAAGACAAACAAGGATGACGGACTCTTCGGGGACGCCGCCTCAAGTAGCCGCTTGGAGGCAAGTGGGAGCCCTGGCCTGACACAGGCAGGCATCCCTCGCGCATCCCTGGCCCGGGGCAGGGAGGCAAGAGAGGAGAACCTCCTCAGAGCCCAAATGGCTCAAACGCACCTCAGCAGGTCTTGTTACTCACCTGGCGAAGGTAAGAGGAAAAGACTAGAAAAGTTTATCTTAAAACAGAGCTAGAAACGCAGCCGGCTATTCCAACAAATCCTGATTTGATTTTGTTTTTTACTGTACTTTCTTAAATCAAGACATATGTCTTTTGTTGAGTAAAAATTAATATCGCCCTGATTTCCACCAATGTGGAAATTATTTGCTTTTTTAAACCTGATAATGGATGCTTTATTGCTAAATTTCAGCTCCGATATTTGAACACAATATTTAGTATACCTTCAGCTACGTATTTTATTTTTTTTTATGTTCCCTTCTGAAATACTAATATATTCAGACATGAGGATGTCCTCATCAGAAAACATTAAATGCGGAAGGTATGTGGTAATTAACTTGTGCTTAAAGAACCTCCTATGAAGCTGTTGCATAAATCTAAAATTACAGCAGCCAGAGTTACTACAGAGTTTATTTCATTACATAAATATGCATCATCAGATCCTGACTTTTTACTCCTGTGGACAGAAATAGTCAGAGTTTCAGCTAATATTTCTTACCTCTGGTTTTGGAATAGCATAACGTTAGAGATGCTGGAAACAAAAGAGAGTCCTTAGTTGCCACGGAAGGCGGGCAGCAAAGAGACTTGGGGGGGAAAATTTACACATATTCTGAGAAACTGCAAGGGTCAGACTTGCTAACTGTCAGGCTTATGTAGAGAAAAGCACGGAGGAGGCTTCTGAAAATAAGTTTGAGACAATTTTAGTACCGATTTCTTCAACGTCAGGCAGCCAGGCTCTGGGCTGTGGATGAAATCGCACCTGCCTGTGCTCAGTGCGGAGAAAAGAGCGGCGAGGTGTCCCTCTGAACACAAGGTCTGCTGGGGCGTATGAGGGACTTCAACTGTTGCTCTAAATTTAAGCGCAAATTGGATTACGAAAACCCTCTCTGAAAACAAAATTCAGCCTATTGACATCAGGACACAGCAGCGTTTCCCAGCCCTTAAAATATTACGAACGGAGTTAAAAGGTGCCCTGGCTTTGCAGCTCCGGGTGTCTGGGTGCCGTCCTCCTGGGGACCACCCCTGTGGAAGATGGCATCATGCCTCACCTGAACCCACGAGCCACTCCACTCCACGCGCACCGCTCCCCGCTTCCGAAGATTTGGGAAAGCTAAGCCTTAAAGAAAGTTTGTCGAGAGAAATACAGAGAATACAGTTGTGCTGCTGCCCCACAGACACGCTGCCACGTGAATGGCAAGGAGAAGCGATGCCAAAAAAACCGAGGGGTCACCACCACCCCTGCCCGAGCACCTGGCGTGCGGCCGGAGGGAAGAGGGCTCCATCCTTTTCTGCTGAGCTTTCTCAGCAAGCTCAGCATACTGCTAAAAAAATCACTTTTTTTTAAGCCCATAGCAATGAACACCTGAGACTTTGTTAGAACGGCTTGGTCTTTTTGCCACAGTTTAACCCGTTGGCTTTTTACCAGTAGCCCATGCAAAACTCAAGTTCTCTCTCTGCTTCTGCCTATCTGTTTGGGGTTTGTACCTTCTCACGCAGCTCGTCTGTTTTAACTTACTGACTTTCTTTTTCCTTTAAAAGAGAAATAGTTTGGAAAACCCTTTGGTAGGTGTGCCTCTTTGGTCTAGCCAGAAATGGTAGATCAACCATCAGGCCAGTAGATCAGGTAAATAAGAAAGGAACAAGTGTGTCACTGAGCAAATTTGGAGTAGGCTCCTTAGAAATGTGCTTACTGCTGAATAAGTTGCTGGGGTCCAGCAAGAATTTCTACTCAAAACAAGAGGGAGGGGAAAGAGGGGAAAGGATGGAGCAGTTCCAGAGCAGGCAATATCCTCGTGAGTACTTTATTCACCTGGAAAGAGTGATCCTGATTTGGAACTACAACGAGGTGGGGGCTATAGATATTTATACCATTTCTGTAACTGCCTATATAGTTACCTCTGTCTTTGAATGGGGCTATTTCATTTTGCATATGTACATCAATATACATTGAGCCAAAGACTGCAAATTGCTGTTATTTTCACCAAAAAAAAAAAAAAAGAAGAATGAAATCTGTGATTTTCGTAGTTGGTTTTGATCTGCGCTGCAACAAAAGCAAGCGTTTACAGGGGTAGGAGCAAATTACAAAAAGGCAACGGATGGTAGAAAAGCCTTGGAAAATACACTTGCCCCGTGGCTAGTGAGCTGAATTCAGACGTGGCACACATGAGTTTGTCTCCCTGATTTGCACTCGCATCTTCGAGGGAGCTTCCTAGCTGCAAAATTCCTTGATATTCTGGAGTCTCTTTCTCTCATTCTGGCTCATTAAAAATTCTAAGCATCTTGGTTTCACCTTGATGCAAATGAAATTGAGTGCCAAGCCTTTGCTTGTTTGTTTGTTTGTTTCTATTTAAATACCAATTTTTCTGACCAAGCCTGCTCCTTCGCCTTCACTTCTAAACGCATCAGGCTCTTGCTGGAGTGCCAGAGACGGAGTCTGGTTTTTCTGGTTTTTCCTCTTCTAGAAAATCCTTTACGCTTGAAGAACCACAAACCTTTCAGTCCTTCTCTTGAAGTTCGAAACTTCTTATGTAATCTTTAATATAAGCATAGCTATAGAAATCCGTGTAATACTGCCTGGACTTGTGGGTGGTGGCTTGGACTAGGACTTCTTGTGGTTCTCCAGCACGTTTTATAAGTGAGGAGAAGTAGCTCGTACTTTGGGCTCTGGGAGGGTGTTCTTTGCAGTCCTCTGAGCAGAAGGGATTCATCCCGGTTGTTTTGGGAACAAAAGGAGACAAACCAAGATAAAGTCTATCGTTGAGTATTTTGTAGTTGAGCCAGGCTCCATACTGCCTTACCGCATGGCAGGAGTTTGGTAAATCCAGCCGCTGATGGACACTTGCGCCTCTCAAATTTATCCATTATCCACCCCATAATAAACCTGTGTTGTTAATGTATACGAATACTCTTTCACTCCAAGGACGTCATAGAATAACATCTGGCTGCATCTGGACTATTGTGTCCAGTTCTGGGCTCCCCAGTTCAAGAAGGACAGGGAACTGCTGGAGAGGGTCCAGCAAAGGGCTACAAAGATGATTAGGAGATTGGAGCATCTTTCTTATGATGAAAGGCTGAGGGACTTGGGGCTTTTTAGTCTGGAGAAAAGAAGACTGAGGGGGGATCTTGTCAATGCTTATAAATACTTAAAGGGCGGGTGCCAGGGGGATGGGAACAGTCTTTTTTCAGTGGTGCCCAGTGATAGGACAAGAGGTAATGGGCACAAACTTGAGCATAGGAAGTTCCATCTTAACATGAGGAGGAACTTCTTTCCTTTGAGGGTGGCAGAGCACTGGCACAGGCTGCCCAGAGAGGTGGTGGAGTCTCCCACTCTGGAGACATTCCAAACCCGCCTGGACGCCGTCCTGTGCAACTGCTGTAAGTGACCCTGCTCGGGCAGGGGGGTTGGACTAGATGATCTCCAGAGCTCCTTTGCAACCCTGACCATTCTGTGATATTTAGGACGATGATTTGGAGGGCCATTTCACTTGCAGAGATGGGACATTTCACTGTGTTAGAGCTTTCTGTAAGTTTTAATGTGGTGAGTTTCAATGATAAAAGTATGCGCTCGCTTTAAAAAGTGTGGATTTTCCCTAGGAGAACAAAGATAAAACAAGAAATCTCACCATTATGATTATGCCTAATATTAGAATTTCTTTTCTCTTCCAGCTAACTCGCCGCCTTCTTTTTTTTTTTTTAAGCCAAAACCTCTGTAGCATCACGACATCTAAGCCATAATCCAAAGCACAATGCTACTGAACAGGACTGAAACCTTTTTAATTAAACTTCTCCTTCTGAGGAGTTCTCCTCAGGAGGAGCAATGCTTTTGAGAGAGGTCTCTTTGGGCATGGCAAGCAACGTGCAGAAAAGCAGGACATCTTGCAGCCACTCCACTGGAGTCCCTGTGAGCTTCCTGAGCGCTTTCTGACAAGCATAACGTACGTAGGAAGCAAGCTTTTGTCTTTGTGAGATTCCCACCTGGAAAATAGAGGAAAACTCAATGGATAAATAAAATACGTCTGAATTAAAAGATTCTTGCCGATTTGGCAAGATGGTTCACTGGCCAGGTTGTGACTAGGTTGTATTATAATACAAGACAAACTGAATGAGTCTAGATATATATTGCCTTCAGCTGAACGATGTAATTTAAAAAAAAAACACCCTCGTGCTCCAAAATCTCTGCTGTCCTTTAATAGCACGCGTTACCTTTAACAATGCAGTTCTTTTAGCTGTGGAGGAATACGAGCGGCAATTGGAGAAGCTCAGCTGGCCACAGGCTTTACTGTTCTCTATTTTTCCGGTGCAAAATCCTTTTTTGTTTCTTGCTAAAGAGAAATGGCTGGGTGCGGAGAAGAGGCGGTGTGTTTGCCCTGCGGAGGATGGGAGCTGGTTGCGCTCCTTTCGAACCACCGTCAGTTACCAGGGGCGCAGGGAAGAGGTGAAAGCTACGTACGGTCCTCCCCGCGTAGTTGAGAAATGGGTTGGTTGTATTTTCTTTTAGTTTTATTTTTATATTAGGGGCCCCAGACTCATCACCATAAATCTCACAGCACCTGAGCAGAGGGGATAAAGCCCGAATCCCATCGGGGTTTCTATATGTAAATTCAGAGTTCCTATATGTGCGTTTGCCAACACAACTTTAGGGACAAATTCGGGTCCGAGATCCGTTCAGGGTTCCAGATCAGTTCATCTGCTGATTTTTTTGCATTTTTATTTTCCTTCGTATTTTTAAATGAAAGCATTTTACTACTGCTTGCCTCCAAGTTTTAAGTGTATTTACTCAGTATACAAAGACGTTTTAGATATTTTCATAAAGTTTAATTTCTGTGTGAGCCAAAACCAGACAACACAAGTTTGACAGATAAATCCACAGAGATCTTTCTGAAGAATATAAAATATTAATTTCAGCGTACTCATAAGATCAACTTAAAAAGAAGAGAAAGATTACTTTAAGAAGGGTATTTATATCATATTGGCTTATACTGATAAGACTATATGGAGAAATAAGAATTGTCAGACTATTTAAATAGTCATATAATTTGCCATAGGTGGTTGCATCGTACTCTGCGGAGTGTTTATTGCTCGGATTAGGTAAACGTACAACAAGCAGAGTGTAAAATCTTCCCTATTTGATGAAAAGGTTAAGACTGAACGATGTCGTGTCTGTTCCCTTGCAGAGGTTTCTGCCTTGATGGGAGTTTCCTTTCCTGCTCTCTGCCAAATTTTTTCATTAGTAAAGCTGAACTACTCGCAGATGAAGATAATTCTTGGTTGTTGGGAAGCTGCAAGAACAGCTTTCTCAGAAGTGATGGAAACGTGCTTGAGAACACTGGGACTGAATGTTTTCATGGCAGCATTAGAGGCTCTAAAACCAGAAAAGGTGGAGTTAAAATGCAGACACCAGTCTTGCGGAGTGACCTGTTGGAGCCTTCTGTAGCTTAAAAAGCGGGTGTGATCAATCGAAAATAAACAGTACAAGGCAGAACATGGACTTGGGTCTTCTGAGCAGAACAACTATTTTATCCACTGTCATGCAAGGAGAAAGGGAAACTATGAGTAACAGTAAAAGTGGTGTTTATGAGCCTTGGAAGTGTTAGCTCCGAGGCTTTTTGTCAGGAGGGTAAGCAGCCAAGGGGTCAGCTTGCATTTAAGTTGAATTTAGCTGAAGTTAGCTTGGTAAGTTGAATTTGATTTGCCGGAATTGAGCTTATGGCGGAGAAGGAAGGAAAGCATGTGGTTTGCCATTACCGATGCTTTCTGCTCTGCGGATAGACAGGGAAAGGACTGTCACTTGCTACTGACGGTGACGTCGGGATCGCTGCTTTGCAGAGCCCGGCTCTCCTACTGGGCTGCACGCAGGGGATAAAGAGAGGCAAAGAAACAATGCAGAACTCAGCTGCCTTAAAAAGGCACAGTGGTCTTGTACCTGGGCCAGGAAACCCGGTCTCTTGGTACTTCAGGAACCGTGTCATAACCCCTTTCGGAAATGAACTGATCTTCCTTCTAAAGACAAGTTTTGGGGTGTTTATTTGCCTGTTTCAGTTGCAAATCCTCTTCAGAATCAGGTTTCTTTAACGGCAGGGAGCTCGTTGATAATTCCTAACGTTGCTACTGGCTAATCTATATCTATTTGTTGTTATCTATCTCTGTTGCCCTCCCTCAATCCCCCGCGTATATTCCCCAATATACTCAGAGAAAGTAATCATCTCTTCTTGTCACCCTTCCTTGTAAGTTAGGCTCTCGCTTCACCTACTCACCCGAGCAGTCTTTCTTCCCATCTGTTACAAACCACCAGTTTTAATGTGTTTGACAGGAGCAAGAGACAGTAGACATCTTTTTATTTACAGAGGTTGGAGGAATCTATTTTCCTTGCTGTTACAGGAACTCGCGTCTCAACTTCTGGTATTAGAATCCAATTTTGAAGCTTTTTCATGCCGAGACTCTCCAAATGGGTGTTCCTCAGCAGGCCAGGGATGTCATGCAGAAATATTTTCACGGAATTGCGAGGCTAAAACCTATGTGGCGTGCATCACCAGAACCACAGAACAAATAGGACCCAGGCAGCACAAGCCCAGTCTGTAAGCACTAATGCACTGCTCTGATTAAAGCATTTGAGCTCAAAGGGGCATAAACCCACGTTAAAATGTTTCAGAAGTGCCTAAGTTGCCAAATCTCACTGTCTTGCAGCCAGACATAGGTTCTTCCATCATTTATTTGCTTTTCGGTATTACCTGAAGTTCTAAATTTCACGAATTTACAAGCTGCCATGGAAATTCATTTTGTCATAGAAAATAAGTAGCAGTTGCACGTACTCATAAACCCCCTTTATTGGCTTCCTACACAAATTTAATTTCAGTCCTTCAGCTGAAATGCAAACCACAAGGAAGCACACTTTAAGAAAACTAACTCCCCATGTTTCTAAAATGTGCAAACGCAAACAAATAAATGTGTTTCAAATTTCATTCTGTACTGATCGCTACAATATAGCTTGAAAAATCATATTACAAATTGAATTGCTGCTTCCGTTTTTTAGCCAAAAAAAATTTTAAAATGTCAAATCCGTTGCAATCCTGTATTCTTTGAGCACAGAGAACACTTTTATCACCAAACTACCAAAAATTTTCCCATGCGCATCATGCTTTCCATATGTGTAACTACAAAACAGATCAGAAAGAAGCAGGAAAGGATAAAATCAGACAAATAAGACTTATTTCTGCCTTCAAAATATAATCCTAAATGCAGAATCTGGAATAATTAGCAGCCCTTTACACTCAGAAACAATTTTAATATAAAATGATATTGTAACCTGGGGCCCAAGCCTGCAAACATTAAAGAATATGAGGTTATTTTATGCATGTGAGTAATTCCTCTAGAGAATATTTGCAAGATTAGAAACCAGAGTACTGTGACAGAATAGTATGGAAGGAGATTGCGTTACATCTGTACAGGCTGTACCAGTTAGATACCACTAATGTAGTCTAGATTAACATTAGTCAAACTCACAGGCTTCATAAGGATGACAAGATCAGATATTTTAACAAAACAAAATTAATCTATCTCTAGCGCTATCAGGTCGGCACCTTCGACAAGGAGAGGGAGGTCTAGCTAAAGACTCCATTTTGGGGAACAATCACTATATAGCCTTTAATATATAGAAAGTAACCTCTGAAAACCCTTACTGATGTGGAGAAAATGTATTAAGGGTATATACTGCACCGTACACTCAAAGAGGTAGCACACCTAACTGTAACCTGTCCAGAGGGGTCCAGCCCGACCGCTATCACAATTAACAGCAAAACTCCTGGGGTTGTAGGCGCCAAACCCCGCCTGTATTGTCATTGCAGCTGAAAGATGCCACCGAGCCAGAGACTTAGAGACAGCAGGGTTGCGTGCATCTGCATCAGCAAGCAATGTAACCCTACGCGAGCCCACAGGGATGTTAATTTTTTATTATTCAAATATTTAAAAAGGAAATTTTACATAGACACTTGAAATGCATTTCCCTGAGTTTTAAAAGTGTGGTGATGCGCAACAGAACATTTCCGGAGCTCGTTAAACTTCAGTGGTGTTATTAAAAACACAATGTCTTTGAAACTTACATTCCTTTCTGTAGGAGAGGACCTCATTATGTGGAGATGGAGAATCTGTTGGGGACCCTAAACGGCGGATGCATTTTTGTAAGCATAAAGAGTTTGACAGTAATTTCACTTTAATGTTACGTTAGCAGTTTGTATCCGTCTTGTTACAATCAGACCTTTGAGAAATGGTATTTACAAATCACTTTTTGGCCAAAAACACCGGAGGGAAAAAAAGGCTCTTTACAAAGCCAGAAATGTGTTACCCATCATACAGCCAAGTCCATCTGCTCTTCAGTCGTAAATCCTAAATATGTATCTTAATTGTATTCAAATTTTCTCACTTCCACCAGAGGAGAGCAAGAACCACCTTACTGAACTTGAATGGTCTTCTGGGGTTTAGCCCAACTCCCACTTAGGTCAATGGCATACATTTAGCTCTGCTTAAGTCATTAAACAGAACAATTTCAGATTTTAGGAGTCAAACCAGTGCTTTCTCGAGACTTTTCTGATCCCAGTGAGATTTCTTCTGAGATAGCTCATCTGAAGGTACACAGAGAAATGGTTCATTGCAGAAGGACTAGCCAAGGAACACTGGAGTCGGTGAAAGACTCAAATGCAGCCTGAGACAGCGGAGAAATTACCACAATGCAGGGAAAAAAGCCAAAAGGTGAAATTAAATTCCAGTCCAAACACTCAGAAGGTCCTGCACGGCACAGATGCTTATTCCGTACCGTGACCCTTGCTGATCATAACAGTTCATCTGCTCGGGGCAGCTATTCTCAAAAGACGTGACATAGCAGACTTTGTGTAGCCTGATGAAGACGTACAATGTAAGATTTCATATAACTCTGATGAGTTTTGGTTCCTGCTCAGTTGTTTTCTTCCGTAAAGAGGAAAATCTCTCAGACATACTGCAGGAAGAATATATTAAGTCTGGCTAACGTGAAGTCTACTCTGTGTTAGAAAACACTGAAATCATTACATACAGCCAGTGGTTGCCTAATATGTAGTAAAAATATTTTCCTACGATTATCTTTGTAAGTGTGATTTTTTTTTGTGTGTGTAGTAATCGAGATTTGGAAAGTTTTCCCTTATGAAAGGCTTTGTGGATGTTTGTACTTTATTTTAGGGGGAAACATTCTCTCCTTATGAATTACTCCCTTACAGTGCAGTCTAAATTCAGTAAAAGCTAGTCTTTGGAATTCGCTGCTAACTCACGCCTGTATTTGGGCAGGACACACACTGAATTTGCAAATTCCACCCCTTTCCTACTCAGAAAGCCTTGCCAAGTTAAAGCGTGAAGAAGAGCATACTGCAGGGGCAGAGTTTCTTCTTTTGACCGCCCTTCCCAGAGGCTGAAGCCACACGTTGCTTCCAGTGACGAAAGCAGAGGGAAACTCAGCATGTTTATATTCTTGTATCTAAAAGCTGTTCTGCCAAATCTATTTTGGGTATGTTTAGTTCAACACTAGTTCTTTTTTAAGTAAACTCAAACCTTTAAGGGGTCAAATAACTTTTCACAAAGTAAAATGAGATTTTCTTTTAACGTTGCCATCTGTTTACCCGCCACTTTGTCTTGTAAGCTAGTTTAAAAGGACACGAAGCAAAGCACTTGAAAGGCAGGCAAATGCTGCTAATGCAATCTTATCTCTGTGACCCTGCAGAAAGACACAACTTCATAGCATTCTTTTCAAAAACATCCCTGTCCCATTCAAGGTGAAATTAAACATCCTGTGTTTCTGCTGAAATTCACCAGTTAACACAATTTCATCCCCTGAATCACTGAAGTTGTGTATCAAGGAAAATGTGCTTATAGGTGAGAACTGTGCCGGGTAAATTATTATATTATGACCACTTGCATATGGGAAGCGGTAAATTCTGTCAAATTAGTGTTTGAAAGAAGGTTTTGGTTCTGTGTAGAATACTCTACTATACAATACTATTATTAATATATACTATTATATTAATATAATACCATTAATATATCATAATACTATTCTATTTTGTAAACAGAAGTTTGCTCTCCTTCAGAGCGTAATGGTGAATGGGTTCCCGCGAAGCTGTACGACAGAGTGCATGCTTAACCCATCGTACAGTCATCTCAGCCCCTGTCATCTGTATGAGGAATTTCATAGATATCAAACATTTTATTAAAAAGGAGCATTTGCAAGATCACGTATTTTCCTCTGAAAGAAAAGCAGATGCATTTAATTATTTCTGAGTATTAATTGTAATGAGCATTTAGATTCATCACTGATTTCCCAGTTTGATTTCACTTCCTCTGTCAGCATTGTCATCAGTAAACAGCACTTTCATCTATAGAAAAGGCCAAGGGGATGATAATGATAAGATTTCCAAAAAAAAAAACCCAGAGTAACAGGCAGGGCTTTCTATATGCCTGCTACGTGCTCCCACATTCACCAGGAGTGACTAGCAAATTTCAGAGACAACTCACATAGTCAAATTCTACGTGGAAAAAAATAATTGGCATGGAGATTAGGCGGCACATAGCAAAACGCTGGACCCTTTCTACGTGCTAATCAACCAGTGTGTGAGAGCTTAATCAAAATGCACATTGTGTAACACGTAACAAAGCAAAAATCTCTTCTGTCATACGAAGACAGAAAAAAAATTGCTAGTATGTGCATGACCGAAAAGGTACCGAGTTCTTCAATAGGTATAAAAGCCTGGACTTTGACAGGGACAACAGCAATCCATCAGGGTGTGTGGCAGACCATGAAACTCGCTCTGGACTAGGCCAATGAATCAAAGTATTGCTGAAATTGCAAATACTAATGCAACTGTCAAAGATCTAAAGCGATTAAATTCAGCGGTATTAAAGCAATAAAACTCTACCAACATGGTAGTCCTGAGGCAAAGGGATGCCTTAATAACCTAAAAATTGAATTTGCACTCTCTTCTCTGCCCTGAATCATAAATAAAAGTCCTATCATGGTTAATTTGCCTTTCGGGTTTCCAAGGCAGACGTTGTTCTTTATGGACAGCAGAGATTCCTCTGCAATTTTTATAAGCATGTATTGTGTCCTGATACCCATTTCTAGCCTTATTTTTTTCTCCATATTGGTTTACTGTGTTACTTGATTGCCATTTCCCCCTTAAAGGTAACTGGACACATACATAACTTCTACTGCAATTAGTTAGGTAATTACTTAAGTAAAATTCCTTTCAGTTTGGGCTTAACACTTGCCTAATAATGTTAAAAGCACTTTGAGATCATTCTTGACCAGATGCATGCGAAAACACATACATAAATAAATGCTGTGGGTGTGTGATCTGTACTATCTGTGCATTAAAATAATGCACTAATTAGTACTGTTACACTTCTAAAGCTGTTATTGGGACTACGAAATTTTAGGAAACCGTGTTCCAATGCACGTTTTCCATAGCATGTAAGGAATCTTATAGTCCCTCCTTGTGACTAAATTCATGTCAGCTGGATGTGAAGGAAAATACTACCTAAATACAAGACCACTGTGGACTGGTCCTGTTAACACAAGAACACCTATACACATATACAGGTCCATACAAAGGGAAAGTAATTTTCCAATAGAACTAAGACGTAAGTTTACATGCTGATAGAATTGTATGGAGACAAAGCTAGCCACAATCCATGTGCATTTTCTTATTCTTTTGATGGCTTTTTGGGTTTAGCACATCCAGTAACAAAGTATTTAAGCTAAATCAAATCAAGCTATTCTTCAAAAAAAAAAAAGTGCACGTGAGAGAGGTTCATGAGAATGACTGCTTGCCCAGTTGAAAACACCGCCTCTTTCTCACGTGAAGCTTGAGGCCAAACCTTGCACCCGAGCAGAAGCCCAAAGGAAAGTGAACCACTCTTCTTCCTGCGCTTTGCCTAGCTGATCATAGAGTATATCCTGTCATATTTGCATTCCCTCCACCTGTGTCTAATGTCTAGAATAAAAGAGCCCCATGCTTGGCTGCCTGTTAAGGCACTATTATAAAAATATTAAGACCTTACTAATTAATGTATAAAGAGAGCTCATCCTACTCAGTTATGGATTAACTTCTTACACACTAAGACCTCTCACCTAAAACAAACTGTCCTTTCATTTTAAGTTGGCTTACACTAGAGACTAATTTCCATTTTCTCTTGGACTGGTAATGCAACCATTTTCCAATAAAGGCATAGGCTGTATCACTTGACTATTGATAATCCTTCAACAATAAGTCTGGAGTGTCACCGCACACAAAAAAACCTGCGGGATGTGCTTGCTCCCAGAAGTCCTACTGACATATACTACAGCACACAGCACCAATATTTCATGTGGCATTAAAGTGCAGCTGGTAACACCTAGGCTAATTCATCAATGAAGATATAAGTCAAGTAACTCTGGTAAAAATGTCACAGGCTTGAGTGACACAGACAAATGGGTCTAAACTAATAATTTCATTACAGTTAGCAAAATACATCAATTGAAGTTTAATGCTTATATCTTTCATGCTTCTCAGCCACAACTGTGCTAATGCATTTACGTAGTCATTCAGGAGGAGCAGCCCCCACTCTTTGGGAATTGCTTCTGGGACCTGTTTTCCTCCAAACGCTTACCAGGATAGGGATTTCCTGACTTGGATGGCACAGTTTGTCATGTTAATGCTGAATCTGTCAGTATCCACCTATGCTTTGAATTTTTCTTGAGAAAAATATAGCATGCTGTAAACTCAGCAGTTCATTCCTTTCTAGTGGGACAGGATTAGACTTCTGACTTACACAGTGGCTATTTCTTTAATTCAAATACATTTTCTTATTTTTTAAGACAAAAAAAATGCACTAAAATACCTCTGCCATAGCAATGCCTGGCTTTGTAACTTAAGACACCACTGCAAAAATCTGGCAGTCCTGTAAGAAAACAGCAGTGTGCTTAAATGTTACCTCAGAGAGGAAAACGCAAACAGGTATGCATGCTTTTTCTTTTTCTACATAACCTGCAGCCTTATTTTCCTTTCCTATTTTGTGGTCCTGCACTGGCATTCCACTTCTTCCACTGGAATATGAAACCTGTCATTCTTTGGTATTTCGGGAAGACACAGAAGAGACATAAATGACAACTTTTAGCTTTTTTATTAAAACAGGTATAAATCAGCGCAAATTCCTGGACCAATATGGTTTAAGATGGACAGTGCTATGAAATAGAAAGTAGCACTACATAAAATTTGCTTCTCAGATTTTCTTATTCTCATACTGTCATTGTCCAGTTCACTGGGTCTACAGGAAAGTTAAAGCAGCTGCTCTAACTTCTGAATCTTTAGACTTTACTGAAGTCAGAATAATGCTACTTTAAAGGTATGTTTAAACATCTATTCTTATCACACGTCTTTTGGAAAAATCTTAAGATTTATGAAATATTGCTGAACACTCATTTTTCTCCATAGGCTTATCTGCCTAAAGTCAGAGCAGGCTATTTAAAATTTCAATCACTTGTAACAGAATGGTAGTTCCTGCACCAGTCATAGACACATCTGGATTTTATTCCAGAAACATTCCACGGTTCCAGCTGCTAAAACACTTTTTCTCGCTGGAAACCAGTCTGTGAGGATTTAATTTTGTTCACCTGCAAAATTCCATTCATATGACCTTTTCATTGAAACGCACACGCAGCATCCTTCAAACTGAGAGGAACTGGCATTAAAATGAATCACAGAAAGGAGAGAGTACATCACTGTCACATTAGCAGGCACTTTTGAGACCTGTTGAGAGCTATTCTCTTTCAAAGCAAAAAATAAAAAGGCAGACAAATCACACATAAAGAGTTATAGCCGTAGAATAAATTAAGAGTATATAAATACATATCCTGAAGTGGTCTCCTACTCTTTTCCAGAAAAAGCTCATGAAGTATGTCGTGCTTATATCAATTTAACACAGAAGGTAAGTGCAATGCATTAGCCCCACACATAGGTTAAATTGATGCCAAACGAAACTTAAAGCATGTGCTTCATATTTTATCCAGGCAGAACAGAAACATTTTTATATATATATATATATGTACTCCATCCCCAGGGGCACTCGGGGTGCACAGAAAGCTATGCACTCCCTGTGTGGTGTTTTTAGCGTGTAAAGAGAGCCCTCAGTCATGTTAAGGCATGGAGAGAAAAAAAAAAAAAAAGAAAAATAACAAAAAGGAGAGTGCATTTTCTAGTGAGCTCGCCATAATTTTGGCCGGCCTCTGGGGGACACCCCGCCAAGAGGAGGCCTGTCCCCTGGCGCCGGCGGGCGGGCAGCTGTGAACCCCCGCAGGGCCCCACCGCCGGGCTGCGCCGCCCGCGCTCCTTCGCACATCCGAGGCGATCGCTGCAATGGCTCCCGCGCCGCTCACACGGCTGCCGCCGTGACTAAACCCGCCGCCGCCACCCCGCGCCGCCATCTCGCTCCCTGTCAGCGCCAGCCCCGCCCCTCCGCACCCACCTCCCACCACCCACCCCCCGCGCGGCCCTTCCGGTAGCGCTGCGTCACTTCCCGTGCGGGCCGCAGTGAGGAGAAGATGGCGGCGCTGAGCGAGCCGGTGCGGCTGGAGCGAGGTGAGGGCGGCTGCTGCCGAGGGACGGGCGCTCCTTCACCGCGTTCTGCCGCGGGCGAGCTGAGGCGGTGGAGCTGCTGCCTTAGCCGGGCCCTGGGGCGCGTTGCCGGGGGTCTGGCCCGAGCCCTTGGGGCCGCCTTCCCCGTTCCCCCCCACCTCTCCCGGCCTGAGGCCTCGGGGAGCGGCCCCCCGCCGTGCCGCGGGGGGAGGTGAGAGCGGGCGGCGATGGCGGTACTGCCCTCTCCGGCCCGCCGCAGGGCACCGGGCGGCTTCTCTCCGCCGGGGACAGCCGTAGCGGTAGCTGCTTTGAAAACGTTTTCTTTCGCTTCTGGTTCTTTCAGTGTGTCGGTGGGACTTGGTTCTTGGGCTTTTCTTTATGCGGCCCCCGAAGGCTTTTCTCGCGTTTCAGTTTGTGGCTGGGTTTCCATGGGTGCGCTCGCTCCAGCCCTTCTGTAGAAGTGTTTGCTGTGCCTTCGCTAGTGTCAACGCTTCTGCCAGCTCTTAACTCAGCCTGCTAACTCCTTGCTTCTGTTTCTATCCTGGGGAAACTTACTCTTGAACACAGATGAATTCTTAGTTTTAAGTTAAGTCTGTTAGGCTGTGTCCTAGCAATAACAATATACTTGGTTTTTATAGGACCATAAAATGGTTTGGGTTGGAAAGGACCTTGAAGATCAACTAATTCCAACCCCCTGCTATGGGTAGGGACACCTTCCACTAGACCAGGTTGGTCAAAGCCCCATCCAGCCTGGTCTTGAATGCCTCCAGGGATGGGTCATCTACAGCTTCTCTGGGCAACCTGTTCCAGTGTCTCACCACCCTCACAGTGAACAACTTCTTACTAATATCTAATCTAAATCTCCCCTCTTTCACTTTAAAACCATTACCTCTCGTCCTGTCTTTACATTCCCTGATCAAGAGTCCCTCCCCATCTTTCCTGTAGGCCCCCTTTAGGTACAGGAAAGGGCTATAAGATCTCCTGGGAGCCTTCTGTTCTCCAGGCTGAACAACCCCAACTGTCTCAGCCTGTCTTCATAGGAGAGGTGCTTCAGCTCTCTGATCATCTTTATGGCCCACCTCTGGACATGCTCCAACAGATCCGTGCCCTTCTTATCTTGGGGTCCCTAGAGCTGGACGCAGTACTGCAGGGGGGTCTCATGAGAGCGGAGTAGAGGGGCAGAATCGTCTCCTTCGACCTGCTGGCCAGAAGACAACTCACACATGCAGGTGTCCCCCTATGCTTGTTCGTGGTTCTGCTCAACTCTATTACCCTCTCACATTTATGTTTTCATTGTGATTTTCTAATTTATAGTCTTTGCACAGTATTAACAATACAAATTGTGTGTAACTATAATCAGGGAAACAGATAAAATACAAAATGTAGTTGGGTATTTTTTCTGTAGTGTGTTTGTGTCTTTTACCCAGGGCTTTTAAGAAACAATGATAAACTTCTTTCAGGGTGGTTCTTCAGAACTGTGCAAAGTCCACAGTAGCTCAGTGAACACATGCTTGTATAACGATATATACAATTGGTTTATTAGTGTGTATTTAGGAAAAGAGGGATGGGAAAATGGAATTCAAATGAGAAAATAATACTGAGAATGAGGAATCCCATTCTTGAAAAGGAAGGCAATTAAGTAGAGTGTAGGTGTTTGGATGAATTGACTGTTTTCCCACTGCCATTCCCATGGGGACCACCACTGTTGCTCACAGTGCTAGGTGCTTTTTTGTATATGCATAACACACTGCGTACACCCACTTTATTGCGTTTGGTACTATCACGTGTTACCTACCACAGAATTCAGCTTTTCTGTTTGCCTAACCTTCATTCCCATTCCACAAGTGAACCACTTGTAATGTGTGAGAAAAGGCCTGTAAATAGTGACTTATGTAAGGACTTTCCCTCCCACTCCGCAGCTCATCTACCCTCCCTACTACAGAGCTTGTTAATTAGGGCAGCTGCTTTGGCAGTGGATTAGTTGCTCTTGGTAGGTCTGCAGAGTTAAACCTCGGGCAGCATCCTTCTCCACCTCATTACCCTGCCACTATGCTCTGTCCATGAAAACAAACAAATCTGCAGAGTTACTTAGGGATCAGTGGAACAAAGGAGCTATTTAGTCTTCTGGTATATTGGTCTTTTTAAGAAAAGAAGAAAAAGGGAGCACAGTATAATGGACCTACAAAAGCAAGAGCTTTATTTACAGAAATTAATAACCTCTGTTAATTGTTTGGGGTTGACTGAAGATAACCTGATGATGAATCATCATCAGCTTGAAAGTGAACATCACTAATGTTGTTGGCATATAGCTTAAGAAAAGAGAGAATAGTGTAGAAAATGAGCGGATTTAAAATGGTTACCATATGCTTACGATGAGGGCAACTGAAAATTCTCCCCGTCTGTTCTCTCCTCCAAGCTGCATTGCAAACATTACCACCCAAATTCACTGGAGGGCAGGGATGAAACAACATTTAACATTTCCAAGTTATTCTTATGGTTCAGTGGTGATGTGTGATAACTTGACATACACCTTAGGAATCCAGACTATTTGAACATAAGTAGTGGAGGTGGTTAATCAGGAATATCTATGAGGACGCTGCATTTTTTCTTTTTCTGTGTGGTGTTCACACATATGCTTGGAATGGTGGCATCTTGCTAGCTTTTTTCCCCACGTTCTTTTCGTTTCAATGTATCTCTCTTTTCAGGACTTCAATCTAGTATCCTGTGATCACAAAAAATGATTTTTGAAGCACAGGCAACTGATATGAAAAGGTTAAAAGAAAACCTGCCTTTTAGTTATGTGCGGATTCTGTTTTACAATGAATTTTATGGCTTTTTTAAATCACCTACTTCCGGAGTTCCTCGTTGATCCTTGTTGAAATCCATCACTGAAACAATTCTGTAGTGTTCATTTCAGCCTCTGGTGCTGAACAGTTGGCCAAACTATAGTGTTAATATTGCAAGGAAGACAGCTTTTAGCTGATCATATCCCAAGCAGTAATTCAGCAGGAAGCAAACTGCAGCAGAGCAGTCAACAATCTTTTCTTGAAAGTGAAAGAAGGTGTGTTTTGCTACTTGTTCCCAGCCAAACTAGTTCCTTTCCAGAGCAGTATTGCTGGGAGAGATTGAATCTTCAGCTTTTGACTAATAGTGCCTAATGCAGTTCAGTAGGAGAAAGTTACGCTCATTTCACTTTCAGACTGGAGTAATGGGGTCCTGTCCACAGGGTAAAACAAAACAGCTGTTGGGAGAAAAAGTGTCCTGATAATGGGATCCATTGCCAGGTTGGACGGGCAATTTGAGTAACCTGGTCTAGTGGAAGGTGTCCCTGCCCATGGCAGGGGGGTTGGAACTAGATGATCTTTAATGTCCCTTCCAACCCAAATCATTCTATCATTCTGTGATTCTGTCTACCTGAGCAAGAGGCACAGTTTGATAAAAGGAGATCTGTAGACTGCTGAGGACCCAACTTTCATGCTGTGTTTGTCTGCTTTGGGTTTTTACTTGACAGCAGCAGCTTGGTCCTTTGATCTGAAAGCCCTTTTTTATTAAAGTGCATCTTCTGCTTTAGTTGCATCTAAAAGGAGTCCAGTTCAGTGTATCCCAGTCACTTTTTGACAAGCTGACTCTGCGCTCTTAGTCTGCACTTTATGAAACACATAGCTGGTTCCCAAACTAGACAATTTTATCTTAGGGTATAAAATGCTCTGTAGCTAAACATTTAGCCTGTTAGGACATCCAGGTAAGAAATATATATATATAGTTTATTGAGGAAACAGAGAGATCAAAAAAAGATAATAAATTAGCAAGTGGAGTTCTGGAGTCTTGATTTCTGTAGCTATTCTTTGGATCAGTAGATTACTGTCACCCTTCAAAATTTCTTGCAGTATCCTAATCAAGCAGTTAGATAACAAGTTCATGCACATTACAGCTTAACAAGGTTCATGGACTGCAGGCTTGAGAATGGCTGCGTAGAACTGTGCTGTTTATGTGCATGAAATAGTCATTTGTCTGCAAACATCTGCAAGTATTTAAATGAGAGCTGTATTGCAATTTACATACTTACTAGACTTTTTTCATGAATATATGGAGTGTTGCAGGATTGGAAGTGCTGCTGTTACCATTTGTTGATCATTCTACTTCAAGCTGTTCAGTGCGAGACTTCATGAAATTAAGATAATTTGTACTGCTGTTGCTGAACACAAGGATTACTAAGAATGTTGGTGACTGCATCATAGAAAGATTGAAAAATTAAGAAACAATCACATCTAGAATCTCTTTATTTTCACCAGCTATTTAGTATGTTAAATACAAAATGTGCGTTAGGAAATTAAAAGCTGTAGAAGTATTTTTTTCATTTTGTAATTGTACAAATAGCAAATATGCATGCCTGTGTGAAATGAGTTCTTTATAGACTTGGGATTAGTAATAGCTAAAATTTATGTTTTGGTATTTCTTTGCGTTAGATAACTGATGCTTGTAAAGCTTGGAAATGCTTGCCAAAAAACGCCAAGTTCTCATGGCATGTAGAACCCTTAACTCTCATCTGAAATAATTTGTGTCTTGAGGCTGTAGCTGTAGTACTTGGATGCTCTTCCATGAAGGATTTGTTTCCAATCCGTGGACGACCAGTGTGTGAGGTTAAGTCATACCTTGTTTAATTGACTGCACCACCTGATGTCAGTGTGGTAGTCGGTAAGATGTGTCTGACTGATAATTCACAGAAGTGGACAGAACATCACTGTGGGTTGTCTGCTGCCTGTGCGCTTCACCTTAATTTCAGAACATACACCCCACTGTCTTTTCATCCTGTTACGTAAATTCTTTGTCCTTACACTTGGCCTTTCGGAGAAGTTCGTGGCTATTGCACGTCTCCTGTGCTGACGTGATGCCATTGAGTAGACGTGCATTCACATGAAAAATGATTGCCTAAAGGTTAATTACAGAAAAAAGGAAGTAATGCATTTGGGATATAGCAGTGTCCCAGACTTCATCCTTTTTCTAAAATAACCTGTGCCTTATTTATATAGTAGATTAATCACTGCTTCTTTGCCTTTGTGATAATGAAGGTAATCCTTTCTATCTGCTTTTCTGAGAGACTGTTCTACTTCTGTTCTAGGACTTGCGTGATTCAGAATCATCACTAATGTAACACTTTGGAAGTACAAGTGAGGGATATGGATGTATTTTGCTCTTGTAGTGCTGCCAGGAGCATGTCACATAGCGTTTGATGCTCGTCTTGAGTTGTACTGGTCTGGAATCAAATCTTTCACGGGGAGTTCAGTTTCACAAAGCAGCATCTGCATTTATATGCACAACGTGAATTCTTAGGGAAAAATTTCTAGGAAAGAACAAAGAGGTTTGGGGTTAAGGATTGTAGACTGCAGAGATACTCTCTCTCAACTGAAAATATCAGAAGGAGTTTGGTTGTTTTGCTAAGCTCTTTGGAGGGGGGGGGGGGAATAGACCAGATAGTTCTCAGCTGTGTTGTAGGGAAAGTACTGAGTGTACTCTCATTGAACTATTTTTTTTTTTTTAATATAAAAGAAATGTTATACAGCATATTTGATGATATTCTAGCTGGTCTTAACAAAATGTTATCTATGCAGTAGATAAATTATGAAGTAAGCATATGAAATGTTGATAGTGTATATATCAATGAAATATTTCAATCTTTAATTTAGATTTAAGATTTAAACTTCAAGGAAAAATCAGGTTGTCTTTGTAATGTGCATACGGCAGTGATACCTCCAGATATTTTACAGGGTTGAGTTGCTGGGGTTGACTTAAATAGCCTGAAAGTACAGTATTTTATTGTAACATTTTGTAGATACATAGTTTTGTAGGAGAAATGAAACTAATACATAGTTTTAAGGCATACAAGTGCACACACACTTGTGCACAGACTGCTTCATTAACTTAATTTAAAAAAAAAATCACAAACAAACAAACCTTGAATTTCCTCAGGCATTCCTCATTGCTAGTGCTTTATTTTTCTGTAGACATCTGCAGAGCAATTGAGTTGCTGGAAAAATTGCAGAGAAGTGGAGAAGTGCCACCACAAAAGCTACAGGCGTTGCAAAGGGTCCTTCAAAGTGAATTCTGTAATGCTGTAAGGGAGGTAAGTCAACTTGACATAAGCAGTTCCCTTGAGTTAAAAACCAGTATGTTTTACTTTTCCTTTTTGTGCTCAGTGCAATAATCTGATTTTATTTCTACAAGCTGAATTTGATTTACGGAGCTTAATAAAACAAGGCTTATTTTTAGAAGTTCAAAAGAAAATAATTTGGGATAGCATAGGTGTATTAAATAATGGCTCAGGAGCAAATAACTTTTTAGAGGTTATTTTGAGAGTCTGCTCTTACTGGCAGCTAGTAGGCTTGGAATGTAATAATGGACAAAGTACCAATTGCCTCTGTTTCTTGTAAGCCAAATCCGCATCTCCTTGTACACCACCTTGAGATGGAGCCTTGCACCACCTCATTTTCATTCCAGATACTCTTTCAGAGATTGTTCGGTGATTTAATATACCTTGCCATTGCTGTTGGTGCTACCACGGATGGTAACACCTGGAATGAGTTAAAAGATCTGTTTGTAGACACAGCGGTCATCTTAATGTTTTCATCCTATGGAGGACAGGGTGTTCATTACTTAGCAAGTCCAAATGATGGGCAGGTAGATGTGAGGATGTTAGTTAGGCCTCAGTGTAGGCACCTCCTTAGCATATTGCCTCTGTTTTTTTAATACCCTTTTTTTTCTTAAGATATTCAATTAGTTGCATCACTTGAAGAAAATTCAGGGTTTTGCAGGGAGGGCTGGGTTGTCAGGAGAGATTTGAAGAGCTGTCCTTGAGTGATTTTGCACGCATGCTTATTGAAGAGTTCCAGCTTGAATCAAATGAGAAGATAGTCGTGCATGTCTCTTGTCAGGTGTGTTAGACTGACTGTAAGCATTTCTGAATTCACGGTGAGATCTGAATGCTGTGGAAGGAGTGAAGATTTAGATTGAGACCTAGATATACATGGATTAACTGAGCAATAAAGATGCTGAGAGAGTTGTTTGTTCATAGTATGGTAGATTGGCACTTGACACCTTGTAGTGAATCAGGGAGTAACTTCTTATTAGAGGTGTGTACTTTTTAATCTACACATTTTTGAGTTGTAGCTGATATTTTGTTATATTATCTAAGCAGAAAATGATCTGTTTTCCCCATACTTAAACTACTTTGTCTCTATAGGTGTATGAACACGTGTATGAAACTGTGGATATCAGCAGTAGCCCAGAAGTTAGAGCTAATGCAACAGCAAAGGTAAAAGCCAAACTGTAACTTGTGCAAAATACAGTAGTTTGTTACTTTACCAGCAGAAGATTATTTAAAATTCAGAAGGATATTATCTAGATGTCTGATAAAATGGATAAGCTTAATGGGTTATTAAAAGGTATAACAAAAGACTTGTTATTTTTAAGTTTCTTCTGTTTTAATTTTATTCTTGGAGTTCTAAATTTTTTATGCTAGTGTTGGTATCTAGGGAATTAATCTAATTTGTCTTAATATTTAAGGACTTTAAGATAAAAATACTTTTTCAGCCTGCTCACTGTGTCTAGCTAAGGGGTCTATATTTAATTTCTTATAAATAGGAAAATCTTGTTTCTTACAGGCCACTGTAGCTGCATTTGCTGCTAGTGAAGGTCATTCCCATCCCAGAGTGGTCGAACTACCCAAAACCGAAGAAGGTCTTGGTTTCAACATTATGGGAGGCAAAGAACAAAATTCTCCAATCTATATCTCTCGAATTATCCCCGGCGGCATAGCCGATAGACACGGAGGCCTGAAACGTGGAGACCAGCTGCTTTCTGTAAACGGAGTGGTAGGAACTGGTTTTCACTTTATGTAGCAGTAACTACTTGTTTCCACTTGGGGGCATACAGAGAATATACATCTTTTAACCTTGGCAGAATAGTTTCTTTTTGTCCTTGCAAGAACAACTTGCTTAGGTTTCTATAGAGTTGTGTGCATTGAGAGTTATGGGATTATGCTTCAGTTATCAGTCTCAACTGGGAACTGTACTATTTATGTCAGTATTTCAGATTCTAAGGGGTTGTATAAATTTAGTCAAAGTATTGTTTTGCGACAGTAAGTGCCGCTATGGCTTCCTCTCTCATCCAAGTTTCACGATGCAGATTTTAATTAATATAGTTTTCTGTACCTTCTAAGGTAAGTAGAAAATTATGCTATGTTGCGTTAGACTGACCAGATTCTTCTTATCCCAATAAAAAAAACTACCACGTAATGAAAGCAGTAATAAGACAGAACTACAAAGTGGTGTTATCTTCAATTGTGTGGTATTTTTTTACTTCCACTTCAGTGTACTGAGATTCAAAACCAGAGGCTTTCTAGCATACTTTAAGGAATATATACCTACAGTGCTGTTGTGGATAATTATTTTTAATAAGTGTCCTCTTCTGAAGAGTTAGAGTGCAAAAAGCAAAACACGGGGTGACTGGAAAGAGGAGGCTATGGACAAGCTTTGACTTACAGCAGCTGCTAGTCATGTAAATGTCTCTCAAACCATTGCTTTTATTTACAGAGAAGCTGTATGCTAGCTTAAAATTGATGCTTTCATCATTACATCTGCCAAGCCGATTTTGTTTTAAGACTGAGGGTCGAACTAAATCCTGTGCTTTTTAGCCCAAGTGGGTTTTTTTTGACATATGAAAGGAGTGCTGGGTGTCCGTACTCTGGGAAGTCCCTGTTAGCACAGATCTCTGACATACTTAGCTCTTGACTGTTACCTGGGAGTCCAGCTGCCCTTTTCAGGAGATGTAAGAGAAATGGCCATAGTGACACAACTGTCCTTGGCGTAGCATTCCTGTTATTTTGAAGCATTGAGGGACAGGCGTAGAACTGTCTTCAGATGAGGCCTTCCTCACCCACCGACCCTCTTAAAGAAAACAAAACCACACCGCCACCCAAACCTGAACCTGGTCATCAGATAGTTGGTATAGCTAACAATGACTGCGGGTGTGTGCATGCACGTGTATAAATATACATAGCCATTGTAAGAATATGGTGAGTGAGTGCATAAAATACTGTTGAGAATGCTAACGTCATCTCAGAAGAATCATCTTCTTCTGATACTGACAGATGGAATCGTGTCATCTTAATATATATGACAGGCATTTTCTTGTAATTGTAATTTCTAATTTAATAATAATAATAAAAAAAAAAAGCCACTGCCAAGACTGCAGTGGATGTGCCTTAAAATAAGGTGGGTTTTTTATTTTGCTAGGAGATTTTGAGTGTACTCCAGGATTTTAGGTGTTTTGATGTAATTAAACATAAAACTTTATAAACCTTTTATTACCAGTTTTAAACAGAACAGCCTACACATCCACTTGAATAACAAAAATGAAAATATTCAAATGTATGTGTTGTCTAAGTCTGATAGAAGAGAAATAACTTGGGTTTTTTTAACTGTTGTCTTTCTTTCTGTAAGTAACTTTATAGTAACGGGGAAACCCTCCAATCAACAGGTACATCACCTGCCTTCTAGCTTCTAATAGCTCCAGTGGGAGGTAGGCTTGGGGTAGTCCCATCGTTGTGTTTAATAAGTTTGGGAGAAATAATTTTTGCTGATAAAATGTATGCTGTCCAGGAATGTGTATTTGGATGCAGTTGTTGAGAACTGTTGCTTACAATTTGTAATTAGATGAATCTGATATAACCCTAATAAATTCTGAGAGTTGTTTTAGGAAAGTACTTTTATTCTGTTCTTACTGAGTTGGGTTAGGCTATTCTTAATCAGTGTAGAGGAAATTAACTTGAATACCTTGCATTTACTGAGACGTGGGGCACTAAGATAAGCAACACGCTGCACATTAGCTGCTGTGTTGCAGGTGCCCAGTATGCACTCTATTGCCTTGTCGTAACACAGGATGACATCAAGAAGGCAGCTACCTCGCAGTTGTCTGTGGCAACTTATTAGGCAAATTGAGGCAAACTGAATTTAGCATGCATGCCGAAAGAAAGAAAAAAATCTTGAATTTTAAATAAGCATACGTCTGAAGTTGTTGATTTTTAAGTGTAATTTCATAATTGCCTAATGTTATCCTTATTTCACTTACTGTATGTGAATACAGAATTTAATTGTTCAGCATAAACCTAACCAAAAGTTTTGCACTACTCTTTTGTTAATACTAATTAGTGTATTTATCATCACCTCTTAATGATTTGCTGAAGAATGAATCCTGAACTTGGGAGACGTTGTCCTTGGGCAGTCTTCAAACTAGAATACTCCAGTATTTCATTGTATAGAAGTTGTAAAAAAATGAAAAAAAAATCTGTTTTCAGTGTGCGTCTTTACTAATGCCATACTTAATGGTTTATGCTTTGCAGAGTGTCGAAGGCGAACACCATGAGAAAGCAGTAGAACTGCTGAAGGCAGCTCAAGGAAAAGTTAAATTGGTTGTGCGATACACACCAAAGGTCCTGGAAGAAATGGAGTCGAGATTTGAAAAAATGAGATCGGCAAAACGCAGGCAGCAAAATTAACGTTGTATGCAATAACTTAAAGAGAAATATATTCCATTTACATTTTATAGTTTGCTTTGTGACTCAGTCGATCCAGTGCCTGGGCTGCAAAAGACCCTGTCCTTTTTGTAGAATCACAGAATGATTGAGGTTGGAGGGACTCCTGGAGATCAACTAGTCTGACCCCCATGCTCAGAGGAGGCTTAGCTAGAGCAGGTTGCTCAGGACTGTGACAAGCTGGGTTTTTAAGCATCTCCAAAGGTGGAGACTCCAGAAGACCTCTGGGCAACCTGTTCTAGTATTTTGATCTCCCTCACACTACCAAGGTCCGTTCTTAGGTTTAAATGGAGATTCCTGTACTTCCATTTGTGCCCACTGCCTCTTGTCCAGTCACTGGATGCTACTGAGAAGAGTCTGGCTCTTTTTTTTACTTCTCCCTCTCAGGCATTTACAAATCTTGATAAGATCATCCCTGAGCCTTCTCTTCTCCAGGCTAGACAATCCCCATTCTGTCAGCTTCTCCTTGCCTGTCAGATGCTCCAGTCACCTTTGTTGGCCCTTTACTGGACTTGCTCTTCTATGTCCATGTCTGTATTGAACTGGGGAGCCCAAAACGGGACCCAGCGCTTGAGTTGCGTCTCACCAGGGCTGAGCAGAGGGGAAGAGTCGCCTCCCTCAACTTACTGGCAATGCTCTTCCTAATGCAGACCAGGAGACTGCTGAGCTGCTTTGCCGCCAGGGTGCACGGTGGCTCACGGTCCGCGTGGTATCGTTCTTGGCAAAGCTGTTTAGCAGCTGGTCGGCCCCTCTGCCTGTGCTGGTGCGTGGGGTTGTTCCTCCCCAGGTGTAGGACTTTGCACTTTCCTTCGCTGAACTTCCTGAGATTCTTCTTTGCCAGTTTCTCCAGCCTGCTGATGTCCCTTTGGATGGCTCGCTGAGAGTGTGCTCTGTCCCATCACCCCTGTTAGCAATGAAAACGTTAACCAGTATGGACCCCAGTACAGACCGCTGGGGTGCATCGGTACTGACTGGCATCCAGCCGGACTTTGTGCCACTGATCACAACAACCCTCAGCAGTTCAGCCATTTTTAGAATGTTTTCAATCCCCGTGTGTTTCACAGTTTAAGAGGAATGTGTACTTTTAAAATGGCCTAAGATACCCTGAAAAAGCATATATGTTGATATTTCTATTGATTTGTTTTTTTAATAAGTCTCTTTCTTGTCACACCTTTAAGCATGAAAGTGAATTTACAGATTTTTCAAAGGTATTTGATAAGACATACTTGTACAATTGGTATCCCTTTTTTCCTGTTTTCTTTTGGCATTACTTAACATAGGATCTGCAGGTTTTCTTGCTGAATGATTTTGGTAACAAAGATTCTTATGTAGCAGTATTTTGGCACTTTTCTTAAGAATATGTTGTATATCAACTACAAAACCTAATCATGATCTACTGTGTAGCTGATAATGATACCAGATTTTGTAATGTTTTGGTGAGTACATTATTTTTACACTTCTGCTAAATTGTAGTTCATTACTCTGGAAATTGTATTACCTCACCTGTAAATAATTTACAGTTGGTGTTCTCATATGATGATTTTGTAATAGCTGACATTTACAAATTTGAAACAATCATTCCTGTAACTTATATTATTTTGTACTAATTTTGACACAGTTAAGGGGAAAAATGTAATTGTGTATGCAGTTCTGGATTGACTCTCTAGAAGTATTTTTATATTCAAAAAACAGAAGATATATTAACACAGTGCAAAAGAATTCCAGATGTTTCCCTGACTTTCTGCTGTTTAAAAGAAATATTCATCTTAATTGTCATACCTCTCTTGTGTTTTTAGTATATTCTGTTGGAGTCTTATCTACAGACTGACGGTCTTGGAATAGTTAGTACCTAAATTATTGATTATTACATTTGTAAGAGTAAAATGTTCTGAGGCTTATATGCCAGGTTACCCTGACATGTGAACTTGTTTGGGGTTTTATTACTGACTGCTCTTGACTTGGAGGATTCTTGTTTGTACTACGGAAGTACTACAGCACCATTGCTGTAAAACTTTATGGGGAATGGTGCTGTGGCGGTAATAAGGAAAACTCCAGGCATAAGAGATTAATGTCTTAAGTGTAGTTGATGGTGGCACGGTTTTTGTGTGCCATTTTGAAGAAACTTCTGGACAGAGGTCCACTTGGAATCTACCAGGTTTGAGGCTGTACTTGTGTAGTTTAGTTTTTGGGTCCTTTGTATTTTTTTAAAGCTTCACCTTTTGTTTTATATCTAGAATTAACTTGATTGTCTACTGGGTGTCTGTTCACTTGTATGGCAGCTATGAGTGCATCCTAATTGACTGTTAGTAATTTGATTCTTAGAGGCTTAAACTGAAAAGTGCAGTTCTTAACGATGTGGCTAATCCCTAGTCTTTTCACGTGGAGCAGTATGAGCCATTGTGAAATAATTCAGTATGTGAAAGAAAGGAAAAGGTTAGGGATCTAAAAATGACAGCATGAAGTTTGTGCTTTGTCAGTTGATCTGCTGGAAAAGAAAAAAATGTGATTGCTACAGGCGAGTAAGAAATGTGATTGCTTTCTGCATGTTTGTAAGCATGGTAAGCCTGCACAGAGAAATTTGGGTTTTAAAAATACTGGTAGTTGGAAAATGCAGAATAAATATTTATCAGTTAGATGACATTGAGCACTGAATTGCATGGTTGATTGTGTCATAGGCCTCTTTCAAAAGGCCTCATGTTACTGATGCAACCATGTTGTTGAATTGTATATTTTTATGGAACAACTAATGTTTAAAGTATTGAGACCAAAATCACTAGTTAGACCAATTGTGGATGTGTTTTAATTTAATTGTAAAATAGTAGAGATTTGGTTTAGAGCTATATATAAATATATATATTAAAGAAAGGTATGGATACAAGATAGAAATGTGCATTTTAAAACCTGTATCCCTTGTGTTACTGAACAAAGAGGTGTGTTTTGTTACTCTACGGAAAGATTTACTCTAGTGCAGCTAGAGCTGCTAAATGCAGTAGCATTTTCATTCTGAATTGTAGCATTTGGGTACAGTTTGTCAATGACTACAAAATGTGGGGAGGTATATCTGGACATATAAATTATACGTGTAGAATTTAATAAAAAGTTTTTACAATTCTACAACAAAAAAAAAATCCAATAAACAGGCAACTCATTAATTTCTTTAATACTATGAAAACCCTATAACATTAGGGAAAGGATGGATTAAAATATGCCAAGAAACTTGATCTCTGTTACTACTGAGCAGTGCCTGTAGTGTGTTAATATGCAGTCCCTACACGCTTGGCATACTTGGGTATGCAAACGGATTAAGGAGAGGTATCATTTCTGCAGGTAACTTCTGCATCTATTGCTGCTGTGAGGGATCTTTGGGTTTTATCAACACAATAATAAAAGTTAAATTTCATGTGCGTTGTGTTTATGTGTTTTTCTTCTGACTTTCCCTTTTGAGTACTGTCTTCAGGCTGCTGTAATTGAGTGTTTATAATCTCTAGGACATAACATAAACACCCTGCATGCCTGTGGGCGTCCCAAGAGAAAAACTTTAAATCTGATACTAGTTTGTTGTCCTGATTGCTTACGGGTCTTCCCTTCTCTGTCCCAGTGTTTTGTGATTTGTTGGGGAAGAAAATCAGAATGCTATAAAGTCTCTATGATACTTTGGACCTTCTGCATTTTTTAGACCTCCTTAGTCTCAGCTGCATAAACTTACATTATGCATATTGTTCTGAGTCAGGTACTATCTTTTAATTGTTTGAAGCAAGTATCTCAAGTAATGAGAATGTTGAATTTCTGCAATTCCTTCTTTAAAGACCTTGTAAGGTTGTCAGCTCCTCAGAAAAATGTGCCTGGAGTTACGAACTGAGATAAAGGTAGGAGAAAATGCTTCGGTTCTGAATGAAAAAAAGACTTCTTTTTAATTTAGGTAGGCTGGACAGTGAAGTGAAAATATATGCAAAAATACTTAGGTGACTTTTTATTTGATATAGAGGCTATATAATGCGTGAACTGGAAATAAAAACACTTTCAATTTTATCTTAAAGTGAAACAATTTCCGTGATCTGGTTTGCACCATGGCTGTCTCTGTTCTGCTAAATACGGTTCAGAGATATAAACTGTGAATTTCAACATAAGGCTTATGTCACTGAACCAAAGACTGACTGAAGTTAATGTAATTTCGTAACTTAAAAAAATCGGTGGTTTATTTGCCTCTTGTTTTTCATTGCAATAACAGGCTTCACTGATTTTAAAACAACTGAAAAAGTTGGTGGAACATACTTTGTTTCTGACTTCTGGTTTCAACTGTGATCTAGCAGTCAATATCCAAACAAACTGGAAAAGTGTTTTGTCCAAGCGAATATCCCACCGTAAACACGCATGGAGTGAGAGAACCAAACTTACTCATACACTAAATAAAAGAAGCAACTTCAGTGGTTTACTGCAAAATTGTTTTCTTCCCTTCAGATCGTTTCTTCCAGGGGCTGATGCTGGATGCAAAAAATGTAGTTTCGTCTTAATTTAAAACCAAAAATGCCAGTCTGGAAAAGCAAAACTTCTCCGTATCTGAGGCTGCCTACGTATTGGCATAAACTGATGAAACTTGGCGCTCCTGTCACCCTCTTGTCCTCAATGATGCGCACTTGCTTCTGCTGGTGTTTGACCGCGTGCGGAGCTGTTTCAGTTCAGTAAGCCAGCAGAAAACAGTGAATTGTGTCATCAGGGTTTTTTTTGAGTCGATTTCCATTGCCTTAAGTGAACTCAAAAAGCAAAGTTCAAGGTCAAAGGAACTGCACTGGTGATTGGAATGACAGGGAAGCCCAAGATACGGAGCAGTCTGGGTTTCTGTGATCCTTTGTCTTGTAAAATCCTGATTAGAAGCTGGTTTTAGAGAAAAGCCTGGGTTGCAGTGCTCGCTTTTACAGGGAAGGGGTCCTTTGCCTGGAGACTCTGAGGCGAAGATGGCACGCTCAACAAAAGATGGCTGAAATTCAGAAGCGTGCCTCAGGATAAAATTGGTAGCTAGTTCTAATGGTAAAAAAAAAAAACAAACAAACCAAAAAAACCCCAAAACAAAACGAACAAAAAAACCCCAAGGAAACTGCAACAAAAGTTCCAGGGAAGCCTTTTAAAATTCAGTTAGTGTTGAATTTGAAGTGTTGATGTGCTACTATTTCTTGTTGGTTTAGAGATCCATCTTGGGTCTAGAGTGACGAAATCATGAAAAGTAAAACAAACTCTTAGCATCCCTCACTTTTGTTTGTTGGGATTTTTTGTTTGTGCGTTTTTTTCTTTTTTTAAGTGAATTGGGTATTTTATTGGTAACAAAGGCTTAAAAAGGTTTAAAATAAAGTCTTCAGCTCATACACGTGCCAATCATTTCTTCCCCAGTCCTCAAAGAAAAATGAAGGAGCTGTGTCACACATTGCAAGACTTTGGAAACTGGAACTATTAATTCCAAACTGAACAACCCTCAGACACCTATATGACCCTTGTTTCTGTTTAATTGTGTAGTGTTTAATTGTGTAGTTTGATGTATTGTTAAATCTCACCTACATAGAAAGGCTTCCATTAATATAAAAGCTGGAGTAAGACGGATACGTTCCAATGTTGCTGGGAAGTTAGTTGCATGTTAGGTCTTTTTTATAAAACCTTACGTTGAAATGATGTCTCCTGGTGAGAAATGGTGATATTTAAGCAGTCGTTTTCTCCCTCTAAAGTAAACTTCCTCCTCCCCTCTCTTCACCAGTATTTTAAAAATAGTATATTTTCCTGGCTGGTTAATCTGATTTGATAGCATAGAAGGCAAACATGGCTATCTAAGAGTTACCCAGGTTTTTGTATGAAGTTAGTGGATTTTTTTTCCATCATATCATCTGTTGTAGGCACTCAGACATACTTTATTCCGCCTGTCTCTGATATCTCCTTGGCTATCTAAAAAATAGATTTGTAGAGGGGGGAAAAAAAACCCAACAAACATCCCCACCACCACCAAAAAGACGTTCTCCCAAAGCAGCGTGAGACTTCTGAGTTGTGCACTTCCAAAGGTAAGTAAAACCACCTGTACCTGGTTCTTATCTAATCGCAGCTCCGCTTCTCTGCCCGAGCAGTACAGTGGCATTGTCTGAATCAAATCTAATCTACGTTGGAGACTGGATGGCTAACAGCAGGGAAATAAGTCACCGGGCCTTTCACCTACTTCAGGTGGCTGCAAGTAAAAGGCAAAAGTTGGTGATTTATTGTATTACCGGCGTTGCCGTAGCGCCTACAAGTCCCGGGTTTGAATCAGGATCCTATTGTATTTTGCAGCGTACAAACACGGAACAAATAGTTTGGCTCCAGAGAGCCTCGATCTATTGCTAAGAAATTGTAGGTTTTGTGGCAGGTGGTGTAAGATAAGTGTTCCTGAGAAGTGGAAAAAAAAAACCCCAACCCCAAAACCAAAAATCAGTAGAAAATAAATAAGACTTTTTGCAGTTCCCTCTGCGATTTCATTTGGGGTGTGGGTTTTTTTTTATTATTTTTTAGTCTAAGGAGTACAAAAGTGAGCCCTTCCCTCAGCACGAGCAGACAGCTTGAGATGCAAATACCTACTCTGGTATATGNAAAACCAAAAAGCAGTAGAAAATAAATAAGACTTTTTGCAGTTTCCTCTGTGATTTCATTTGGGGTGGTTTTTTTATTTTTTAGTCTAAGGAGTACAACAGTGAGCCCTTCCCTCAGCACGAGCAGACAGCTTGAGATGCAAATACCTATTCTGCTATATGTATTAAAACTTGCTATTTTTTGGCAGGCTCCTGACTGTAATCTACCGAAGCCAAGAGCCTGCAGTAGCCACGTGCTTTTTTTCAAGTCATCTCCGTGATAAACGAGGAGTCCCTAAGAAATTGTCTTTGTGTTGCTGTTTCGTGGAAGTATATAAATGTGTATAAGATGCCTGTCTGGGCTGCTGCTGGCGTTAGACGTGGGTCACGCTGCAGTGTAACCACGTACAGCGACAGCTTTAGATAAACGTGAGGCCACACTCAACTGAAATAGCAAGAGTAATTCTAATTAGACGAGCAGAAGGCAACTACGTAAGTTAAAAAAAAAAAAAGTATCATGATGACAGAGGGCTGCAGTTACTTAAAATATGAAATATTTTAAAATATGAAAAATGTGAAATATATGAAATATGAAAAATATGAATTTTTTTAAAATATGAAGAGAAAAATGACAGTTGTGCCTTTGAAGTTTCCGTCTATTAAGCATCGCCAAATAGGTTTGTTGCTTTGATCCTAGGTGTCCCCCAAAGTTCTCACATTAATTTCCATGTCCTGTCTGGCATGCTGGTCATTAATGTCCTGGTGTTAGACCGTTCTCGGTGTGGTGGCCGGTGGATGTATGTCCCAAGTAGGGATTCATCAGTGGGTGGTACGTTTGCTGCCCTCCACCAGAAATATCTTTGAAAAGTGCCCATTCCCCTTGGAGAGTGTCAGTGTGTGTCAGTCCTTTGGTTGGCAAAAGCCCCACCACAGTGGAAACACGTTCTGGGACCTTTAGCCTTGGTTGTGATTGCAAAACTTGAAGAATTTGTTTCGGCTTTTATATACCCTTCGCAATACTTAATGGCAGAGACGGCATCATAAAAACATGTCCAAAAAAGAGTCGGCTGCCTCTGAACAAGCCGATGCCCAAGGTGGAGAAAACGCTCGTGGCTTCTAAAGGATTGAGGTGTCTGGATTGTGTTGCGCGGCACACACCCCCTCGGCAGATCCTGAAGGCAAGCTCGGGGTCGAGCCCGGCGTGGCGAGGGGTGCCGCCTGGCAGGGGAACAGAACAGCCCCTCTCCTGTGAGTCAAAAGCGGGACCGCTCCCTGGCGAACAAACATCCTCTGGCATTCGCGGCTTTCCGGTTTGCTTTGAAGGTACGGTCGTTTTTGCATTAACCTCACGCTACACAACAGAACCGGAACGTCTCCGTGTGGCAAGCCGGACGGAAATTATGGGAAATGACTTGGCAGCGGGCAAAAAAGATGTGGATAAAAAAACAGCAGGGAGGCTAAAATAAGATAAAATAGGCCCAAAATTACTTGTGTACACTTATGTCCCAAATTTTGAAGATAGCTTAGCATCTGGTAGCTCAACTTGGTGATAAATCTTAATTACTTAGCAGTTCGCTTCTCTTCCTCCCCCCAGGATACAAAGTACTTAAAATAAGGCTGGGATTCCTCAGTTCCTCTGGAAATACGGCTCTGCCGAAGCCTGTTGAGTCAGTTGCCGTGTAACTGTACGAGCTTTTCGAATAGACAATCTAAAGTTAATGCTACAGAAACTCAGGCACTCAGAGTTTAGTAATGTTTATGCTGCTTCAAAACATGAATAAATATAAAATTTTTGTTCCACTGCAGCGTTTGAGCGAGAGACAAAGAACAATACAGCCAAGGCATTAGATAGCGATGAGGAATTACATGGTATAACAAAAAAACCCCAATGCTTCTGTTCATCTTCAAGGCTTCAGGTAGAGGAAGAAATCAGTCTCCTGCAGTGACCTGGTCATTTCAGAGAACATGCCAAAATAAGGTATCTATCTGGCATGTGCGCAACATGATTTAAATCAATACATTGCATCTGGGAATGTTATTTGGTTTATTTATGCTAATAGAAAGTTCAACCTCCAGGGACTGTATCCCCCTCGGTCTTTATGAGGGATGTTCTGATACCTATGACTTAAATATAAATCATTTAATTTGTTGGCACTGCAGAATTTTTGGTAATGAAAATTGTTCATTGACAAATGCTCGTTACATATGTAATTGTTCCCATATAATATCATTTCTCCATGTGTATTTTTTTCCGGAGCATTAGAGTTATTCTGTGGTGATGACAGGTAATGTATCAAATTGAGTTTTCTTTGATAAAGAACTTAGAGTGAATAAAATCCTTTTGTTTAACACAGGAGTTTTAATGATATTTTGCTGAACACCTTAGGATCGTGGGCATGTTCTGGGAATAATTTATTATCGAAGTGAAGTTTGGTCCTTTACATTACTTGGGCTCCACTGTAATTCTTCAAAATAGGGTTTAAGTAGGATTTAAAGCTGCATAATCCTTAAGCTGGTCCTCTGCAAAGGCAGATTTCACCCTTAAAGCACTACTTTGTTTAGGTTTTTTAATTCCTAGTATAACGTCCTGCCTTAAATTTTATACTGGTCAGCGCTTCAATGGCTTATGAATAAAGTTAAAAACAGGCTGTGTGACTTAAAAAAATACATTTTTTGTTGTTTCCTATGGAGGATCTTGGGGGAAAAAAGGGGTCTCCCCCGCTAGATGCTGCCGGAGAGCTGCTGCTGGGGCTGGCTGTGATCCCTGCCTGCCCCTGCCTGCCCCTGCCTGCCTTCTCACCTAGTGCGCTCCTCTCGCTTCTTCTCAGTTGGCCACATATCGTGAAAGATGCCAAAATGCTTAAAAATAGGTAGCAGTGGATGTGGAGATTGCCTTTTCAGCAGTTGAATTAGCGGGTACGCTCGGCTTTGAGCTATCGGGTTTTCTTCTTGCAGGTTGTTTCTCTATTCAGCTCAATAACAGTGGCTCTGTCTTCACTGAATTACACATACCTCCTTGTAACCCCTCTCCTGCGAAGTGTTTGCTCATCATATATAAACCGTCTGGTGATGAGCTGATTTCACTTTGGCTCTCATTTGATTTGTTTTGATGTTAAAAGTATTTAATGCTCAAATGTCTGTAGAAAATCTTGGTTGTGCGTGTGATGAATATTTTGTAGAAGAAAATTAACCTTTAAAACTAGGACCCACCTGCCTTTTAGCATAGATCGTTCCCATTTCTTTAAAATGAGTGAGGGTCCATTAGCTCAGCGTAACTCAGAGATTGAATTACCGCAGAGTGCACACAAATCTCAGCGATGCTCAAATCTCAGCGATGCTCAAATCTCAACCAGCGCATCGGGGAGGAAACAAGTGGTTGGACAGAGAGGAACAGAGGGTGGTGTCTGCCCCATTGGGGGGGGTCTGCCAAGGGCCTGCAGTTTGGGGGGGGGTATTCATCCGAAAGCAGGAGAAACTGGGGTTCTGCCCAGGGGATGAGTGCGTCTATAGCTACTCTAGGCTGGTGGGAGTGGGCAGGAGGGGAAGGAGCCCGAGGGACGGGTACTCGATGCTTCCTACCTTATGGCTGGTCCTGTACGGTAAGACAAAGATGTGCTGCACTCTTTACTTACAGTAGAATATCATACTGCCTTTAAAAGAAGATGCACAACATGAATTAAAGCCTGTTTTAGCACCTTTGATTACAACAACTTTCTAGATGGAATACAGATTGACACGAATATTGGGCTAAAACCTAAGCTTATGTCCTAGTTATTTTGCCCTAAATCACGTTTTCATTCCTGTGTAGTTACCTATTTTCAGCTGATCATTGGGTTAGAGTGCTAAGATAAAATTGATTTGTTATGTTACGATGCTATTGCATTATGGTGGGAACTTGTCTCCTTTTTATTTAAAAGGAAATACATAATACTGGAGAATCTCCAGGTCTAACTCTAGACAGGCGATGGAATAAACTCTCTCTGGTGTTATTCTCTTGTATTTATGGTGTAACATCCCTTTTCTATTCCTAGCCCAGCTCACTGGATTCCAGAGGCAGCTTTGGGGATAAAGGAGCGAGGAGAGATCCGCCAGGCCAGACTGCAAACTGCATTACACTCGGGACCATGTAGGCAATTCCTGTGTAGGAATAGCGTTAGAGGCACTGTACCGTTGGAAGTATTGTTTACGCAAAAAGGTAATATTTCATTATGAGCATTTTAAAAATTCATTTTCTCTCCTGTTTTCATTCAATATTTGAGTTGTATGTTTCATTCCTTTACTCTCCATGTGCTGTTTTCAAACTATGGATCTTAGTGGTCTTGCTGTCTTCCTTAGTTTGTCTTGTGATACAGAGGCGTAAAGTAGGTATTGACAAAGTCATTTTTCTGGGCAAGCTTTTGGCCCTACCAAAATAAATCTCAATTTTTTTTCAATCCAATGATTTTTCTGAAGTCTTAAATTGTTCCTGTGTTTCTGCTATATCGAGGTTGGGATCTTTACCTTCATCTTCTTAACAAAACTCTGAATGCGGTTTAGCCTCTCTCTTTCATTTGACACTTGTTTCCTGAAGCGATTTTCAGTTCTACTTCCATTGAGTAAAAGTTTCAGCCTCCTTAGTGGGAAGGAGTATACTTTAATTTTTCAGACAACTTGCTTTGTCAGCGCAGATATTCCCGACGTTGTTCTTTTTCTACTCACCGCAGCTCTATGTGATGTTCTCCAGCACATCGTTAAGTTCCTTGGAACTGGAATCAAAGTGTTAATTAATTTCTCAACAATATGGGACTCGAATGAGGGGATGGAGCAGCTCACAACGCAGGACCAACGCACCAACAGCGTGTCGGTCCCTGCCTCCCTCTGCCAGACCTCTCACCCCCTTCGGACCTATAGCAACATTAACGTTTGCACAAATCCACCTTAAACCAGCGCTGCTTTCATGGCATCGGTTGGCAAAAGAAATGTCGGAGAAGAAAAATCTGAGGATGGCATTGCTGGTCCACTACTGGTGAGCTACCTGTTTTAGAAAGTCTAATAATTTCTTAAAGCAAACCAGATTTTTTTTTTTTGTGACTACGAGCTTTACGTTCTGGTTCACCTGCCATCCTCCCACAGCACAGCTCCAGCCCTGAGGAGTGCTGCTGCCCCAGTCAGACTTCAGATTCCACTTATTTTTGGGTCTGTGCTTCAGGTCTTAATCTGCATGCTTTTTCACACCGAACTCCCATCAAATCTGAGTGAATTCATGTCTTTGAAGTGTTGCTAGAGAGTTCCGTGGCAATAGCAGAAAAAATTCCATGTCCAGATTTTTTGTAATTTTCCCCCTACATCTTTCAAGCTTTCCTAACGCCTTTTCAGCAAACACCTGACAAAAGTGTCACAAACCCCTGACTATACATTGGCTTTTAAATCCTGAAGGTCTTACACAGTGATAAACCCATTTATGGTGCTTTCCAGTTTCCCTGAAGAGGAGCAAAACGTAGTTTCTCCACAGCTCAACCAAAGAAAATGTTTTTGTTTTTTTTTTTTTAAATTGACTTTGTTGTTAGATCCTCGTCTCTGCCACCTGGATTAAAGCACACCTTGGGATTTTTCTCTCCTTTGCAGTTTTTTTTGCTATTAAACAAGCTAATTGCTGCCTTATGCTGTGTTTTGGAGAACGCTTCTTGGAATTTGTGGCAATGAGGAATTTTTCAGACTGGATTTTTAAACTATGATAATTTTGAAGTCCATGGGTACAATTTTTAGTTAAATATGCCATTTAATGAAATGCACCCATTATTTTTTTCAGCTTAAAAATACCTTAGCAAGTAGATCTTCATTACATAAACAAAGCAGATTTGCAATAACCATTAGGGTTTCCCATATAAAGGAAAATAAAACTAATAAGTGCCTGCAAACAGGGTGGCCGCATAAGAAGAAAGAGAGAGAACTGTGGGCTGTTGATGGAGAGGAGAAAGCAGTGCTCCAACAATGCTCGCGAGGGAGAGGCAGAGGTTGAAAAAATAAGGAAAGGATTGAAGTTAATTTGCCAGAACGAGTTATGGACTAACTGGAAGCAGCAAAGCAGTATCATCTGAACGGAAAGGACAAGCGGATTGCTCCCAGGACAGGAGTTTGGAAGGTGGAGACTTGAGATACCTCCACTAAGAAGAAAACACCTGGAGCGATGCTGGGAAAAGAAATCGAAAGATTGAAACTGGGAAGGATTGAGACAAAAACCTAAACTATTCCAGTGTTTCAAAGGATGAAAAAAAGTGCTTTGGTTTTCTGCTTTTACTAAAAATCCTTTGTCCTTTTTTTTTGTTTTTCCAGAAAAGAAGTTCTGTGGGTGGTGTGAGTCGCCAGTACTGCAGTACAAAGTATGCTCCGTGCTACTAGTCGTCTTCCGAATGCCGCGCAGGCACCGAGGGCCGCTTCTGCTCCCATTATTTTTGGTTAGTGAAGTGAGACTATTTGCAGAGTGAGTATAGGCGCTTTGCTATTTTTCTTTGCCAGTTGGGAAGAAAAGGTTGCTTTTGCTTGTCTGGATTGGTTTGGGTCTGTTTTGTAGAAGTATGGCTAGAAAATAATTCCTTTTCTTTTTTTTTTCCCCCTGCTGTTCTGGTTCCTACTCCTCCATCGCTGTCCCTGAGTGCAGGGACAGGGTGGGACATGAATGTGCAGTGTCTTTGGCCCCAGTAGTTGTTAGAACAACATGGTTTTGACTTGATGCATTTCCCCTGTGGAGATTAACCGGGGAGAAGAACAAGAGATAACCATATGTGTCCATATACGTATGGCAAAGCCTTATCATGGGTTGGTAAATTCAACTTTGGTGAGAACTTTGTACTGCTCACAAGGTATAGGACAAGCACACAGCAAGTTATTAAAATGACCTTATTTTTGCAGTGATGAATTACAACGTTCATACAAAATCGGTGCATCAGGAACAGGATTCCCAGTATAGACAAGAATAATATTTTTAGTAATTAGGTAAAATAGTGTTAACATTTTTAGAAAGGAATTAACAGTTGGAAAAAATGATGGGGAGAAACGTAGGAGGTGGAGGCGGTTGCTGGAAGATCTGTATTTCTAGTGTCCTCAGTGTGTACTCAACCTTCTTGAGCACAGATGATTTTAAATCTTCAGCTTTCCACTCTTTACATGCCTGATTTTTCAAATTTCACCAAATTCTGGCTTTTAGGTTGACGGTTTTCTTCTTTTCCCCCACCTCAGCCAGCACAAGGAAGGTGTGATCAGCTCAGATCTCAGCCTGGCGTGGAGACTGTCCTCTGCGATGTCCGTGTCGGAAAGGGTGGCCCTCGGTAAGGTAAGGTGTAAGGTATGGGCCCCTCAACTCCTGCCCCCCTGCACCTGCATTGGAGGTCCAGTGCTGGGCCAGAGTTGCTGTGAACGCTGTATCTTCACTGCGTATCTGCTGGAAGTAAGCGTGCCTCATCCCCAACACGTTTGACTCGCCATACATGTGCAGGTATTTGGGATTTTTTGGACGCCATTGCAGCAACTTGAAGTAAGTGCCACCACGTCATGTGAAAACCTGGCATGGTGGCTCTTGTTTAGGACTGAGGGTCCAATCACCATTGCAAATCTGCTGCCAGCTTTGGGGAAATCGGCGGAGCTCAGTGGGGTCCATCCTATTTCCCTGTTACAGCAGAGGCAGGTTCTCAGTCGCTTACCAGGTTCTGTGCTTCTCCATCATCCGTCCGGGAAATGAGCAGAACAATACCTACCTTCTGACATAGGGACAGAAGGGCTTAGGAAAGGTCCGACCTCGCAGATGGCTCTCGGGGTCTCTGCTGTTTCGGTTGGGCTGCGCAGGCACCTGCCTGGGTGCGATTCCGGCTGCAGCTGGGGGCTATGCCGGCAGCGGAGCCGGGCAGGCAGCTCCCCAGGCGGGTTCAGAGCATCCAAACGAGACATGTAAAGTAGATGCTGTGAGTGTTTGCCATCGGGGCAGGATCCGGCGCCTTCACAGAGCTCGCTTCAGCCAGGTCCATCTGCTCAGAGCCCGTTACAGGGTCTGGGCCAGAGGGAGCCAACAGTGAGAAGTCCCAACTGGGGTTACCTGAGCGCTGCCATGCATTCCCAGTAAGATACGGTGATTGCACAGAGCATGGTGCGTGGGCAAGCTGAGCCGAACCCGTAGCAGGCTCGTTCCTGGTGGTGGCTGCAGGTTAGAAATGTCCAAAAGAAAGCATGTATGTAAATAAAAAAATTGGTTAAAGAGAATGGCAGCACACACGGTGACGGAGGGCCCGAACTGCAAGGATAGATGGGTGTTCAGTTTTGTTTATTATTTTCTTAAGGCAGTACAGCAAAGAGGATGCAGACTGGCTGCTGGCACAGGTTTGGTTACGATGTGTGGGTGTTATAAAAGCCAGACACCATCTCGTGGGGCAGGGAAACAGTTTTTAAAAGCAAATGGGTTTAGAGAAGAGTTTGCAATGCAGTCGTGCCTGCTTTGGTAACGGGAGAGTGGGAGACGCGGCACGGCAGCCTGTCCCGCTCTGGGAGATGCCCCTTGGGATCCCCAAGTACCGGACCCCGCGCAGGGCACGGGAACCGGCTGCTGCCTTTGTTACCCCTCACTGAGAGCCCGAGGGTTGCTCCACACCGGTGCTTGGCGGCCGCGCTGCGGGATGAGGGTCTGGGAGCGGGCGGGGGTCCCGCCGCGGCAAAGGCCGGGCTGGGGCAGGGGGACACGGGGTCCTGGGGCGGCGGGGCCCGGCGCCGCCCTCTGTCACAGCGCCAGGCCGGCCCCGTCCCCGCCCCGCAAGGCTCCTCCGGTCGTTCAGTCACGGCCCTGTCCCCAAACGCACCGGGACGGGGTCCGGGGGGGGTCGCGGCGGGTCCCCGCGGGCGCGAGATCGGAAGA
>VUYV01000218.1:1420553-1496039 GCA_008711295.1 Anarhynchus alexandrinus
GGGGGGGGGGAGGGGGGTCCCGGTGGGGTCCGGGTCAGTCCCGGTGCTGTCCTGAGGTGTTGGGGGGAGGACACAGGACACACACCGCTGCCTCCGCATGTGTGCGACGTCCTCGCACTGAAACGCTTTTCTCTGCAGTTTTCTTCAGCAAACCAGTTCCCAGGGTTGATAGATCCTCTCCCCAAAAAGCGAAGGCGTCTTCAGCACGCCCAAACCCAGCGAGCGAAGGGGCGCCTTCGCTTTTGCAAAACCTCGCGGTGTATGGGACGCACTGCTGAACTTGGGAAAACACAGCATAAACACGGCTCGGGAGCTTTGTCGAGTTTTGCTTATGGGTAGAGAAAAACACAAACTCTTAAAACACTTTTTCTGGTGTATTGTAAACTAGGCGCAAACTGGTGGATCTTGCGTTGAGTTTGGGTAACTTTTAATAATAAAATTGTAATTGAGGGATGAACGCTCTCTTCCGTGGAGACACGACCAGAGAGGGTTTTGCAGCTTTCAATATGGTAGGTTTGCTAATCCACAAACCTGTTAAGTTTCACAATAAAACCTGTCGGTCTCGCCCCACGTCTGGGCATGGGTTGCACAGGCTGGAGCGAGGTCCTGTATGGGCCAGCGGTCAGGGCTGCTCTTACTAAAGCTTCGCTGCGTTTACAGCGTACGGCACGGAGCGCACTATGGCAAATGACGGCGCGTGGTTTCAGATCGGTACCGAACTGCTGCGTTGTCAAAATACAGTAGTAGCGTATGCCTTTGGAAAAATGTCACTTCCCCCCGCCCCCTCTTTGTTTCCCTATACTTACTTATTATGCAAAGGGAATCTGATTCTTAGTTACTGGAGGTTTTGTTTACTGAACAGGTTTCCAATTTCTCCTACCTGTTAGGACTTTTTTTTTTTTCTTTTAATTGTTCAAGCTGGGTGGAGAAAGATTACTGGGCCTTTTGCTTGTGTAGTACTTGATGAATGGCAAAAGTTACAGGTCTTGGTTGTTAACTGTGCATAAATATTTTGTTCCTTTTTCTGCTCGTACGGTGTTAGTGGGAGCTGACTTCGTGGTGGTTTTTCTGTGGCAGAAACAGTGTTTTGTGAGTGTTTGGGGAAGGTAGTCAGGAGCTGCCGTTGTGAAGCCTTGGGGTTGGTGGTAAACTCTCTTCTCTTTCCTCTACAGATAAATCAGGGAAGTTATCCAATTTCGTAAAGTACTTGAAGCCTTTCTAGTAAAAGCCGCATTTAAGCGAGAGATTTTACGGCTACTACGTTGTCTGGCTGCCTCGTAAAATGGGCTCGGTACATCCCTGCGTGTCTGCAACATGGCATTCGTTGTCTAATGGGTACAAGTCGTCATAGCCAACACCCAGTAGAGATAAGGTTGCCAAAGAGTTTCAGTTTGTAAGTTCCTCCTTACTGTGCAGGTAAATTTCCAGAAGCCAACTTAATGCTTATGGCAAAAGTGAGAGGAGACCTGCATGTGCTTCAGCGTGTTTCGGGATGAGTTTGTGTCACTGTTGGTTTGGTTTTGCATTCTTTAAACTCGAGCAGAAAGTTTTAGCTATCTCACTTCTGTGGCAGTGAAGGATACTCTTGGTCCCCATTTGTGTTTAGTTCCTGTTTCCTTATTTACAGAAGGAAAAAAATGGGTGACTTCTTGGCACTTCTGTGCTTGAATAGTCTCTGTTGTAGTGAGGCCACTGGAAGTTTAGGGTATGTAGAAAACAGTTTTGTAGGCAATAGAAAACTTGTTTCTGAGCTGCTTGGGCTGGGCAGTCTATAGTTTTGCCAGAGAAGCTGTGTTGCCTTGTGCAGAGGGGGGGGGGGGGGGGNGGGGGGGAAGAGGAAAATAAAATCACACCTCCTAGCTGACATGTTTGTGTCATGGCAAAGCATCTTAGCTACGTGAAGAGAGGAAAGCTTTTCTATGCTTCGTGTCAGGCAGCATAACGATGCCAGGAAATCCCCTTAGCATTGCTATGGGGCTTTTTTTGATTATAGCCATAGCAGCAGAGAGTCCCGTAGCGTAGAGATGGCTGAAAGAGGGTTTGTTACAAGCAATGCTCCACGATACTGAAGCAAAGTTGTGCCTGTGTTTTTGCTTTGGCCAGGAGAGAGCAGCTGAAGAAAAGTTACTCACAATTAACCCAAGTTGGCAGTGAATGAGTTTCAAAGCAGTTGAGAACCATGGAAGGGGGTTGGTATTTAATTTTCACTGCTCCTCTTTTCCTGCAGTCTTAATTTCTTTGCATTCATTTTAATAATTTAACATAACTTCCAAGGTGTATTTTTTTAAAATACAGCCATGTTTCTTGGGCTGCCACGAATGGTCAGGCAGTGATTTCTCTAGTGCCTCAAAAGCATATCCTTTCAGATTCCCCTTCTCTTTCCATATTTCTTTCTTCAGGTCTTGACTGATCTGCTGCTCATTCCTTGCTTGCTGTGGTGGTTAGAAAGCTCCTCCAAACACAGCAGATTTTTTTTTTTTTTGGGTAGATGTTCCACTGCATTCATACCTGTCTAAATGCATTGTAACTGTAAGGCTGGGATGCAGGAGAGAAGGACTGGGGTCATAGCAGGGGGATTATATGGTTACCCATGTACAGTGTGGTCGTGTGGGGTGGTTGCATCAGACCGAGCAGCTTGGAAAGACAGAGTATCTGCTCATTACTTTTGAGTCATCAGTGTGCTTTGAGAGATGGAATTTGAATAAAGAAAGGTGAGTACGTTGTCTCAACCGCAGTCGTCTTGGCGAAGAGATTTTTGGGAGATATACAAGTCCTTGAGAAGAGAGAGGTGGCAGCACTAGATCCAGGCTCTGAGGGGCGGGAGGGGATGGGATGGATGGGAATGAACGCAGAGGGAGTCAGGAGGACATGACCAGGGATAATTACTTGATACTTTTACTGTAGGCGGCCATTTGTTCTGTATAATTTAGGTAGGTGTTTATGTAACTTTTAATTACCAGCTGCTTGTTTTTCTGTTTATGAAGGTTGTGATTTTGCTTTGTTGCAAAATAACTGTTGTCTAGCAAGTTGGGATGCCTATGCAAGAATGTGAAAATGTTGTTTGTTTGGGTTTTTTAATCAATGCAGTACACTCCTGATCCTTGCTGTGATATTTCACGTGCCATGTGATAGAAAATGTCCACGTTAGTGGAAGAAAGTTATGGTAGGACATACTTGTACTTGTTTCTCATGGGTGTCAGTTTGAGAACTGAAATTCCAATTTCAGGGGTTTAATACTTGTGTGAGTCTTGTGCAGGAGATGAAAAGCAGATAATTCTAGCTAATGACTGGAGACATCTTCCATGGGTCTGGCTGTTTTAGGGGCTTGCCTGACAACCATGAGGACTGTAGTCCCTTTTCAGGGACTGCTATTATATTTTAGGCACTTGAAGTATGAAAACAGTACAGATAATTTTCCTTCCAGTGCTTCTTGCTTGTATTTTCAGGGAATGGCAGGGTGCCTTGCTTTAGTTTTACTTTCTTTGAGTTGTGAAAGGAGGGCTTGCAAGCCCCAGCTGCCCGAGAGGATAGACCTTCAGGATGAAACAGTCATCTTGGTCTTTTGTTTTTTATTACTTGTTTAGCCTAATACTGGCTGTCTTTCTCTGTGCTGTGTTATGCACTAGCTTTATAGGATCAAGATGTGGCGGTTGAGAAGGATCCTTTTTTACTTGTTTCATACCACAGGTTGCTTCAGCACTTTCAGAGAGTTGATTATTTTCTTTTCAATATGCGGGCTATCTGGAAGCTTGAGTTGTCCTGCTCCATTTATGTATAAACAGCAAAAAGATATGGTTCTGCTTGGATTCAGTAGAGCTTGCACATTTTTTTGTCTTTTCATCTGGCACTTTTATTTTTTGTAGAGCAGTGATGAAACACAGTAGGTGGATGTGAGATGTCTTCTTCTAATATGTCCGGTATGAACACGCGGATACTTAGCATCCTGTTATGGTCAGATAAGCACAGTAAGGACCTGGCTGAGGTTTTGTGAATGCTGTCTAGCAGAGTTGTTATGGTGAAAAGTAAAGATGTCCAGACATGACCTTGAGTCTGGAAAATGTAGCATAATTGCAGTCCTTCTGAGATAGAAAAGCCTTATCTAATTAGAGGTTTGAAGGTTTTACAGTTATACCGTTTAGGTTTTCACTTGCCTATGCCACATGCTGGCGATGTGATGGCAAGTAATAAAAGACTTATTCTGTCTTTTTAAAGGCAGGCTTTCCATACTTCTTTTGGAAAGACATAGTCATGTTATTTTAATATGAATATTCCTATTAGTCGGCAGAAATGTTGTTACATTTCTACAGGCCCGTGAAATCCCACGGGCAGGAGGGGGACTTGAGTTTGCTGGTGCAGCATCCAGTGACTGATGACTGGACCAGAGCCCAGTGGCTCCAGTGGCAGTCTCTCCAGCAGATTTCACCCAAGGATTGGAGTCTTTATGATGCATTTTAAACTGGCTGATTTGTCTGTTGGTCTTGTAAAAAAAGTAGGTAATGCACAGAAAAGTGAAGTTGTTGTTGTTTCGAAGTTTGTTAAATGTTTTTTACCCTTTTTATGTTCTCTATTGGCAGCAAATTTGGTGTTTTCCTCTTTTCCTTTTATTCCTCCCCCCTAAAACCCCAGTGCCCTGCCATAGCACGTCATTTGTCAGGTATTTGGCATTTAGTTTGTATGTTGAGCTCATTTGTATCAGCAATATGTCATTTCTTGTTTGATGCTTACTGGCAGAGGCTCGTAAGTGTGACTTTGGGGAATAAATACTAAGATAAGTCTGCAGTGTGGAAAAAAGTTGGACTTTAGTGTAAGCAAGTTTATGCTAGTAAATAATTACCTTTTCAGTTCTTGAGAGGAATTTACTAGTAACTATCTGCTTGAGATGGAAAATATGGAAGCTGTAATATAAGGACTGAAAAACAAAACAAAACCCAAAGAAACCTCCTCCGCAAGGATCTTTATTTGTTTTGTATTGTACATCTAAGCCAGCAATTTTTGCAGAACACAAGCTCTTATTTACCCAGAGAAAATTACTGGCCTAGATTTCAGAAGGGCTGAGCACCCATATCTCCTTCTAGAGAGCATGGGAGCTGCGGGGCTCCGGGGGCGTCTCTGAATATCAGAGACCCTCCTCTCCCTTCCCTCCTCTTGGCCACCCTTGTGCGTTTCCTTAAAGCTTCTTCCTAAAGGTGGGCCTCTTGTTGGGAACGGGCAGGACTTGATGTTGTGTTTATGTTCTGGAGGATTTGCCAACAACTCAGGTTTGCCTGCTCCTTGTTTTGCAAACAAGGAAGGGAGTGAAATGGATGGGGCTGGTTAGCTTCAGCGTGGCCGCCTGGGACTTCATGGCCAGCAGTTATTCTATTAAGGGATGAATGTGTTTCAGGCAGCAGTTCTGTGCTGCCAAGTTGTGGTTTTGGGGTTCTTTACGGAAGAAGCAGAAAGTCAAAAATAGCTGGAGGAGGAATTAGAGAGATCTGTGTGATCCCAGAAATAGGAGACAAAGGTGGGAGAGGGTACATAAGAGAGGCTAAGAGGAGAAGAAGCTATTTCTATTCGAAGAAACCTGTAAATTGAGGCAACAGAGATTTAAATCTTAGGAGACCTTTGCTAGCAGAGGTATCAACATCATTTCGTGGCATAGGTCTCTGGCCATCCTCCCCACCTGGTAGACTCACCATCGGCTACGCTGTTGATGTTTCCTTTGCTGATAGGTGGGCAACCGGTTTGGTTGACACGGAATTGGACGCAGCGGTGGGTGTGATGGTAGCTCACGCAGAGGAGAGGAAGATCTTGGCATTACTATATAAGTACTGTCCTCACTATAAATACGTTTGAAAGCCTTTGTTTCAGAAACAGGCCCAGATTTATTCAATTTTGTGTTCCAGATAAAGCTGGTATGTCCAAATCGGAAACATCTAGCACTAGATGTATGGGTGCCTGGAAAGCGTAATTAAATCATGCAGAAAAGGCATGTGATCTACCTGGCAAAACAGTTGACCTTTTTGCCTTTTTTTTTTTTAAGTGCTGAGTTACTGCAGCTGTCAGTGAGTTTCACTGAAGTTGAAAGTTTCCAATATTTTCAAATCGTATGTCATTTATTTTAAAATACATAGCTGAAATAGCAGAATGCATTTTATTTTACTGTTGAATGATTTAACTGTTACAGGATTGCGACAAGGTCAGAACTTTCCACTTCCCAGAAACATATTACTGTCGCTGAAAGATTAGGGGAAAAGAAATCTGTATTTCAGCTTCACTCTGAATTTGAAAGCACATTCTGCATCCAACCAGTCAACTTACATTATTAGTGATATACATCTTTTACAAAACAACAGAGGACTATAGTGATCTCAAAAATAACACTTAAAAGTAGGTGTCTGAAGACTATTGTTGAATTTGAATATATAACAGCTAACTGATGGCATTAAACATGATGTCAGTCAACATGAAAACATGTTTTAAAAAAATGCAGATAGCTATTTTTGAACAGGTGATGTTGATATATATTCCCTGTTGGACTGGGGTCTGACATCTGTGAGGGTTGTGTTTGTTTTTGGGAAGTAAGAATATCACATCATGAATTTTTGTCAGCTTCACTTTCCTGGTGTGTTTCTTGTATTGTCTGTTTATACTTACTGAGTTATAGGGAAGTAATATTTTTCTTAGGTGGCCTGTTTCAGTCCTACAGTGTGTTTTGGAGTCGGTAAAACGGTTGGCTAAGCTTTTGACATGAATTTTTTAAAAACTTATTGAAAAGCATATTATTCAATAGATCGTGTTTGATTCAATGTCTTGTCAAAGGAAGAACAGTCTTCACAGCATGGCAGAAACGAAAATGAATTCCTTATGGGTTTTGCTTGTGTGCTTTTTGCATTACAATTTGATGTGTACCATTCAGTAAGGAAACCTAAAAAGTAGTGAGCACGTGGAAGATGAGAGCAATACATTTTTCACTGTTAAAAAAAGTTTCTTGTGTTTCTCAAGTGATAGCAGTTTTAAATGCAGCCAGATGTTTGTTGGTATAACACAAGAGAACTCTAAACATGTAAGGTCTGTTGTTGAAATTTGATGCTTGATGTGCATCAATGGTTTGTTTTTTTTGTTGATGTTCAAATCTAGTATTGATAAATACACATGCAATTAAAGATCTTGTTATAACTTTGTTACCTGTACGTAATTCAGACAATGGTTGGTGATTTTTGACAACTCAACCTCAAGATTTTGGCACAGTAAAGATGTAATTGAAGTAATTTTTGAGTCTGATTTTTTTTTTTTTTTGGTATTTAAAGTTAAGAAAATATTAAAGTCTTTTCTTCAGGGCTAGGAAAACTATTGCAAAGCTTAAGAACTCCATAATTTTTGTTTTTAAATATAGTAACTAATTCCTGTAAGCTTTGCATTAAAAATGTAGGAGGAGCCTCAAAGCATCAACATGGTCTGGAGGAAGGGATAGATGTTACGCAGAAGGTGCTGTCTCTGGGGCAGAAAAAAAGACCTTTTAGCATGTGCTAATTCTTTATTTGAGGAAGAAGTGAAGAAAAATCCAAAGTCAGGTAAAGTTGTAGAGAGCACTCGGAAGAGCACCCTCAGAAGTTGGGCCCTCAGAGAGTAAACAGCCGTCTTTGCAGCTCTCAGTTGAGCATTTTCTTACGAAAATATAAAGACGATTTTTTTTTTTTTAAGTGGTGTACCTCCTCCTTTTCTCTCCCCAACCAATCCTGGAGGAATGCTAGGGTCTTGAAAGGGCTTTTTTTTGCCCTGAAATTTTTGAGCAAATGTGTTTGGACTTTTAAATGGTATGCAATTAGCAATGAATCATAAATGGATGTGCAATTTCAGAGGTATGCAGGGGGGAGGCCTAAACCTGTTTAATTTAGCTTAATAATGCTGCACATGCAGTTGTGTATTTTACAGCCTTGTTCTGCGAAAATGTGTTTTTGTTTGGGAGTTTTCCCATTACCTTCTTGACATCTGCATGGTTACAGATGAATAGCCTGACCCAGCGGCCCGGCGGGGTGAGCGGCGTGGCCGTGCTTTCAATAGGCATGTCGCTGACAAAGGAAACATATGGAATATTTCAGTCCTGTCTTTGCAAGCGGTGTACGGGGCTGTAAGGGGGCAGAGGGCCGGTGGCTTCAAACTTCGTGGTAGATCGGTAAGCTAGCCACCAGCTTTGCTGTGAGCCATCAAAATGCTCTTGCTGAAGGCGGCGTATTTCGCATGGTGCCGTGGGACCAGAACCCCAGATGGAGAGCAAAGCCATTTTGACAGTGCGATATTAATAATGTGACCATGTGGCAGAGTTTGTCGTGGTTGTGTTTCATTTTTCCCAATATGTGATAGTAAGCAGTGTTTTTTCCTCACCCATGTGGGCACTGTGGTGGTTGGTATTTGGTGTTCAGTAGGTGCGGAAGATGTGAGCGCAGATGCAAGGGTCCCACTGGAACATGCCTTGGGGTCTGTCCCCCCCCATGCCCATTACTTCCCCTTTCAGAGCACAAAATGGGACCATCTCTTCTCTGCCATCCAGACAGGACACCGCAGTGTGTTAGCTTGTAAAGTGAGAGTTTGTGTTTCTTGCACTCAGGGCTTTGGGGTTGGGACAGGAAAGCAGGGACGGTTTGTTCCTGTTGCAGCACCACCTCGGAGGAGAAGATGGTGCGAGTCAGGAGAGGACATTTGGGCAAGATTGCTGCTCCATGCCTGTAAAAGGACTTGGTGGTGTCTAGCTTCAGTCCTTTCTTTGTTGCTGAAATTTCATGTAAGGGGTGTCCTATCTGTTCTTTTTAAAATTCTGTTTCATGTGTTTTTAAAAATAACTCTTATTTCAGAAGTTTCCTTGGTGTTTTTCTAAATTATGATCTGGAACAGTAGCGGATATAGTTGGTTCATCTGGGGAAAGTGAAGGGACTGTGAAGCCTGTGACTTCGGTGTGCAGCTGTCTCTCTCTGGGGCAGTGGGTCTTTCTGTGTGGAAACCTGCCTGGTGTTCTTCCCTTGGCAGAACTGGTGGATCTGGCCTTCACTCAATTCTTGCACGTAAAAGCTGTGAAGGAGCCGTCTTCTTTTTCAGGTGCTATGATTGAAAGCCTTAGAAATGTGTTGGGTTTTTAACTAGGGGAAACCTTGCCCAGACTGGGAAACATGCCTGTAGCGCTCTCAGCAGTTCTCTGAGCTGTTCCTGTGAATTAGGAGCCCTTGTACCTACTGAAGGGACCCCACGCTGCTTGGAAGATCGATGCATTTAGGCCCAGGCTTACATGTTCTTGAAGGGAATTTTGCAAAGCTGCTGCCAACAGCAATCTACAAACTCCTTGTTCATTTTTTAGTTGCAGTTTCACTCGAGTGGCTGTCCTCTTGAGGCACTAAATGCTCACCCCGCTGAGTTTCCTCTGGGTGTCTCCTTGGGGTCTTGGTGGTCTTCATGGAGTTAGCGGGGGGAAGCTGAGCTGGGGAGAGAAGAGGATACGGTCCTGTGTACAGGGCCCTGCTCTGAGAACGTAGCTGCTGGTGGTTTGGACCTGGACAGGCTTTTGCCTTTTGGTGCTTTTTTTACTGCTGTTGGTTTTAACACTTGGGTTTAGGGGAAAAAAAAAAAAAGAAAAAAATGTATGTGCTAATATTGACCAAACTGTTAATATTTTACAGAACTAGTGTGAGTCTTGCTAGGTGTAGAAAATCCATGTCTTTTCCAAGGGCAAATCTGCTGGTTCTGTGCTAAGTGTTTAGTGGAGGGATTAAATCTCTTCAGTATCCAGGTCAATTAATCATTTATTCAGAACTGACTCGCTCTTGCTTGACATCTCATTTTCAAAAATTTCAACTAGTTTTTTTACATCTTGTTTTTTTTAACCTGCTTCCTGCAAAGACAGGTCTCTAGTTTCCAGACCAAAAACGTACAGTATCTTGATGCTTAGGAGTTTTAAGCAGGCTTTTGATTTGTTTTGAGGATAGTAAATGACAGTTTTTTATTGCTTCAGTAGAAGCCTCTACAATTGTGCAGCAAGGACAGTTTTTTCTTCTAAAAAAATTTTTTTTCTACTCTTCTAAGTAATTGTGCCAGTAAAATAAATCTACAACGTGTTCCAAAGAGAAGGCTATTGTTTAAACAATAATATATCAGAAATCCTGCTTAAGTGTAGGACGGCTTGCTCTGTCATTGTCTCTTCACTTGCATAAGATAAATATTTTTGCCCTAATAACTGACTGTGTTGGTGAGAGAAATTCTGTAACATACATCGGATTGATACGTATTTCCAAATACCCTGGATATTTATCTCACCAAATATATTCCCCATTTCCTTCAGGCAAAGTGCATCACCTGGTCTCAGTTGATTCAGTGCCTTCAGGAGTAGAGAACAGTGGAATAATAGCATAAACATAAAAAAAAAAAGTCCTCCTTAATGCCATTTTTCAGTGATTTGGGCTCAGCAAATTTGGTGTCTGGTCTGATGTATTTTTACTAGAAGAGGGTCAGATTGATGTTGTAGGCCACTTTGCTGTGCAAATTGCTCTGCCCACCAGTTTGTCCTTTGGCATCTTCAATGGGAATGGACAGCTTCTGTTTCATCTCTGTCCTCCCGGCAGGAGACGTGGCTCAGGGCTTGCTCCTCGCTCGCAGTTTGTATGAAGCCACTGAGGCCCTCCGGGCTTTTCTGTATAAAGTATTTGGGTGGGATGGGGGAGCTTTGTACAGTTTGATCCTTGACTGCTTGCTGTCTTAAAGTCTATGCCAGACTAATAGTTTTTTGCCTCTGTAAGCTTTGTTACTGTAATAAATATAATAGGAAAAAATGCTTCAAACTGTACAGGATGTAATGTGCAAGTAATCACCAAGTTGAAAAATTCTGCCATACCATGGCAATATGAAATCTTCCTCCATGAACTTCAGTGGTGCCAGTGGAGAATACGTAGCTATAAATGTCCCGTGATATGGAAGGGCAATGTTTAGTTCGCGTGCTTTGTTTCCCAGTGACTGCAAGATGTGTAGTTGACCAGTTGGGACTTGGACATCATGCCTGTGCTGTCCGACAGCCTGTTTGGCCAGAATACACATAGGTACCCATTGCACTTCTGGTTTGGGCCTGTTTTATAGAATACCGTGCAAATTGGTAAACATTTGTGGATGTCTCTGTTTTGCTATGTCTGTTAAAACCATGTTACGCTGACCGGAGTTTTTTGAGAGTACAGTTGGACTTTGGTCTTTTTTTTCTAGTCTTGGAGTAGTAAATATTAGTCAAGGCAAAAATGGGTATGGAGTCACCTACATGGAGCTGGATCTGTTGAAAGGCTAAACAAGCAACAGGTACTATTCTGAACTTTAGGTGGCTTTTTAAAATAAGAGCTTGTGCCTTTTTTTTTTCCTGTCCTCTGTGTGTATTGCAGCATTACAGACTGCAAGAATCACTGAGGAGTTATCCCTGTTCCAGAGTACTTCTCTTCAACAGGCAGTAGTTGAACACAGGAGTTTCACCAATAGCTCCTGCGTGACCAGTCCCTGCTTGTTTTTTCACACCTTTGAGGTACTGGGGAAACTGAGGATTCTACACAGTGGTTATGCTATATATATATGTTTTTCAAAAACCCCAGCTTCTTTCAAAAGATGATACTTTACTTGGATTGTGCTGTTAGAAAAAGGACAAGTATGTAGTGCCTACAATCACTCATCCCGTATGCTAAGTAAGTATTAATTGTTGGTGCCCTTCTTGAACTACTACGTCAAACTGAAAAGTAGCTTCTGATTTTAAGAGAACAGGTGAATCGCAGCATAAATCAACCGTGAAAATGCAGAGGTATTTTTACGTATGACCATTTTCGGTATTGCAAAAGTCCTTTGCATCTCCAATTTAAAGGAAGAAAACCCATTGAGTAGTAGCAGCCTGCTTCAGGATTTGAGCCCTGCCGGTGTGCTTGCATTGCCGTACAAGCCTTGTGTGTGATAGTGGTGAGGAACCTTGTCCAGACCCGTTTCTGTGTAGCTCTGTTGCACATCGACGGAAATCTGTTCGTATGTAGAGAGATCCAGCCTTGAAAGTTAATCTAAGGGCTTTGCTAACAGGATTAAGAGACAAGTTATAAAGTTTTAAAGTTTGATAAAGGAGGCCGAAGGGTTCTTGCAGCAGAACAGAGCTAGCAGATGCTGCTTTTGAGGCTGGTAGCAGATCTCTTAACAAATTGTATCTGCAAAATTATTGGGAAAGCCTTAAGGCCTGTCTGTGTTACACATTCTGATTCTCCCCTTTTGGAGCTCAAACACACAAGCATGGCCTTAAATGGGAGTGCTTCTTAACCTGTCATTATGAAGTTGTCTCTTTTTGGTTTAGAGCTCCCTGAAGTGCATAGGATGTTAAAAATATGCATTATTGCTCCGTACTTGATTCATATTTTAAAAGTTTATTTGCAGAGAATATACACAGGTCATCCAAGAACCTTCAGCAGATAACAACCAAGAGTGTGTGTGATTAAGAACACAAACAGCCCCTATTCTGCTGCCATCTTGTCGGCAGCAACAGTGCACTGCTGATGTCTTGGGCCCTTTTCCCCAGATGGGCAACTCAGAAGGAGGAGGTTCTGTTACAGCTTTTCTTCACCAGCTTTTCAGGGTTGTGCAAATGACTTTCATTAAGTTTTCACGCAACAGCCCAAGGCTTTTGAGGAAGGGCTAGACTAGAAACTCATCACACTTACTCCCCTATGTTGCATTTGTTTAGACAAGGCAGTTTCCAAAACACTGTGGCGGTCGAAGCACGAGAGGCATCTTAAGTATTGAAAAACTTACTCATATTTTAAGCATTTTTAACTGTTAAGAAGATATTATCTGCAGAGAGATTAATGACCAATAAGTAAACTATGTTGGATCCAGGCTTGCAGAATGCAGTTTAACTGCTTTAGGTTTCAGCGCACTCATTTACTGGGTTACTGAATGTTTTCCCCGCTTGGAGGGGGGTATGTGTGCATGTGTGTAGCGGGAATGTGTACATTTATACAAAGAACCATGAAGTTTTACGATACTGTCTTCATGTTGCCTAAATAATCCTGCTTTGGATTACCCCCTGCCTTAATTTCCTTTCAAGATTGTAGATAGGTCTTGCTATCGCTTACTTCAAGTGTTCACTTCCCCTATGTGATTTAACATGCACAAGCTTAATTATTCTTTTCTGGCCTAGGGAGAGATTTCCTTCCAATAATTACCTTCGCTGCCCTTTACCCTTCTGCACATTAGTTTGTTTGGAGAAATGTAGTTGCTCGGTAAGCAACTCCAAACAAGGCAGTGCCTGGAGCTGTCTTGGAAACATAATTTATACCTTTTACGTAGCATGTTAAGCTGCAGTTTGCTGAAACTCAACTACTAGCTGTACTGAATTAGAAAGCTCTAAACATTTCTCCCCTAACTAAAGGCGGTTCAAGTTCAGCAGAAAAGCACCAATTTACACTGGACTTTGATACCGTAGTGGGGAGATACAGGTAAAAAGGAAAGGACATTTAAGCTAGCAAATAACATCCATTAATTCAACCATTTCTTTCTACTAGCAGCTGTTGTTTAGTCATACACTATTTAAATGTCAAAAGAGAATGACTCCTTGTGAGATGAATGTGATGCAATGCTGCCAGACTGATTGCTCCTGTGATAGCAAAGAAATACATATTTAATCTTGTGGAAATTTCTCAGGATTGTATCCTTCTGGTTGCTCCTTATGCTGTCCTTTCTAATACATAGTATGGAGGAAAGAAAAGAAAACGTGAATAGTACAGACCAACAGGAATAAAGTGCGTGAGTTCTGTGTTAAAATCTTTTTTATTTTACGTCAGTGGTAGTTAGAGGAGGTGTGACTGATCCATTTCTTGGAATGGGCGGTACAGAATTAGTTCTAAAAGCTTTGTCTTTTGCAATTTATATTAATCTGTATGCTATACAAAATATAATCTGATATGTCAGAGGGATGGGGATGCTTCCTTCTCTACCGTGTTTACTGTAAATAGTCCTTACATTATTACAACTATTTTGTGGTAAATATAATGAAAAATAGCAAAAGGCTCCATTTGTCTTGGACCTCTGAATATTTAGTGCTCTTATAGAGATGGAATAATTATTTAACTCTACTATTAATTGCACAATAAGTAAATATATTTGTAAAATCAACTGTATTCAGGTATGTGGAAAAAATATATGTTTTGAGCATGACAAAGCTGTGTGTGTTTTTAACGTCAACTGCCTTCTTAATTTTATCCTCATGTTTGTTCAAACACAGACAAAAAGTGATCATGTTTTGAATGTTTTCTCGCCTTTTATTTTAAGGTAGTGTCTTAAAGCTCTAATCTCTGATCTGTTATGGGATTACTTGTCCCTCAACTAAAAATTAAAATAAATTACTACATATGCTTTATACTTCTCAGATTTGGTAGCGAATATAAGATGTGTTGGTATTTATTGTGGGATCTGACACCATAATTGCAGAGCACTACTTCATTTCTGGTAGCTTAAATGTTGATATTAATAGGTGTATTGTTATTAAAAATGAAAAGAGGATATGGTTTGCCAGTTCCAATAAAAATCTTTTCACCCTCTCAACTTTCAGGGGGTTAAGATACTATTAAAATTAAAAAATTCACAATTTTGTTGGTGATAGATTGGAAAAATGGATGTGTTGATGGTAGCAAATGATGAAATTGGTAATGAGGAAAACAGGGTGTCAGTAGCACTAAGGTGTCTGTAGTTAGGGGCAGGTTTTGAGCTGCATGGCAAGTTTTACTGGCCCCAGTTTACTGATTCAGTAAAACCCTTAGTCTTTCAAGGCAGAAGAAACCGGACTTCTTTGAAACAAGCGAGAACAAGAAAAACCAGATCTTTTTATTAATAGGGCTTGGGAGGGGTATTCTTTGTCCATCTTGCATCCATTACAGTTGTCTTCACTGCAACATAGGCTTATATATTAAAAAGGAATTTACATTGACCGGTGGCCTTGAGGTAAGAGCTAGACTGTATTTCCTTGCCTATAGGATAGCTGTGTTGAAATAAAAATATGCCCACGTTTGTTGTGTGGAGATAGCCAAGGAGACAAGGGTTCACCAGCCCAATTTTCCTCTTGGAATTCATCTATAAAAATGCATGTTGCCGGAAAGATGCGTGCGCTGTTTCTGCCTACAAGCAGGCTAGAAATACAGGCCGATTACTTGATTGCCTTTTTCGAGTAGCTTGCTTTTCCATCACACATGCATTAGATGTGTTTATATAAAAAATTGATCCTATGTACATGATTAAACTTGACAAGCCTTAATCTCTGTTGCTAAGAGTGTGGGCTGGATAGTTAATGTGGTAGGTCTTTGTTTTTCATGTAAATACTTGTAATGTTCTGTTTGCATTAAGTATGCTGGTTTTTTCTTGACAGTTTCGTGATTAAAATCTACTCAGTTTTAAATAGGTGTAGTCATGTAAATACTGAGAACAGAGTTAAACTGAAGAGAGAACTTAACCTTTTCAAGAAAATTGCTAGTAATAAGTGCTTCTTTGACCTCTTATTTATAATGGCAAGCGATGGCTGTCAGTTTTTTTCACTGAGGGTTTCTGTAAAGGTTTCATTTGCTGGTATACGTTTTCCTTAAAAATTAGAAAACATGCTGATTTTTTTATTGCTTTATATTCCTGGTTCAGCAATGGTAAGTATTATTATTTTTATTCATGTTAGGGCAGAACTCGGAAGTCCAGAGCCGTACTTCTAAATTTGGTTAGCACAACCATCCAGTTTGGGATGCAATTCCTAGCCAACAGTTATGCTGGAGAGTGCCTCTGATGTCTGGGCAGTTTTTTGAGGGGGTTGTTTGGGGTTTGGGGTTCTGGTGTGTGGTTACGGGTTTTTTTTTGTTTGTTTGTTTGTTTTTAAGACCATAGCAGTTTAGGTACTGAGATCCCCCAGTCCCAGACTCTGGGCCATGCAACTAGTGAGAGGCAAGCCTTACCCTTTGCGTGTGCTACTTGGAGCTGTGTCTGGGGCTTTGGGTGGCATGGGAGGGCCAGGGTCTTGTTTTGCTTTTTTACGTTATATCGCAGTGGTATATTTTCACATTATATTGCAGTTTTATTGGGTAGTCTTGTGAGATTTTTATCAGCACGATGTCAATTTGGATTGTAGCTGATGCATTGGATGCGCTTAGGATGGATGACACTTTGTGCTCGTTTTCAGAATTTAAATTACTTTTCTTGCTCTTTGCTGCTGGAGAGGAGTCCCTCCTGAACTGCTGTGGTAAATAATCACTGAAATTGTCAATAATAGAACTTGAGAGCAAACTCCTGCTTGATCAATGTTGCTCTGTCAAGGTCAGTGATATATCATGTTCTGATAAAGGCTTGTGAACGGGGTTTCCAAAAATGCGTCCTTGGAGTTAGGCCTTCAAAACCAAATCATGCAGACATTGTCTTTTTGTTTTGTTTTGTTGTAGTACAGTTAGGTCATATTTTCTCGTAGTGTGAGGGAACAGGAACACCATGTAGGACAGGTGATAGTCATGTATTATTTGTTGGGGCCTTAATTCAGTGGTCTAAGATAAGACTAGAAGAGATTTTGGTTTATAAGCAGTCTGATTTTTGAAAATTTTTTGAATATTTTTTGCCTAAATAGGCGGTCTGATTTTTTGAAAAGCAAAGTCACTGAGTACTGCTGCTAGACTGCCATTCCTGAAAGGAAAGTTACTTCCTTGGCTATGTGAATACAGATTAAAGCAGCTAACTCTTTGGTATATTAAAAAAAAAAAAATCGATAAAAAAGAGGTTTAATCTTACTTATACCCAGTTGCGTTTTGCTTAGATGCACGTAGTCTTTATAGCAAGGGGTGCTTGTTAAGGAATGCCCTCTGGAGACGTAGGTAGTGTAGAGAGGAGGACTTTAAATGATTGCTTTTTGTGTTCACTCAGTTTGGTGTTAGTAATAAAAACGTCTTTGTTCTGGTCTCTCTGCGTTGTGTGGGGTTTCTGTCAGTCATAAAAAGGCTATTCCTGTTTTCTTGCAGGGGAAGAGAGTGTTTTGGAGATTACCAGAGCGTCAGCCTGTGGTTCTTTGACGTGAAAAATATCCTCTGCTAATGATTTTGGTAGTTTTTGGCCGCGCTTTCTATTGCGGGGCCGGTCTCCTGGGAGGGGGCTGCCCATATGCTGCTTTTCATGGGATACGGACGTTCACGAGAGGCTGGGGAGGGCCGGCAGCAGGCTGGAGGGCTGGACCCTCGCTGGCCAGGGTGATGGCTTTGTTGGGTGGTGGATGTACGTGGTGGTGCTCCCCGCTCACCCCTGCACCCTTCGCCCCACAACAGCCAGCCCCCACACCAGCCTGGCTTGCACTGGTTTGCAGTGGGGAAGGACTAGACGGACTAGGTTACCCCAAACTGCACCTATGAGGATGATATTGCAATGGTGTTTTCTTAAAACTGCTTTGTTTCCTGCCTGTGGCGGGGGGAGAAGGCCTTCAAGGAAAGGGCTGCTGTAGTTTGCCCTAATATTGCAAGTTTCTACAGCATTTCTGTTAAGCAGAGACTGCCCGTGCTGCTGAAATGCAGAGATAGTCTTCAAATGTCCTGTTTAATATACAAACATGGGTATCGCATCAGTTCAGTCATAAATAATGGCGTACAGATTACCTTCGCCTATATTAAATGCAAGCAGATATTTAATTGTACGCGAGGCCACTAAACCCAGCAGGGTATGTACCTTCGCCTTCACAAGCTCTGATTTTCAGACAATGCCGGTGCGTCATGTGCAGTCTCAACAAATTAGTCCCCTGCGCTACCCGGTCCTTTCTCAGCTGTCTGCTTCAGGATGCCCAAGGATGTTCCATCAACATGCCTCGTTCCACTTGCCTTCGCTTCGGGAGCCGCTGGCTTGCGATGGATTTGGAGGAGCCGTTGCTGTTATGCCCGATTTATGACCCGCCTGCATTTATTTATTTTCTTGACGTAGCAAGGGATGTACAGCAAAGAGCGGGCACAGTAAGCTTGAACTTCTTTTTATTGATGATAATATTTAAAAGCTAAAATGTAACAGTATTTCAGTTGTGAATACATGGAAATTGTGTGTACTGCTTAATGTGTTTCAGAAATCCCTGTTACTTTTCTTCCTTAAATACAAGAAAACAGGCGTGTAATGCCTCATTGAAAGAAGCCTGTAGGGGTGCTTTGTGAGGGTCTTAATTAAGGGCTTTGAAAGACTAAACAAAAGGAAAAAGAAAATGCTACAGGGTTATTGTTATTCCAGCCCATTGGCTCAGCGAGCTGACCATCCATTGGTGCCTTCTGTCCATTTGGGAGCTGAATGACACTTTTGTTCGTGGTTAACAGAGGTGAAAGAAGCCAATTATTGGCTGTCTTTTCCACAGGGCAGCTGCAGACGGATTTCACTGCAGGCAAATATGGACTTTTCTGCCACAAGGATGGTTGTGATGACAGTTATTTTTGTGGAATTGTATGAAAGAAAACAGATTTCTTTTTTTTTTCGCCCCTCCAGTGACTCGTGTAGATGTTTATTGAAAACTACTGTGAATATGCTGGCGTGGAATGGGAATGTGTAAAGGGCTGGATTCCCCACGCTAACAGTGTACTTGGCTTTTTCTCTGGGTGTGTGAGAGAGTGAGGTTTCTTTGGTTTTCTTTTTCTGCTCTTATTTTCTTTTTCCCTTTGCAATTGCAGTTAATTTTAACTATAGGGTTTTTCTAATTGGTGTGCAGTGTGCATTAACCCTCTTATGGCTGCCAGCTCAGACTGTGCTGGCTGCTTTGTCTGCTGTAGTGACGGAGGGGCAACCTCTGCAGGTTAGCAGAAAGCCCTACAACAGCAAAATAAATGTCTGCATGCCATTAGGGACCTCAGAAAGTGTCTGTCTGAAACTCGCCATCCCTTCTCCCACATCTGTTGGTTGGTCCAGTACATAACAAAATCTTTTTCCCACAACTCTGGCTTTTAAAATTCAAGATTTATTCCTTTCCCACCAGATTTTCTTTGTTTGAGCCTCTAGTTGTAGTTTAAATGTGTGAAAAGACTCGGTTGATGAAGAACCAGGTTCACCAACTGTTTTGATTCTGGACAAGTGCCCTCCAGTTTGGGGTGATTTTTGAGTAAGGACCCATGTCTCAGTCAGAGTTGATCCATCTCAGTTTGTTACCCTGAAAGACTTCTCGGCATGTTAGCTGCTCAAGAGGCCTGTCGGTGGTTGTGGGAGGTTCCTTGTGGTGGCCTCTTTGCATAGCCATCTAAAATCTGCAATTAGGCATAGTTCATAATAAAAAAAAAAGGGGGGAAAAAGGCAGTGTTCCATATCTTATCTGGCTTTCTGCTCCAGATGAGAGTCTGCCTTTTGTCCTCTGACCTTCGGAGGTGGAAGTGCTATGAGGACATTTCTCCTTCATCTCTTGATGCATAAAGAGGAGGTTTTGTGGTTTTGGTTGGTTTCATCCAGACTGATTATTTTCCTTTACAGATTTTTTTTTTTTAACTGGATGGCTTGTTACTTGCAGATGTGACTGCTCCTGCCTGTTTCCACTATATTGCCAACCCACGTTGATGGAAGTTGGTCGTGCCCCCCCTTGCGCTTAGCATGGTGCAGGTGGCTTTGCTTTAGGGTCTCAAACTGTCTGACGATGCGGCTCTGCGGGCAGTTGTCATCTGTTGGCCAGTGTCAGTGGTAGGGCCGTACCTCTGCCAAGTTCCTGGGATGTGTATGTGCATGGTGCTGTGAAGTTGCCTGTGCAACGCTGGGAGCGCGATGGCTGCGCACGCAGAGGTGTCAACAGTGACAAGGGTGACCGTCTCCTGGGTGTGGGGACCTTGCTCGCCTGTCGGAGGGAGCGAGCAGCCCGGCTTGTGGGCAAGCAACATCCTGCAATCTGTTGTTTTGGGAAAGGGAGGTCTCTGGTGCGAGACTGCTCTGCCTGGTGGGAGGCTGGGGGAGAAGGCTTTGTCCCAGGGTTACTTGCAGAAGTAGAACTAGTCTGTCTTTTGGCAGAGAGGACCAGTTGGTGGCCAGATTTGGAAAGCAATAGAGTAATTTTTTTTTTTTTTTTTTTTTTTTTTCCTAATGCTAGCTAGTTTTTGACTGCAGACTTTGGGGGGAGGGGTAACCCACTGTTATGTATATGCACACCACAGGTGCTGCTGTCGCTGTAGATCCTGAACTTTGATGCATGTTATGTTGCTTTAAGATGACAGCAAATGCATGTTGGGGTTATCTGCAGGCAGTAAAAGCTACACAACTTTGACCACCAAGGAAAGAGTTGTGTTTTTTCACAAGGCAAAGCATATATCAAGTTTTGCTTCTTGATGTAATTAGTTCTGTGATAATTCAGATAAGAATGAGAATTCCCGACACTTTCATTATAGAAGAAGAAATAAAAGTGGTTTCGAATACTTCCTTGACATCCCTTGTTTAGTACTGTAGTGTTGAAGTACAAGTTGAACCCGTAGCTCTTCTCTTAAGAGTGGCCTGGCAGACATTTTGTGCAGCTTTCATTTCGATTCATGTCTAAGGTTCACTGGAAGGTAAAGTGGATGCTCAGCCTGTGTCTTCATGCGTGTAAGGGACTTGGCCATACATCTCAAATAAATCAAAAAGAGGAATGTAGCTGAAACCAGTATAACCCGAAAGGATGGGAAGCTCGTACAAAGCTAGTGGGGCTGTTTGGATTCTCCTATTTCCCTACATGTCCTGTCAATAGGCAGCAATCCTTGCTTTACCATTTCCCAAGTGAATCGCAAGGGTGGTATGTTAGCACACATGAACCCTACCGTGTGGGGTACTTCAGAAGACTTCAGGCAGACTTTAATCCTTTAAATGTCATAAAGTGGAAATTACATTTCTGTTAAAAATACTGTGTGATAATTGATGATCAGAAATTTCCAGAACCCAAGTTTTATGTTTTATCAAAACTGTTCGTGCTTCATCGGCTGCTTTAAGATGCCTTGAAAATTGCTATGTAAAAGCATGTTTGGTTCCATAAAGGCCATTCCAGGTGCTGCCATGAAATCTATTTTGACACTAGAAAGCTGTACTGTGTGCTTTTAGTTTTCCCACAGTATATAGATAATTATAGTGCTGTATTGCAGAAAAAGATTTTTTTTCCCAGAAATAATTTTTAGTTACATCCAAGTTACATGTTATATGTAAGTGGAAAAAAAATTCTTAAATGCTAAAGCTGTTGTATATAGGTTTGGACTGATTGAGATGTTTACATTTTGTCTTCTGGCTTCATCATATCAGTAACTGTGTTCATATACCAATTTTGTTTTGCTTTTTTGCTTTTAGCCTTCTAAAAATGTAGGGCTTACCCAGACTTTTTAGGCTCAGGTTGCTTTCTAAACATTGGGTGGGACAGACTAGGAGACCAAAATAAACTAGAAGAAAATGAATAAAATTCAAAGTACTTAGAGTTACTAAAGTTGGCATATTTAAGAAATCGGATTTGTAGCTGTTCATGTTTTCCTTTTGCAACAGAGCAAAAACACAGAGTGAAAATGCAACAGAAGACTTTCATATGAATGTATGTGTGCAACGATAGCACTGCTTTTCTATCAATCAGTGCAAACAGATTTAAGTGCCGGGCTCTGTCTGGACAGCTCAGAAACATTGGTAGCTTTATCCTCCCCCTTCCTCTGAGATGCAGAAAAGATTATTCTCCTTTGAACCTGGGGTTTGGGAAGGGGAAGCAACCTGTCCAAACCCACAAAATGAGTCTGTGCTGGAGCAAGGAACTGAACCTCGGTGGATCTGTGTCCGGAGTGGTAATGGGGAGCTTTTGGTGTGAAGTGTTTGTTGTTGTAAATACCGTGTTGCTAGGTGGAGCAAGATGTGGTGTCCTTGGAGTCCAAAGGGTGAGCGTGGCTCCCTGCGCTCCTCTTGAGGCCGTTTAAATTTTATGGAATTGCCCTTGAAGCTGTTAAATGGAACAAAATGTGCCTCGTAGGTGTTTGTGGGTATGCAGCGAGGGCCTGAGACTGGGGGGGGTGTGTGTGGTGTGTGGAACCCAGATCTCATTAAACAGGTTTGATTACATAGTTTGATGATGTTCCTAGTGTTTCAGCAATGGTTTTTCACAGAAGTTTTTGATAAGGAAAAAAATGCTTGAGAACTTCCTCAATAGTAATGAACAAAACCTTGGCTTGGTCATGCGTGAAGTGTCTGTGTGGGGTTTAGCAATGTGTGCTTTAAATTAAAACTCAGATATGACTGTAACCTGGGGCTGACTTTAACTCATTAAAGAAAAAGCAGAGTAATTTAAAAATGACATAGTTACCTTGGTGGTTGATGGTTCAATATGACTCCACGATGGTGAGGACAATTGTTGCAACTGGCAGTTCTGCCCTATTTTAACTTGGTTGCAAACATAGTGTTAAACTTTATTTACTTAAAACATGACAAATACCTTTCTGTAAAACTCCTTTCGGCAATCTGGTGTTGATTTCATGGAAGGTGTAGCTACATGTTAACGTTTCCTTTTGGCACAAAGTTCCTACTGTCCCCTTCAGTACCTTTCCTCATCCCTACTACCATTTCAGTTTGCTGCCACGTAATTGTGCTGACACAGCTCTCTGTGAGGCCATGCTGTAGAGAGGGCTGCTAACCCCATCTGATTTAAAAAAAAAAAAAAGGCAGAAAAAAAAACAGGAATGCTTTTGTTTAAATCCAGATTATTATAATGATCTGATTCCAGCATGCTGTCCATAAACAGTCCCACCACGGAGGTGGAAAGTGATGGGAATATAAGGCAATTTTCTTCATCAGAAAGAAAACATTGTGCATCGTGTAGAAGAGTGACGCCTTAAGCGTGTAACCTGTTGCTGCGTTCTCTGTTTCCCTTCATGTGCGAAGACCTATGGATTTAAAAAAAAACCAAACTCCTTCTGCTTGCACTGACTAGCTTTTACAAATAATCTTAAGCCTTGCCAAAAATGATGGTTGTAATGAATGGTTTAGATGCACATTTGGGCTAAGATGATCCCAGGTCCAAGCCCCTTACCTGGAGAGTTGTTATTCCAGCCAGTTTACTGGGACTGTTGTTAAATGAGACGAAGGCATAAAAGCATTGCTCGTAGTTTCCCATATCTGGATGACATGTCAGTGAAGTACAGAAGTATCTCTAACAGGAGGACAGCATTTTGAACACTCGCACCCAAAGGCTCCACCGCCAGGTTTCCAGCTTGCCTTGGCTTTGCCTGTAGCCCCAGCCATCCTGTCTGGAGACAGGAGACAAACTGGATAAAGTGCAGAAGACATGCAATTGGCAGAAAATAATTACATTGCTGAGGTTTGATCCCCCTCAACAACTGCTGTGCTAGTGGCAGGGCACGATGAGTCTGCCTGGCAAAGATGCTTTCAGTGGTCCTTTGGAAAATGTTTGTCCTTACAGATTTTAACTGCGCTGCTGCTCTCCTGAAGTCCCCCTGTAGTCTGTGTTACCTCAAGTGGCTGTGAATCCGAGGAGATTATCACCAAATGCTTATAATGGCTTTTCCGACGTTCTAATCCATAGTTACTGTTGGAGTCTTGGATGACCGTTTTACTTTTTAGAAATGATTTTTAAAAACTTTTCAAGTTGGAGGGTGGCTGTGATGTACCCATGCTGAGAGCTTCCCTACCAGGAGTTTGGGTGGTAGCAGGACAGGCGAGGTTGGTTACAGATCAGGGATGTGGATGATCTGAGTTCCCACTCTGTTTTGTCCACGGACTTCTTCCCGGTCTTGCACAGGTTGGTTCTTTGCATTTTGTGATGGATACCCATAGGTATAGGAGGAGTATCTCGGCACAGGCTTGCCCCTAGACCGCCTGACTAATGTGCCTGTCACACTCACGGCTTGATTTCTTTTTTTTTATTTTGTACTCAATTCCCTGGCGTTACTTTATTCTGGAGAGTAAATAATTATAAAACCATGAATAATGCATAATTTTACTGTCTGCTATAAATAATCTCTAACTATGTGAGGGAAATACTCTTGCACTGAAAGACATTTTGTTTCCTCCTCCAATTTACAATAAGCCCTTCCTTCAGCCCATAATCCGCACCAAACGTGTGGCTCTTAAAAATTAACCAAAGAGCGTGTTAACTTGCGCTATATTCCTATTCCGGGATACGATCTCTTTCATAATAATGCAGTGGAATTTTTTTCTGGGTTAATTCCCCACCATGTGTCAACATAGGCCATTAACCGTATGTGTGATTGCTTAATGGCTGGCCTGCAGTGACTCAAATACCAGTTCAAAATAGGTCTTTGCATACAAGTATTGTTCCCTCTAAGATCTTGATGATGGCTTGATTGGCACATGAATAGGGTACATTAGAGCTAGTTACTGTGTCTGAAAGAAAGCTAAGACATCATGTTGGAAGAAAAAAAAAAACCAAACCCAAAAAACAGGTTGATGTGACATGGGAAGGAGGAGGCAGGAGGAATAACTTACAAATATGGTGGGGGAAAAGGGGATGTTACTGCTCTTGCAGGAACAGACCTGTCTGAAATCTTTCAGCCTTTCTGCAGCTGTCAGTGAAAATGTTGTAGGTCCTGCTTGAGCAAAATGCTAAAAGCTTACTGGAATCAACAGGATTTGTATGCTTTCTTTTTGTATTTGTACTGAAAAAGGGCCCCATGTACCCCTATTTCCTAAAACTTCTGAGCATCTCAATCCCCTCTAATAGGCAGGGTTGGTGGGTAGTCTGAAGTTTGATTGCTTCCATGAAAAAGCAGGTTAAGTGCTTCATCACCACGTGAGCGGTCGCACAGACATTCCAGTTAGTCTGAGCCACAGGAAAGTGGATGGAAACATTGCATGTAAGCCTCTTGCATAGCTGTTAGAGTGTAATTTCTTTCCACCACTACCAAATGGAGTGAACCTACACATCTAGCAAATGAGAAATTGTCAGAACAATCTCCTGTTGTGTTTCCCTGCTAATAAAAAAAAAAAAGGTGAAAAATAAAGGTAATTGTGGGGTTTTTTTGTTTGGTTTTTTTTTTGCAGAGGACATGGTGGGTAGTAGCTGGGAATAGCACACGAAAGCAGCATTGGGCAGCTGGAGGGGTTCCAGGCTCTGCCGGTGACTTTGGGCAGGTTACTTCACCTCTGCCTGCCTGGTTTCCCCTCCCATGCTGTTTGTCTTGTCCATTTAAGCAGCAAACTCCCGGTGAGGAGTGTCTCCAACTGTGTATTTGTACAGCGCCAATCAGGTCGACATGTTGAACTAGGGCCCTTAGCTTCTTGTTGCAATACAAACAACAGATGATAAGACGTTTTGCTCATTAGAGAGATAGCGTGGGTACTTAGGAAATGGCAAGTGTATTTGCTGGGTGGGAATGCAACCTGTGTCTTATTTAGCCAGTCACAGCAGATGTTGACTAAGGCTTTAAGTATTTGGATATTTCCTTTCTTACAAGAATGTTTCCTAGAAGAAGTGGAAAAGGAAACATGCTGGTAAATGAAAAAATGGTATGGCTGATAGGCTTTTTGTGACTGCACAATGGGCTGTGAATACAGAACAGGTTTCTGTGTTTTTTAAGTGTTAGAGGTCTCTGTGATCAACTCAGAGGCAGTAGGGCCATATTTAAGATTGTTGGGGAGAGATGGAATCACAAGGAGGAAAATCTATATTAGTGCAAAAATTGGTTTCAAACCTTCCATTTTGTTTTATCATTAGCAACTTTGTCCATGTTAAAAGGAATGGTAGATGAAGACCAGAAGGAAAACAATGTGTTGGGGCATGGCAGCAAGGGTTGGAGGGTATGGGATGGTTACTGCCGCCCAGTCCTGGCTGTTGGCATACCCAGAGGTGCCCTCGAGCTGTGTCCTTCCCGCTGGGAGATGGGCAGTGGTAGCTGTGCGAAATTGGGAGAATGTATATTTTAAATACAGTACCAATATAACATAATGGGGCATCGGTGTGCTATTACCATATAAATGTTAGCTAATAGCATAGGCTGAGGTAGCCAAACCTTGCAGTAATAGGTGTAGGTAGTATATAAAAGGTAAGAAATTAATTACTTGGCGTATTACTTCAACTTTTTTTTTAAACTCAAACACCATTGCAAGCTCAAACACTTTCCAAGTGTAGGCTCCTCTGTAAACATCATCTTTCCTTTGCCTGATACTTGTTTGCCTCCTGTGCATGATTTCTAGCTGTTGGGGTTGGCACGTCTGCGTGTAACACGTATCCTTGAATTTTAGCTGCGCTCATTGGATTCACAGTGCAGGCAATTACCCTTCAAAGCAGTAGTTGTGAAGGGGTGTTGCTGGAAGAGAATTGTTTGCTTCATGTTATCAGGAAGATACAGTAAAGGAACAAAAAAACCCCAAACTTTTTTCTTTTTAAGTGAATGAATTTAATTAGATTTTCCTTGCTGATCCTCTAGGCTTTCTGTGCTTTCATTACATACCGAATATGATTAAGATGTGGGGCAGTATGAATGCAAACTCATTTACTCCGTCCCTTCAGTGGTTTTATGTTCTTCCTGAAGGAACTGGCTAAATGGGGAAGTAGGTCTAAACCAGGGATGTAATTCACCTCCTGGTCTCCCCTGGGACTGGCTGCTGAGTTGTGCGATTTGGTTGAAAATTACGTTGGTTTTCATCATGTGAGCGTGTTTCTACAAGGAGTTCAGCACTGAATGTGTTTCTTCAAGACCGTAGCACCGCAGTACAACTTAGATTGGTCTAACCTTGAGTTTCCCCGTGTTCTCCTCTCCCCCTGCCCACCCTCCGCTCCAGCTCCTCTGCCTCTGCACGCTGCCCCAACACCAGCACTTCCTCCTGGTTAATGCAGGTGTGACCTGCACCGAGTTGGAAGCACTGACCATCACCATGAAGCTACATATATACTTCTGTCGCTTTGGTTTGGATAATCAGCAAAGAATTGTTTGTGTGGTATACTAAGAAAATATCTGTTGCTTTGTCTTGTCGATCTTCACCTCACCGGTGTTAACGCAACGGGGTCATTATCCACATATCAATGGTCCCAGTGGTAATGGGTGGCGAACTGTTGCAGAGTATTTTCGATCCTCATGTTGACTTACATTTGCAATAACCTGCCTTATTTAACGTAGCTTCTGAAAATATTAACAGCTTTCCCTAGTGCTACTGAAGCTGGATCAGGGTTACTACCTGGGGAATTTTACATAAGATTAAGACCTTTTACCTAATGGTTTTGCACAAGTAGGTAGGAGGGCGTTATTCAAATATAGATAGCTCTGCCTAAATCATTTTGTAAGTGTTATAATTAAATAACTCGGTGGCAGAGGGCCCAGACCTTGGAAAAGACTGAATGGAGCCTACAGTATTACATGCTATTATCTATCAGCAAACAGGTTAAGCTTGCTCAGAGGGAGTATTTTATAGGATTTTAAAGGTGCCTTGTTGAAACATGATCTTCTTTCCTTCAACAAACACTCTCTCTCTCTCTCCCCCCCCCCCCTTCCCTCTCCCTCTTCCCTTCTAAACTTCACAAAAGATAGAGGTTAGGTGGAGAGCCAAAAAGAAGTTAGCTATTAATGAAGTGCAGGGGAGCACAGGGGAGTATTTTCATTTTATTTTTTAAGCAGTCAGTCTTGATTGCGTTTGGCTGAGTTCTGATTTTCCTTTTCTGTAGTTAGATATTGCATGTTTTTCCACATTAAGATCTTTTTTTCCCAAAGTGGAGGATTTTTGGTCGTTAGCATGCCTTCGGATGTGGTGGGGAGGTGTGTGTGCCCCCAGTTCAGTGCAGATCCAAGTGTTGATAGTTGATCTGATCAGCGTAGCACTGGCAGCTCCAGTGTGTTTCCAGAGACATCCCAGCACACCAGAGCTGGGTGGTGAGGAAGGTTTCTTTGCCTAAAATGTGCACACCTTTTGGCTGGGGAGATGCAGTGAAGAACAGTAGGTATTATCCAAAAAAAAAAAAAAGGCTGTTGCAGCTAAATGTCCCTCGATCCAGAGAGACCGGCATCATTCTCCTTTTCAATGCCCATCAGTTACTGTGTGTCGTTAGCTTTCATTCCCTGCCTATATCTTGGGCTAATTTATTTATCATTTTTGCCTGTCCTTTCTTTAGCCCTCTACAGGAAGTCTGTGTTTCCCATTTTGTGGTCCCTCTTTGTTGTTGCAGCTTTTCTTCTCATGCAAGAATTATTGTCCCCCTCCTCCATTTCCATCGTCTCTAGTCAGCTGTCCTTTCTAGCCAGAATCCCGCTCTGGCAATCGGTAAGAAAGACGTTTAGGATAAATCTAACAGGGGTCAGGCTACTTCACGGTAGAGGCAGTACTTTAAAATGAGAGAGAAAATGATCTGTGCCTTGCTGGAGATGCTGTGACATACTGTGCCTTTTATCTAATTCTCTTTTGCATGATGAAAAGCTGTGGCTTAAGCCACTGTCTAAAGATAAGCAAGAGTTTCTTTTTTTAAAATGTGAGAGAATTAGTAAGTTGCCATTCAAGATATGAAGTATTTCTGCTCATCCTGGAGCCTGGGGAAGTTTGACTGCGGTTAGTGGTAGAATAAAGAATCTTTAAAAAACAAAAACAAAACAAAACAAACCCGAACACCCAAAACTTTCCATCAGGAACTGGAATTCTTGCACAGGAGTATAATAAAAAAAACACACTTAAGTGCATTATATTGCCTAGTTCAGATTTCTGAAATCTCCACTGCTGGTTGCTTCAAGAGTCGTTTAAGTCTCTTGCTTTATGCAGAGAGGAGATGTGGTGCTGTGCGTTTTTACTGTGTCCAGAAAAGGTGCTTTCCTCTCCCAAATTAATTTATCTCATTTCATGCCTATTTTCAACAGAGGGAAGTTTTCATAGTTTTTAGTGTCCTTGCTGGTGAGTATAGATACAGGTATTTTTAAGACAGGTGTTTTTGTGTTAGGTGAAAGCAAGGGACTTTGTTAAACTAAGCTGGCAGTGAAGATTAAAGTAGTTGTCAGAATAACCTGAAGGGATCTACTGTAGCAGGCTGAAGACAGCAAATGACTGCTGGAGTACCACGGCTTGATTTTTTTTTTCACATTTGGCCTGTAAAAATTAGTCTCTGCCGTACCTGGGATGGTGAAATAACACTTTCAGTAGGTTTCTTCAAACTACTTGTTTTGGTTGGGGTTTTTTTTGTTGTTTTTCTTTTTTCCTCCTTTTTTTTCTTTTCTGTAGAACCTTCCTGGAAGAAGGGCAAAACTTCTGACGGAGCGCGAGAGCCTTATTTATCATTCAGACCTGCAGCCGCGGCAGCAATAGTACTGTAGGAGGGAGCGCGGTTGTGTTTATAGTCTGACGTTCCATCTCTCCTACCTGAAATGGCGAAACTAATTGTAACTATAAGGCTGTGATTCATGTTATCCCTGAGATGCAGCCTCTTCTTGCTAAAGAGTTTACCACCTTCGGCTGCTCATCATTTGAGTTTCGATGCCAGCTCCTTGCCCGATCACGCCCTGACCTGCCTCGGTTAAGGTTGGTGAGCGAGCGGAGATTTAGCCTGGCTGCTTAGTACAGATAAGCCCGGTTAATGGCTAACTGCTGAAAGGTGCAGGTCTACCCCTGGCTACTCCTTCATTTTCCTAACGAATTTACGGTGTAAAACCACGGCATCGCTCTCCTCATCTTTTCCCTCTTAAAGCTGTTGTGTCTGTTTTGCGCTTCCCAGGGGCAATATCCCAAATATAAGCGTGGGGCTGAGATTAATTTCAAGACAGAGCTGTAGGTTGCTGGGGCTGACAGATCCTACTGCGAAGTGATGAAAGAACAAGAAGTTTAAGATAAGCCTTTCAGATATGGAGTCTGAACTTCAGTGTACCAGTAAAATTTAGGGCAAGTGTGGGGTTTTTTGGTGTTCTGTTTTGTTTGTTGGGTTTTTTTAGGTGGAGGGGTGGTTTGGTGGCAATCAAAAAGTTTGTAGGTGTTGTGCTGTTTTTAGGGGGCTTAGTCTGGATGTAATAACCCAGTCCAGAATGGGTCCTGCAGCGCAGTCCTGCTGAAATGAGGCATTAGGCAACGGCTGACGTGATCCTTCTGTTGTGTGACAGCATCATTCCCACGGTTGCTACTAGAAGTTGGGAAAGTACTATTAGGTTTTAGTTTTGTTCATTCTTAGAATTTTATTTTATGTATTAGCACCTTAAATAAGCTCTGGGCTCATAGGCCTGAGGTCTTCATAGTAGAGGTGGAGGAACAGGTGGAGCAGGACAGCTTCTCCGTGGAGATTTCTTTGACATATCCAAGGCCTGTACTAGTATTTTATCCTTATTACATGGACAGTCTCCTTGATTCCGCATAGACTGATTTGTTTTTTGAAATTTTAGGAATAGTAAAATGAATATTTTCTGAAATAAAAGCAGTAGAAACCTGGCAAGGGCTATTTTTGTTTTGGACAGTAGTTTTGGGGGGAATACTTGCCATTATTTTGTCATAATATATGGCGCTAGTCCTTTTTTGTTGTAATTCTTCTATGAAGCATGTGTTATTAAAAGTATCTTCCAAATTAACTGAGCAAACATTTTAAAGAGTAGTTATTAAGTCATTTAATTTTAGTGATATGGGTGTTTGCAAGTATAATTTGTAAATTCTTGCATTGAAGCTCATGTACTACTTAATATTTTATTACCAGCAAATAGTGCCCAGGAACTCAGTCTTTGACTGAGGATATTCTGTAGAGCGAAATGCAAATAAAATAAAATAATTATATATATTTATATTTTTATATATATAAACACCAGTGTATGATTTTGGCTTCTACAATTCCGTGTGGTTTTTCCCTTCTATATTGGTTGGGTTTTTTGCTGACGGTGCACTTCAGATCAGATTAGTGTGCTTTCACCTTCTCATCTCCTAGGTTGAAGCAATTTTTTCTAGCAGTTTTTCAAAGTGTGATCTACCCAAGACTGTCGATTGGTCAGGCATTGGCAGTCAGTTTGTGATTTCTGCAGCAAAACTGCTTTTATGTTATGTTTTTAATTGAATAAAAATTGATGTAAAACTTGTGTGGTGATCATTAAAAAAACTTAGAAAGTTGGTGGCTTAATGTTCCCCAAAGTCTGCAAATTATTATAAAGATTGGCTTATTTACTGAGTAGGAGTTACTATCACGCGTAACGAAGGCAAATAGAGAAACTGTAATAATTCCAGCTTTTTAGCAAGGCATCATGATAAGCAGTCCCTGAAGATTCACATGATAATGCTAAAGACAGAATTGCAATGGGTCTTTGTGCCTGTTTTTGTTACAAATGCAGTTTTGCTGAAAATAAAGTTCAGTAGAATTCGTGGATATTGATGATGCTTCTCAGCTCTTCATTATTAAGGTGTTCTGTTTTGTGCTTACATCCAGAGAGTCTGCTCCCTGTATTCAAATAGTAGATGCTAGCACTTGGAGCTACAGGCAAAAAACATTCTTTGCTAATTTCAGATCCCAGGGAAAGGCGAAATGACGTAGAATTTGGATGTCAGCCATGCTCTATGTCTACATGGTTTCCATTGACTTCATTTAGGATTGCATATGACACTTCTGAAGATCAGGCGTTTATGGCTCTGGAAACTTCACTACCATTGCTTTCAGATGGGTGTGATTTCTTACTTCTTCTGTCCTAAAGAGCTATTACGTAGTACTACAAATGTGGTTGCAGTCAAAATCCTTCACAAAGTGATGTATAGCCGTTTGTAAAGTCCTTTCTGATGATATGTACTGTTGACCTATTTTCACTGCCACTATTTAATATGGTATATACAATAACAGGGTTTTCTATCACCTGGACAGTCTTTTGAGAGAGTTGTCATTTTCTTGCACAGGTTACTATTTCTTAGGATTGACGTAGGGTCTCCACTCCCTTCTTACCCTTCTGCCCTATTCATAAATGCTTCCCAGTTGTGGAAGGGGATGTGTAGTCCTCTGGAAGGGAGAGGGCTAGCCTGGATGTGTGAAACTCATGTATTCATGACAATTTGAAAAATGTATACGGGGGGTGGGGAGAATAAGAGTTGCAGTCTCCCGTGGAGCTGACAGCTGACGATTCATGTATCTGATACTTTTATTTACTTTCCTGCACAAGAAGAAAAATGTCCCCCGCAGCAACTGCAGCATCTCACGGTACCCAAGCTGCTGCTGAGACACAAAGCACCTCTTAAAGCACTCGGGCTGTAGAGTTCAGAAATAAATCATCTCTGGTTCAGCTCCTTCTGGAGCTGAGTGAAGGCGTCTGTTGTGCCATAGTGGATTTGCTTGGTCTTCTCTCACAATTGTGTTTGTTTTGTATGCGCTGAACCTTATTTTGATCCCCATTGCTCTTGAGTTACGTTAGTGTACACTTAACAGCTGCTGAGGAATAACTCTCTTGGTTTGCACTGGGGTAGGAGGAAGGAAGTTTTGGCCCGCTATTTAATAAACATTTAGTTTAAAGAAACAGTAGCATCTAGACTTAATGTAAAAGTGCAATATTCTTGCGTTTGGTGGTGGCTGGGGGCCTGTGCTGCTGGGGCAGAGGCAGCAGACCAGTCACCAGTTACTTGTTAATCTCAACAAAAATTCACTGACATCAGTTGACATTGTCAACTGCTGCGGGGAAAAAAAGATTTTTTTTTTTTCCCAGTAACTATGAGGGTTTTTTTATATAGTGCATTCTGTTGTCAGTATAAATAAGGAAACTTTTAATGAGCCACATTAGATATTATGGTCTGGCAACTGGAGGAATAATGCGGGCACTCTTTGCAAAAAGTGGAAAAGTGCTGCAGCATTTTTGGTAGGTTATATGGTACTGATACGGCATTCGGTTCATCACAGCATGGATGAAGGCACAAATGTCCTGAGACAGCATTTCCTCAGAAGCATCACCAGCCCCTCCGCACACTTCTTGCTCCCCTTAGGACTCCGAACCTCCTAATGTCAGCGCTGAGTCCTGTGGTGGGTGGGAGCCATGGAAGATACCCTGAACATGAAACTTCTTAATTTCTCAAGGGGGTTGGTTTTGCTGCTACAATACAGTTCTTCAGGGATTTGTGCCCTTCCAGTATAGCAGAAGGAGTCTAAATTGACCTTTCTCTGCCTCATCAGAAGAAGTGATAATTCCAGTTGAGGCAGAGGATTGAAAAATAGTGGTGGCTATGGATGGGCTAAGAACATCTGCCCAGCAGTAGGCAAGGGCTGGTACTTTATTCTGAGGTTGAGCTTTTTAGTTGGCAAACTAAATCTGTCCTGCGTGCAGTCACTAGCCTTTCAGATCTTCATGCAGGAGCTGCAGTGGTACTTGTTGACTACCAGTGAGATTGAAAGGGTGGTTTAGTTCTGTTTGTTTGCTTTTTACCCGAAATACAGGGGGAGGTGGCACGTTGGTGCTGGATAGCAATGTGTGGAAGACAGCACGCAGAAAGAAGCTGAGAGGGCTGTACTAATGAGTCTCACTGAATCGCTCGTTAAACTACATATTTAAAAAAACAACACACTAACCACGTAAGAAGTAAGAACTTGGGTTATGTCATGAATTGTTAGGCAGTTGTTAGTTTAATTATCAAACTGAATTGTTTTCGTGCTACTTTTACTCGCATTGAGTAATAACTTGCTTTAGGACTGGATTATCTGTGATGGTTATGTAGGTGTGAACTGAGGTGATGGCACCAAGTTTGCCACTTACTGCTCCTTCGGAAAGGAAAAAGCTGAACGGGTCTGCATACCTATCATGTAAGCACTTGCTGCCGGCCTGTCTCTGCTTACGGACTGAGAATGAAATCTGCTTAAAACTATTACCTCGAGGACTTCTATAGGTTTTGTAGGAAAAAAAAAATGAGTGTGGTAGAGCTAGGACATGTTTCTGCTATTCTTGTCAGTTGTTCCAGAAGCCACGTTTGCCAGAAGCTCTTTATTAAGTCCCAATGCATGTATTCTTTTTTTTTTTTAAGACACTGTGGGATGAAAATTTGCGTGGTGGGTGGTCACAATTTTTTTTTTTTTAATTTTTCATATGCTGTGGTTTTAGAACAGTTGTAATCATCTGTGTTAAAATTGTATGCATGTGTAAGTTGGTAAAAATTAGTACTGGGGATAACAGTACTGTAGAGCCTCTTCCATACTTGTGTACTCTGTAGTTCCACAGTAATTTTTTTTGCTTAGAGGTGTCAAGAACTTTTTTTTATCAACTTTCCATTACATAGGTCTTTGCTGCGACTGGATTCTCAAATTACGATGCTTTGAAACTTTAGCATGCAAATTTCTAGAAGGAGGTATTACTGTGTGGTGCTACAATATTTTTTTCTGTTATCATACCTTCTGCTTAGGCTTTCTTTTTGTCCTTCTTTTCCTAGAGTGTAAAAATCCCTTACTGTTTATTGATAAATATATATTTCTTCTTCTCCAGAGATATCAGCATGAATAACATCACAAGGCTACCAGAGGATGCGTTCAAGAACTTTCCCTACTTGGAAGAGCTGTAAGTATTTCACACACGTTAAAGTTTTGCTGCAACATCAGATGGCTGCGTAAAGTAGAAGGTGGGTGGGGAAATAGTATTGAGTTGAGCTGCGAACAGAGAAAGCAATTATACTTTAAAAAAAAATAATCCTGTACATGTTTGGAAACCGGAACAGTAAATGCTACTTACAAGGGACTTTTTACGGTAATTATTTTAATCATTGCTAGAGTGATGACACATACTAATTACAGTGTTATCCAAAGATAACACAAGAGGTGTGTAATTACCATTGTTTCCGTAGGAGCTACAGTATAGCTGTTGCATAAGTTCCATAAAATATATGTTCTTTCATTTACTGAGCAGTTTGCTCCCATTGTCCCTGTAGGCTGCAGTTGCAGCACTCACAAAGCCCATCCTGACCTACATCAGAAATTCAAGTTCTGTGGTACAGGGCTTCTTGTTCTTAGTTCCTCTGGCAGAAATTCTTTCTCCACTTCCCATCTCCCTCTTCTCCCACTCTCTCTTTAGCTTTTTTTTTTTAAGGCTTTACTTAGGTGCTATTTGGACTTAATGAATCCTTCAGCTGCGCTGAGGCTCATGTGCCCAGTGTTTTGCTCAACTGAAGTCTTAAGGGAGATGCCTTTGCAAAGTTGAAGCGCCCTTTCACAGTATAGCCCTGAATTAGATTTGGTTTCAGAGTCGATAAATAGGGAGAAGGCTTTGACTTTCAATTACTACTTTAGTAAGTACTATTATGTGACAAGTGACTTCTGTGTGCCTTAGTTTCCTTATCTATGAAGAGAGGGTAATGGTTCAACCTTTGCCAGAGAGCGTTGAGAACTTGCAGTAATAAGGAATAGATAAGACAAAACCACTGCAATTTGCTTTGCTTCTCTTGCATTTTCAGTGTCAAAGTAGCATTGCTCGTATCAAAGAGCATTTAAAATACAAAGTCAGGCTGTCCTTATTTGTCACTCTGGCTAGACGGGAACTATGGATGCTGTGTTGAGAGATTTTTTTTTTTCAATAAATGCACCTTAGGGAAAGAACAGTTTGTTTCCTCAAAGAGACAAACTCTCATGAAGTAGGGAAGCATTATTCTGACTTAACAGATGAGGAAACTGAAGCAAAGAATGAAAGCCACTTGTAGAAGGCAACAGGATAAATTAGCCCTGTAGCAAAAACTGCAGAAAAAGCCCACTGACTCCGATTATCTGCTATAACCGATACAACCACTGCACCTCACTGCAACAAAGATACTGAGAAATTGGTAAGAGATGGATCACTTGCTGCTGAAGAAAGGCTTGCGTTCCTGAAAGCTTCTCTGGTTTTCTTCCTTGCACCCCAGCTACGCTGGTTGGTCTAATAAGGTGTTCTACCTCTCCTTACAATTTTGGTCTCTCTTATGTCCTGATAATGTAACGGTTACCATTACTAACACGCTTAAATAACTCCGTTTTCCCTGGTTCTTAAGGAGTTTTGACTCGGGTCAGTACAATTGCAAAGCACAGTTGAGCTTATTTATGTCAGATGAATTGTGTGTGATATCTTATTTCATGCTTAACAGGTTCTGGTTTATTCCCTCTGACTTGGGGTATTGCTTAAATTTGCAATATAGTCAAGAATACCTTATGAAGGAAAACAGATTTACCAGGATTTCAGATGGTGCGTGTGTGTAATTGACACAATTTAAGAAAGGCTTTATGGCATGAGTAGTCAATTTAAACGAACAAAAAGATTAGAAGCATGGGAAGGCTTGCTTGGCTCAGAATATATATTAGACAACATTCCCTATGCGCTTTATAAAATGTGCTGCTGTATGTCTCTATGTTTTGTTACACTGTATTTGTAGTCCAGTTTTTTCAAAATTCTTTATAGTCATGTTTCACACCAGAAGTTGAAAAAAACCCAACAATTCTATTTTCCCAACTTCAGATGACTGTGGGAGACTTCATTTTTTCCCTATAAGTAATTAAGCAATAAAACCTAACTGGTGGGTGTGCATATTGTGTAACTTCCTTAAAGCCTGGGGTGTGTCAGGAGGTAAAGAGAAAAGGCAGAGCCTTCAGCCATCATCTATTGTGCTTATTGCCTAAGAGCCATTTGCTACGTATACCTTATTGTCCCTCTGAACTCCAGCATTTTAGTTTGCAAAAAAATAGGCTGGCATTAAGCTCAGAATTATACTTGAACATTCCTAGCGTGCTTACTTGATATGCTAAAGCAACTTCTGGAAAAAACCCAAACAAACCAAACCCCCAAAAACAATAACTTTACAGTAAAAAAGATACTTGCCAAATGTTTGGACATACTCAAGTTAATCGTAATTGCTTAGTACAATAGAATAAAAATTACAATTTTCATTTTATGTTCGAATTACCTCCTACAGCTGCAGAGGTAGGAGAATCTCCAGAAAGATTAAAAAGAAAAACTCTCTCCAATTCAACAGCTATCACGGGTGCAGAAAGACAGGAAAATGACCGTGAGAGCAGAGCTATAAGTAGACAGTAACTGTGTACAGTACTGCTCAGTTGAAAACCATTTACTGCGACTTGCGAGTTGTTAGTAATATTTTGCAGCAGCAGCCTGCTTTGAATTTGAAGCCTATTTGCAGAGGCTCTGGCCATGCCCACCAGCAGTGAAATGAGGGAGGTTTTTTTCCATTTCTTTAAAGACCTGGTTATGGTCATCTGTGCAGAAGTCAACTCCAGGTTCCCTTGCTTCAGTTCATGTTCTTCCTACAGGGAATATAATAAAGTAGATTCAAACAAAAGCAGCTTGCCTTCTGAACAGAAGTGACCAGCACCAGACATGGCATGTTTTTGTTTTGTTCTGGCCATTCCTTTTTCTCCATGGGACAGGGTACAGAAATTCTTCAGGCTTTATTTTTGCTGGCTGTGGACAGAAAAAACCAAACTGTCATACTTCCCACTGTACAACCACAATTTTCCCTCTCCGCTCTAAGACAATTTTCAAACTTTCTTCCTGGCTTTTATTTATAGTTGAACAGATCCAAATTCTGACTGCCAGGCACTAGCAAAGTTGCTTTTTCAGCACAGAAACCTGGGTGTGAGTCTCCACGCCAAAGAAAAAGAGACAGAGTTAAAGCAAAGTGGTGTTGAAATCTGTGCACAAAGTGACTTTTCCATCTAGAACTTTTCCCCAGAACTACATGTCTAAAGCAAATGAAAGTCCCACAAACTAATGGGAATGCAGTAAGTATCCGCACCACCACGGGCTCTTCATCCAGGAGACAGCCTCAGACACCTTTCTCTTTGTACCGTGCTTTAGCCCTGCCATTTGTCAAATGCTCTGGGAGATTAGCCCCTGACAGAGTTAATTAATATTGCAAAATAGTATCACAGAATTTAATTGAATGTAAATGGGAGGCAATTAGATCTATTACGTAGGCAACTGAGTCTTACACAGTGCACATATGAAGAGGATGGGATTAAAAAAAGGCGGTAGGAGCCATTTACAATGGGGGTTGTCGTTTCCTGAATGCAATGAATTATTTGGTAGTCTGGAGAGACTTCAGAGGATCATTTTCCGAATCCCAAAATGAACACTAGCGAATAAAAGTGAAAGAAGCAGCATATCAGATTTGTAAAAGCTGGCTTGTAAAAAAGCTGCTGTTCCTCTAATATTAGAAGGTGCCTTCTATGTCACCAAACGGGGAGCGACCTGGGTGCTTCGATGTATGCATCCCGTCCCGTTTTTAGATGTGCTGGTTTATCCGAGACACCTGCACAAGACTGGCAGGTCTGGCACAGCTGGGACACCGATGGCAGTCGGGACCAGGTGGAAAAGGACATCTGAAATGACACTAAATGGCTGTTGGGCAACTGACTCACCTGCGAAGTATCAAATTTGCAGGTATAATCTTGAGTTTTGGTACCTTTTGAGGTTGTGTCCTACCTGAGTATTACTTGCAGGTACAAGCAAAGGGATTCCAGCTTGTCCATGGGCAGAATCCGCCCGTCCGGTTATGTGCTGCCCGTGCCCCTCGTCACGGCCTTGTCGTGCGTGTCACCGCGTAGCACACTTATCATATGTCTGTAGGATTCTTGCACTATTTATAAATGTTATAAAAATTCTCCATCTCTGTGTAACTGATACCCATCTGGAAGTAATTTGCAAATGATTGAAACAGCAATGGTCAGAGTCAGTGAGGAGCAGACCACCAAGGGTTTTGCCTCAGCAGTTAATGAAGTGTATTCTCCAGAAAATGTTAACGTAAATATGCTGCAGCCCTGAACTTGATATGGAAACTAAAAATCCTTGAAGAACTTGGCCACAGTTTTCTAACCACACCTTAAAGTATTTATAGAAAGCTAGAAGAGGGAAATATAGTTAGATAATGCAGTGTTTTTTAGAAAGCAGAAACCGTTTTCCAGTGTGAATTTTTAGCTAGAACAGCCAGGCTGAGTTATGTTTTGATGCTCTTTTAAATGGTTGCAGTTCCTTCTAATATTTAAAGTTATCTAAAGTAGTCTGAAGGATTTTAAGTGCAGGATTTCCATTCGCTATACGTGTGAATGATCTGCTGGATTAATTAAAAAGGCACTCTTATCAAGGAAAGCAAATTAAAATGATTTTTATTCTTGGCTGATTTTCCGGTCTGGCTTCAGAAACTCAAACCACTTGAATAAAGCAAAAGTCTCCTCGACTTAATGGCCTTTTAACCTTGATTTGATTTCCGCTCTTAACCTCTTAAAATGTTGTTGTCTTATTTGCCCTGCGCTGATGGGTGAGGTTTAGATGATAAGGTTTTGGCTGTCTGACTGCAGGTCCATGTGAGAGGTGGTAGGGGGGCAGAGGACAGCGAGCTGTCCCGCTGTCTGTCTGTAGGTCGCCTGTGACACAAACACGTGGTTGTCCGAAGGAGAGCACCGGTCACCTCCCAACCAGTCAGCCTTGGAGCAGGGCTCTGACCTTCTCCAACAAGGGTTAGGGAGGATGCTTTCTGTCTGATGGGGTTTTGAAGACCATATTATGCCTGGTAATACTGCAAGGAGAATAATCACTCCGGAAGGGACTGAGAGTCAGCAGTGCTCCATTACCTTCCCAATGTGTGCTGATGCCAAGGTCTCTTGTGTTTCTGGTTTTTGTCCATATATGATATGAAACAGTCTCTCATCTGTGACACCACCCTCTGTTTTTTTATTATTTTTTTTTTAGTCAGTCAAGAGCAAACTTTATTAAGGTTTTTATTTAATAGCTGGTGAAAATGGTTGGCGAAATAAGGTGATAAAAGGAAGATTTAGCTCAATAAAAGATTTCTCATTTCTGAAAGACAATGCTAATCTGCTTTTTGAGATGAATAAACAGTGAGTGAGAGCATGTGTGCAACTAATTTTTTAGGAAAAGAAGTAGTACAACTGAGAATTTGCTTGGCTATCTAATTATATCCATGCTGACTACAGCACTAAGAGATCTTGCTTAAACATCTCAAACCCCACTCCCCCCCTCAACCAGAGTCTCTGAACGTGGCTTTTAATTGACAAAGTATATTTTAAGAACATAAGGATTAATTAAAATGCATACTGGCAGTGAAAATGAGGTGGTTTTGCCATAAGGTTGTAATCAGGAAGTATCTGCAAGGGAAATGTCTCGAGTTATTTTTCCTCTTGACTGCAGCTGAAGACGACCACCTGGCTGAAATGTCACAGCTGCTTGCTTTTGTAGTATCTATTTCAGCGTGTAATTTAGATGGTCCCCTTCCTTCTAATTTCTGCATCGGCACCAAGTTGTAGTATCCTTGGGGAGGGAGGGGGAGTGTCTGTCTCTTTTATTACTTTGGTTTTATGAATAAGGCATGTCTTGGAGTTCTGCCAAGGCCACCAAGGCTGAGCTGTTAGTTTGGGATGCAGTGTCTTTCCTCACCTGGCTCTGGAGCGTTGGGTGGAAGAGGGTTTTTGACCTTCAGTGCTAAGTCTTTTAAAGTAGTATTTTCAAGGTAGCATGCAAATGTTGATGAGAGAGTGTAGTTCCTCTCCCTTTCATAAACATGAGTAGTCCCAGGATTTGTATTGGGAAGTTGGAGACCAAAGGCTTGTTACAGGTAGAAAAGGTAAGGATGAGCCTTCATGACAAAAGTTGTCCTGATGGCTTGTGTTAGCTGACATGGGGTAACTGAGGCTGTGATTAAACATCCACTTGTGAAACTAGCTGGTATGATTGGAGATGTTACTGCCCCGTATCTGTCCATTCAGCCCCACCAGCAGAGACTGAGGAACGATCCAAGAGCTCTCTTCAGCTGCTTTGTTATAAAGGCAGCCAGTGTAGATGTCCTCTGTTGGTATTTCAAAAATAGCCGGCTGACGTTGGGTTGGAAGCTGATGAGTGCTCTTCGTCCATCTGCCAGCTCCGAATATTTGAACAGCTGGAGGAGGTAATTTCCTCAGTTGCTCCAGCGTGAATTCCAAGAGGTAAAGTTCGAATGAAGAAAATGCAAGGTGTAGGTTTCACGTGTGGTAGCAAGTTAAAAGCCTAAGCTGCGACTTGACCAGCTAGCGTACATTAGAAACATTTGCTGCCTTGTGTGCGCTGGAGCTTTAGAAAGTGCATCGGCGTGTTGTAACTTGCACCTTCAAATTCTAGTCAAGACAGACCTTTAGGCAAAGACTCCCAAGTAGAATTAACCACAGTCAGCTAAGATATTTTTAAACATCACCTACTTGGTCTGCACTAGATGCTAAATGATGTTTAAAAACATGTTGGCCAACCCGTGTTTAATTAATGTTTTCTTATCTATGCGAGTCCTAAATCAATTTGATTCTGGATGAGTTTCAGTCCTGCTGATACAAGAATAATATTTCTGTAGCTTAGAAGGTTCTCACTGTGTTTAACAGTTGCATATTTTTTCTGTTTGTGGGGACAGATGCTAGTAGGTTGAGTAAATTCCATTGTGTTTGGAAGATTAGGAAGTTTCTTTCCCATTTCTGTTTCTACGTGTTAATTTTATAAGGATCCCGAGGCTGGTTATTCTGCTGCAAGTACTTTTAGAGGGAAACAAAACTTTTTCCTTATCTGTCGTCTTTGAGTTTGTGTGCAGCATTATTTTCGCATGCGCACGCACACAGAAGCTGGCGTAGCTAAATGGCCTGGAGGCCGAACCTTTGCGGTGTTATGCTTCGAGACCCGTCTTACGAGCCTGAATTTATTATGCTGCCTGAGCTGCCAGGTTGGGGCTGTCTGAATGTATAAACCAGATAAGAAACTTCTGGAGGCCGAGCGGTAGCTTCAGAAGCTCTCAGGCTGGGACTCTCCAGGTAGGCTCCCCCAAACGGTGCTCGTACCATGCAGTCCACCTCCCCTTTTTGGTTTCGGGAATTGGAGCACGAGACAAAAGACATGCGTGTGCACGCGAGCAGGCAGGCAGTTCCAGGCTTAAGTCTCAGGAAGAGTCTCAAAAGCCTTAGATATTCAAACAGAAAAGCAGCAAAACCAAATCTTGTATGTTGGAGGTAAATGCATTATCCCTTTACTCTAAGGAAGTAATTGGCTGGGTCCGAGTGCATTCTGTCATCAGTATCTTGGTCTGACACTGTATATTACCGTAAGAAGACATGGTGAGGAATTAAATCATTCCAGTACCTTCTTTCCTCCCCTCCTCTTGGGTGGTTGTATTTTGGTATATTTTTTGTAAGTACTGAGGTAGTCTTGCCTAATTAGCATTGGCAGATTTTTTCCTGGCATAGAGGAACCTGTACTCATGTGAAGTTCTTTTCCTGCCCTTCCTATATAAAAGTAAAATTCTAGATGATTCTGATAAAATATTTGGGTTTTTTTTTTCAGCTGGGGGAAAGTTAACACTTGACCTGAATCTGAAACAAAGAATCGTACTGAAAATTACTGCCGTTTTTCTGAGGTCATTCATTGTGGAGATGCCTACAAAATCTGAGTCTTGCATTTACCCATATGTATCTGAAGTTGTTAGAAAACTGGTAACAGAGGTTTAATTGTCAAATATGAGTAGTTTTAAGCCACTTCCACATTTTACAGCGTCACTTGCTAGATACGTGGTCGTTCAAAAGATCCGATGCCTGGAAAGCCAATAAATGCCAGGGCAGGAGACAGGCTGTATGAACAGATGGAAGCGACTTTGAGGATTTACTATCTCAACAGTCATTTTTTACCCTCTCATGCCTAACATCAATATATTTCATTATTTTGGAAACCTTCTGAGCATCCAAATAGCACTATCTACTAAAAGCACAAATCTGTAGTTGATTCAATTGTTGCATCCCAGTTGATGGAAACCGAGCTTGGTTACTTTCATCTCTGTGTCTCTGCTTTGCAGACTAGGTAAGTGAAATGTGTTTGTGGCCAGGAAGGAGTGTGTTGATGCTGGGAGAGCTCCTGTCACTTCAGCGTAGCAGCCCATCTGCTGATCTGCATGGGCAGCAGAGAGCCCATCTTCTTTGCGTGCCGCTCTCTGCGCTGGCCCGTGATGAAGTTGGTGTCAAATCCACAGATCCCTCTCAAGAGTTTCGGAGTCTTCTGAACTGGAGCTGTCAACCACAAATCCCCCCCTGCTTTCTCAGCAGCCAGCCCACCACTATGGAAGTCATTCCCATAGCATGGCTAAGTGCCCCTGATCTCTCTGCTTCCACAGGGAAAAGAAGGAGCTAATATTAGACATGGCTTTTTGAGGGGACAGAAAGAAGAAATAAAATCCTGAAAACCACCCACCTCCATGCTACTCTGCCACTGAAGTATTTAAGTTTGGGCATCATGGTGAGGAACACAGGGTATTTGTCTCAGGTAGCTCCTTCTTGAGTAAACACGGTGGCGTCTGTAATGATCACTATTTGTGCAGTGAGAAATTAGAGGGGAAATGGAAATCCAGAGTGGCAGAACCTGGATCAGAGTATGCAGACTGACCCAAGTGCCTAGAGATGGCTATCAAGGGAAGGGTCTACCTGGCCTATGGTAGAGCAAAGGAAAGTTATCACGACACAGTGCAAGACGTGCAGAGGCAATTAAGGAGAAGAAACCACATTTTATAGAATGTATTCTGCTTTCTGCTTTGGAAGTGAGAGGAATCAAAGTTGCTTATTGCAACAACTTGTCATTACTGCTGTAGACCAGGCGTTGCCAATTTTCAGGACAACACGATGTTGTTACTTATTTTCAAGACTTGTCTGGATTAGAAAATTTGTCCAAACTTCTGTTTGTTACTGAGAGAATACTGTTCGGAACTACTAACAGCTTGCTTCAACAGCTCATATTGTATAATTGTTTTAGGTTTATATGTGTTTCTTTCAGTGCATATGTGTTGTAGCCTGTGGGTTCTACTTCAAAGAGGTCTTGCCCCAGTGCAGATACTGCTTGCAAATTGAATGACAGAGCATATTTTGCATGGATGGGAATGCTTACTTGCTTCAAAATCCATCATAATTTATTTTCCTGTTAGCAAGAAAAAAATATAAATATTCTTTGATAGCCCATGAAGAGCCATGTTTTGTCTTGCAGTGGATGCTGGTGACTTGCTGATAATTGAACAGTAGAACTTTTGGACAGACTTTAGACTTCTTTTAATCAATCAGTTTAGTTTACTTAGACGTTTTAAATTTTTAGACCAGGAATGCATTTTGAAAACAAGCTATTACCTTGAAGTGCAGTATAACTTTGAGTAAGCTGTAACTGCTAGAAAGGGAAGTCTGGGGATGAGAAGTGCCTACTCAGCTGGGTGGAGTTGGTGCAGTTTCAGTGCTGGTTGTAGTTACAGGCTTCCTTTTCCAGTCCTGATGTGTCTTGGCTTACATACTTGTGATTTTATAAATAGCGGTTGAGGTTGTATAATACTGCAAGAAGAGGAGAAAGGGGACAAATGTGTTTTCCATTACCAGAATAAAGTATCCATTTAGTTACGTTAAATCGGCGTGGAAGAATTGGGAGCAATCTGTAGGTTATTGATTGGCTTCACAGCCGTGCAGCAGGCTGCAGCTGACAAAAGTCCCAAAGGGGCCGTTTGCTAATCACAGATAAGCAAAGCGAAGTTTAGCCTGGTGATAGGGCTTCCATTTCCCAGCCCGGCCCCTTCTGCAGCTGCCCAGCTTGGGTAGGAGCTGTCTGCACCGGCGGGTGGCCTGGCCGGGCAGGCGGTCTCGGCACGGGGCAAGTGGCCAGTCCCTGGTATCTGCCTGCAAATGGCTGTATCTCTTGTGCGGAGCCGCAAACTTTGAATAAGGTGTAGCGCGTAACTATGCATCATCTGTTAAGACAACTCAGTTCCATCCCAAAGTGGCTGCATTTCTGGAATAAGCAGAACCTGAAGCTCTTTTCTTTAGGTTTGAGAAAACTTAATCCATGATACTAAGTGTGTCTATAAGGCATTTTCAAAGGTTACTTCTGCTGCAGGAGAACATGAAGTAAAACTGAAGTTTGTGTGGGAACCTTGAAAAATTTGATGTTAGAGACAGGCATGCAAGGACGGCAGAATGGTTTGATGTAAGACAGCAAAAAAAGTAAAGAAATTGCAAACATGCAAGTGGGGAAGCAATGGAATATTTTTTCCAGTGGGAAGAAAATAGGTGGGTGAAAGTTGGAGAGCTTAAAAGGAGATGTTGAATGGGCAGTGGTGGACGGTCTGTGAGGGATGTGGAAGGTTCAGCCTTGACTAGATCTTGAATTAGGAGTCTTGGGTCTTGCTAGAAAAGCAGCTAATGTAGAAATAAAAATAATAGTGATTTATTATGGCATGTCAGGATTGTGGTCTGTTTCACTGTTTGAATTTTCAGCGAGGAAGTAAGATTACAGTCAATCCATGGAAAAAGTAGCCAATGTATTGTTACCAGAGACAAGATGGACAGATAAAGTTAGGAGGATCCCAGAATACCACCAAGAGGAGAAAAAAAAAAAAAAACAGCACTGAAAACCAAACCCCACAGCAAAACCACGTTGTGTACGTGCGCGAGATCTTCAGAAGGACAGGAGGAGACCTAATTCTTTGCTCAAGTAACCTGAGGTTTACCACCATCTGGGATGCAAGAGAAGCAGAGAGGTTTCCGAGAAGTTTGTTGTTGCGTCCTGTCAAAATGAGAGTGATGGTTCTAATTGCTACAGACAAAAACGTATCCTTGGGACATCCTCCTTGATTTTGGAGTGACACCAGTGATTAACTTGGCTTGGTTAACATGCAGCCGGGTTGCCAGACTCATAATTGCAGAAGTTTTAATTTCCCAAAAGAGAGAAAACAGTCTTTGCTGCTTTCAGAAGAGTTTCAGTGCAAGAAACTGTGCTTTTGTATACACTGGGAATGAGATACCCTGGAAGATTATTTCCCAGCCAGATTGTATCCCGATTCCTGTAGTAACAACAAGGTGTCCACTACATCTGGAGATCATTTACTGTGTCACTTAGAATAGTGATTAGAGGGTATTGCTCACCTATATATGACAGGATAGCAGAAGTATTTTGTCCTCCATATGTCCTACTCTATTATCCTGCTATGCTGAAATTGATGTTGTCTATTCGAATTTGTCAAAACTTGCAGAAACTTTGTCCCATTGAAACAGTCAATTTTTATTTTTTTAAGTAAAAATAAAGGACTACAGTTTTCAGTACCAAGCAATTACAAGGAGATTACCAACCTAGAGGAAAAGTATTAACGTGGTCTCACATTACGAGGGTGATTCCACTGCAGAAGCCTCCAAGGTGCAACTCGGCTGGGCTAATTCAGGAGACCCACAGTCCTGGGCAGAGTTTCCAAACAAGGGGAGTCGTGGTCAATTAAGCAGGAAAATTCTTGGTCAGTGTGATACACATTTACACCCCATTTCAGATGATGCCTGCTGCTGTGTCTGTGTACCTTAAGAAGTAAAAGGCAGCAAATGAAGTTTTTGTGGCCTTACAGCATAGCAGGGCGCTTTACAATTGTCTGTTGAATTGCGTCTTTACTGGCTTTGCGGGTGAATCTGTTTTACAGTCCTCTGCCTTTTGGAAAAAGAGCTCTGACTAACGGTGGTACACCTTGACTCAGTAACAACAGGTGGACATTCAGACCAGGTCTCTGAGACCCTTTCCCCTCCGAATGAAGGGAAGGATGGGTACTCAGCTTTCGATAGCGTAAATGTGGGGCTGCCTTCAGGTGCTGCTTCGTGGCAGTGTGAAGTTGTCCCACCATAGAGAAGTTTCTGGGATTGGTCCCAAGCAGATTAGTGGGTCTTGCTGGAAGGAGATGAAGGTTTCTTCCTTTCTGTTGTGCTAGAGTTTGGGGCTTGGTAAAGCTGGAATTTTCCTTAGCCCATTTACTGGGTGTGAAAGAGACAGAAAGAGAGAAACAGAGGTGCTTTTTAAATACGTAACTGTTTTAGACGCTATACTGAAAATCTGGATGCGACTATTTTTGAGATTTGCTGGAAGGAGGTAGCGTGTGGAAAATCCGACTGGACGATTTCAGTGACATCTTAATTTATATGCTGTATGTGCGCTATATTATATGCTATTAATTCTTTGTTTCTCTCTTTAAAACCAACCTGGTTATGTAAAGAGAAATCTTTCCATCCTCCCAGCTGCTGCGTGCTGCAGCAGAGGGAAGCGTGTTGAGAGCGGCGTGCGATACGTTGGTCTTTGCCCGCCGGAGAGCTGCAGTTGAAACCTCCTAACGAGCAGCCACGCTCCCCGAGGCTAGGACGGGAATGATAAATGTATATTTGGCAAACTGATTAGTAAAGCCTTTGCACACTTGGCTAGTTGTATCCTGTTTCCTGGAAGGTTGCCAGATGGAGGAGAAACGGAAATGTAATGGATTGCAGGTTGGGTTTTTGGTGGGGTTTTTTTTTTCCCTTTTTTTTTTTTTTTTTTGTTGGTTGGTTGCAAAAAGGCTGAATAAACAGGAGTTGCCTTGAGGTAGGCGAAGTCTCGCTATTTGAAGTCACGCAAGCCTTGCTCCGGCTCAGCTGTATTTTGTTTCGCAGTGCTCCGTAGGCTGTGTTAGTGACACCCCGTGAGGCTGGGGGAGGCTGTTCAACTGGATTTAGTTTAGCTTTTTTAAAACAAATCGTAATCCCCAGCCTCTTTGGGGGGGCGAGGGGAGGGAGAAGTTCCAGCAGATGCCCGAGGGGCCGCGCAGCAGCCCCATTCCCGGGGATCCTCGGCAGAGCCGCGGCCAGAGCCGCCTGACACCCCCTTACCAGGGCTGCCGCTTCCCCAAGTGTGTGGTAGGTTATCAGCATCAACTAGTCGTGTTTGAGGGCCAAAACGGTTCAGTGCTATAGCCTCGTAAATTTTGCTTGATTTAAGGGTTTCTATTTTGATGTTTTGAACACTTTCTAAGATAAACATGTGTTCTGCAGATCACTGGCTCTCTGGTGTAGAGGCCCAGCGTATTTCATCAATATTTCTTTCTGTTTACAGTGAACTTCTTAGGAAACTGTTAAAAAGAAAGCTGTGAAATATTGCCAACCTCCCTCCATGTCCCCCCGATAAAGTTAATACAGTTGATTTGGGCAGCTACCGACAAGAAAATGAATTTTAGGGAGTGTTTAGTTGCCATCTGGAATTTTTCATTCATGTTAAAAATTCAAAGTATCTGAAAAGTCATCTCACGGCTCCAAAATCCTGAGGTGGTTTGCAGACAGGAGACTTCAAGAATAAGTATACATTGATTATTTTCATTTTTCTTCTGGTTTCAGAGCTGTTTGGTTATACACAAGCCACGCAGACGAACTTTTCTCAGCAGTCAGGAGACATCTTTTTTTTTTTTCTTTTAAGACAGAAGAAGCTGAGATTTAAACACGCTTGTACTGATGGCAGAGCCATAGCTATAGCGATTGGGGTGTGCGTGAGAATACAAGGACGAAATACCAAGGTTTACTTTATATAAGGACTAAATACCAAGGTTTACTTTAACAAATGATAGTAACAGAGTTTTCTAGAATCAAGTAGTATCTGCTGCTGCTGTCACCTTCCTGTTGATGAGAAGCCATCCTCTTCTCCCTTGATTTATAAATAAAACCATCTACCTTTGACAAACGGATTTGATAAACATAACTAGCATCCTCTCTATCAGGCAGCATTTTATTAAGTCATTAATTCTCTTGTAAGCAGATTTATGTAGGCATCGAATGCTTTGGGTGCTCTCTCTTATGTAGTTAGAAATAAAGACTGAGATAAAAACGTAATAACGTTGCTATGTTCTGGCAAGCTGATACTTTAGATGATGCTCTTGTCATTTCCTTCATTTGCCTCTTTGAAGTAATATTTTTCCCCTTAGTGTGGCTGGCTCGCTTCACAGCGCCCTGGAACAGCAGAGGTGGGCTTTGATATTCTGTAACCTTTGTTAAAGCACATTGACTGGTTTTTAATTATTAACACTTACTGCACTGCACACAGTATTTCCACCAGATGATTTCATTGTACAGCCTTCTCCAACATTGCTTTTGGACATAAACCCAAGTCTGAAAGCAAATACTTTGGCTGAAATGATGGCATCTTTTGGCAGCTATGGGTTACCAGGTGTTCTGCATTATTGTCTTCTACCCTTAATAAAATACCTCGTGTCACAACTATTAGCAGCTCAACAAAGGTTGGACCACACAGGGTCTGCTGGTCAGGACAGAGGTAAAAAGGTTGAAGGAAAAAAAGGAGCGGGGAGGGGGGAATGAGCTGTTGGAAAGCAGCTGTTTTGGCTGCTGTTTCTGCTTTCCTGCTTTGTGTTCTGCAGTGTCTCCTGTATTTATTACTTTTAATATCATGGTGGTTTTCACAATTCACTTTCCGTTAGTGTCTAGCAGTCCAAGTTTGAAACCGGCCACATCTTGAGAGAGAGCGAGTACGGCTGAGGGTCTTGTTCCCTTTCTCCCTCCCCCAAAACCAGTTTTCTTTCCTGAAAAGTTGGTCCAAATAGCTAACCAAAAAGATGAAATATTACCAAGGTTACATTTTGGTAGTGTCAGCGGGAGTCCTGTCAATTGTCAGCACTGTGAACACACCGCCTACTTGCGAATATCGTCTTCACGTTTGGCGTTCTTGCAGAAACTGTTCCCTGCCTCGTGCTAGCAGATAGCTATTTTTACTTAACTGCATAATTTCTTTAGAAACTGCTGTATAGATTAAAAACACATGGGTACCAGAGCATGTGTGTCAGCAGAGCAATGCTGAAAGCTGGAGGATCGTGTTAATCGTTGGTAAATGCACTTTTCAAACCTAGCGCTATAAGAAGATTCTGTATCATTCTGGGATGTGTTTTTTTTTTTTTTCCCCTGGCATATTTGCAAAAGTATATCCATGAGTAATGCGTTCTCATCGTTAAAAATGTGCAATGACTAAAATAACTGTTGCAAACTTGGAGTCACAAATATGGCATAATCGAATGCAAAATGCATAGTTGCTGCAAGATTTAATGTATCGGTGACTTTCCTTGTTAGATGGCTGTAAAAGTACTGTATTTTGTGACTGAAATTATTATTGCAATTTTTTTCCAGGCGACTGGCTGGCAACGACCTTTCTTTTATCCATCCAAAGGCCTTGTCTGGGTTGAAAGAACTCAAAGTTCTGTAAGTAATCGGGTTTTAGAACTTCATAGCTAGCTGTATGCTTTCTTAGTGCCCAGCCAGCCTGTTTACTCATAGGCTGGATTAATTTTTTTTTCCCTTTCTCTGCTGCTCCCCCCCCCCCAAATTACAGCTCTCCTATATTTATATTTTTATTATAAAGCCTGCTGTAAGTGGTGATGATGAGCAGTGGTGAATTTGACTAAACTGTAATTACTACATTTAATTAGAACACTTACTTCTGAAGTATATCTTGTCACAGAAGAATCCTAAGAAGGAAAAATGCTGAAAAAGACATGTAAAACTTTTTGTTGTTCCCTCAACTTACTCCATCAGGTGCCCCAGTGTTATCAGGTAGTACTAGTACTTACAGAGATGTAAAACACTGACCTTGGAATCATCCCCTACCAGTGATAGAAATAATTTCATAGTTCAATGCTTCATTAGGTGCAAATGACTTAGTATTAGAGTAAAAGTTTTAATAAAAAAAAAGTTAGAATTATATGCCCTGTTTACCATATCCTATTTTCTTTTCTGAGATAAGAGTATTCATTTCAACTGTGTTCCCATAGCTAAGGATAAAAAGAGCTTTCTGGTGTTTGGGGTTTTAAATACCTGTATCCAGAAATTGTAGCATTTATGCTGATGTAAATATTTCCGATTGCTAGTAGGGGAATAGATAGTTTATTACACAGATATTTATAAAACCTAGTGGAAAAAGACCCTGAGGTTTTAAAGAAAGAAGCATAAACAATCAGCATAAGGAGGGTAGAGGTTAAGAAACTGCTCATCTGTAATACTGCTTAATGTGATGTTTTGTAAATTTGAATGCAGAGTGTCAAGGCTCATGATGATACCTTCATCGGGATATTCAACACTGGGTGCCTGAAATTCTAGCAGTTCTTGAAAAATTTGGGACTTGGATATTAATTAACAGTAAACTTCTCCACTTGCATTTTACCCCAGCATGCACCAAAATCTAATAATATTTTATAATGTGTGAGATCTCAGTTACTTACATTCTCTTTATAAAACTCATCATGCAATAATATCTTGACCTATAAGAGAAGTTCTTAAAAAAAACAAAACCCAAAAACAAGAACAACAACAAAAAAAAAAACAAACAAAAACCCAAACTCCAGTATAACTTTATTCAGCTTGGCTCTAGTTTCGTTCTGTCTTTTTAATGTTGTGCCCAGAGGTGCTTTGTTGTGAACGCGCTTTTTAAATTAGATTGTTAATGCATTGTGTATTGATGCGGCTTTAAGAAAAATTAGAGGTTTGTGTATTTTGAAGCATGTATAGGATGGTTTCACAAGAAAATAATAAAATATCATTCATTGTAGCAAATTTGTACTAGTGTTGAGTTGCTCAACCTCTTCAGTGAGTTCCCAGGGGATTTGCAGCCTATTATGTCAGAGGCTTGTTCTCTGCAAATTAATGCAGTTAATTAATGAGTTGTAAATAAAACCGAAATAGACCTTTTTCTTGTTTCATTGTTGGTTTTGGTTATCTGGTCTTGATAATTCTACATGCTTTGATGTACACTAGAAATCTGTGGAACCATAACAGGACCACGGGCTCTTCCGTCACCTCTACTGTTGATAAAGTTTATTGTCAAATTCTGCTTCGCTAACACAGTGGATTTTTACAGAACCTTACAGAACAATCAGCTGAAGACTGTACCTAATGAGGCCATCAGAGGATTAAGCGGTTTACAGTCCTTGTAAGTTTTCTTACTTTGCTTTTGTTCTTGTATTGTTCTCCAAGTTCCACTTCCAGTCACTTGGTACAGGCTTGCTTCATACTGTAGAGTTTCGAAGTATAATCACGTGTGTGTAATAACATAGCTCGACTTTCTGATACTGCAATTTCAACTGGAGCAAAGTTTCCCAAGTAAAGTTCATAAGGAATTTTATTTGTCATCTCTGGTGGGGTGATCCAAATCCAAACTCTTTCAAAACCCAAACCCAGGTACGAGATTGCTGTATAAATGCAGCGGTGGTGGAGTTAAACATTTATCATCCTTTCTTGCATGTCCTAAGGTGTTTAAGCAATTTAAAAATGTTGTGCAAAAATGAATCATGCCAAAGTCTTTTGTATCCGGAGGAGGAAAAGGGGTTTCTGGGAAGGAGTATTGCTTGAGACATGCATAGTATTGGTTTTACTGCGAGGTGTTGAAATCACACAGACAGTTATGAACACCTCAGCCATTATTGCTAGTTGCTCATAAGATATTTCATAGGTGCTTATAATATCTCACGGCTTATTATGTTTTATAAAGCATCTTAATCAGACCTTAATAGTTAGTTACAGCTCTCTAGGTGGTAGATGCTTATCACTGTGATGAGGAGGCGGAGGGGGGAAGGGCTTCAAAATTTTTCCTCCTTTCTGCTTACCTACAGAGAAAGAGGGCAGATTGTCTATTCCCTCTGTGCCAAAATCCAGGTTTCTGGCCTAAGACCCCGTTTCTTTCAGTGTTGCATCAGATTATGGAATAGTTTTGCAAAAATAAAATAAATAAAGAAAATCAGTTTTGCAAAATAGCTGCGCAAACTATTGCACAACTTTTTGCAAAGGTGCTTTCTGCATTCCCTGAACTTGGATCTTGGCCACCACCTTCTCCCAGTGGCTCGAGCGTTTCCCGCCTTTTCCATCTGGAGCAAGCACAAGTAAGCAGCACGGGGCAGAATAAGATTGGCTGTAGATTACACCGCTGGGGAGCGGGTGGCACCTCCCAGTGCAGCCCCGGACCTGCTTCTGCTGGGCTGCTCACCAGCCGGCATCTCCGGCGCGCGACGGCGAGCGTGGGAAGTACGCGGCTCCCAGCGGGACAGAGCAGCCAGTTTTGATGCCATGAGTTGGCACGGACTTTCCCAGGTTTTTGGATCCAAGGGTAGGAGGGATGCAGGTTTCCATTTTGCGAATTTAATGTCCGCGTTTCCCCCTTGTTTTAGCGTGTGTGTGTGTAGACGAGAGAACGCCTTGGTCTGAGGGCTGCACTCTGCTTTGTGCAAGCACTACGCAGTGTAATAAAAATCCTTCAAATTACATGATGTGAATAACCCTTTAGTAATTATTTAAAAAAACAAAACAAAATTCCTTCCTGGCTTCCAGCATGTCTGTGATGCCAAAAAAGAAACTACTATAGCAAATACTTTTGTTGCATACAGATCACTTTCGATGAACATGCTTTTTTCTCTACTTATTTATAGTAATGTTTGTTCTCTAATTAAAGCTTAAAATATTAAATCTCCAGTTGCTGGTCTGATGATAATTTCATGTGCAGAAGGGAAGGGGCAAAATTAAGGGAAAAATAATGAATGTATAAATTAAGCCAGCATCTCTCTTTTTTTAAATTCATATATTTTTAATATGAGTGGAAAGAAGATGATGTTAGAGCCATTTAAAAAAAGCAGACATTTCAGTTGTTGAAAATATCATGGAATGATTATGTAATATTGTGTAATGTAACCAGTATAATCACTTGACATAATAACACCATTGTAATTAAAATATAATAGTAACAATTTAAAGTGTGTTGAGATTTCCCTTTCTGGGAGCTTCATTGTTCATAGGCAAACGATAAACTATCAATTTTAGGAAGGTGAGAAAGGGGGAAATCGAGTTAATAAGTAGCAAGCTACTTGTTACTTCTTTTTCTGAGGAAGCCCAAATTGAGACTTCAGAATATCTGTTAGAAACATGGTGGGCAAATCCAGTCTGCAAGTCATCAGCACCATAAGCTCCAAAAGACCCACTGATGTGGATCAGGCTTTGGGTTGTCCCCCTCTCCCTTCCTGAGAAGGATATCTGTCTGCATTGCGAGATCACCGTAATTTGTTAGAATTGGCAGCAATTTGAAAATAAAATTGTTTTTGAGACAAGTTTTCCCATGGAATTTGTTTACTTCACCAGAATGCATTTCTGTCATTCTAATGAATTTCAGGAAAACTTTGTTTATTGCATCACTCATGAAATTACAATGTAATTATGCATATTCCCTACTAGTGTAGGGAACACCATCTGGCAAAGGAATGTAGGATGGTCCTCTGAATTTTATGTGTGAGCATGGAAACATAAGTGTCAGCATGTTGCTTTATTAATTAAAAAAAAAAAAAGGGAAAAAAGTGGTAATTTTTTTTCCAAAGGAATTTGTGTCAAAAATGGATTTAAAGCTCCTGAGCTGCTGTGACCTTATTCTAAAACAAATAACTCTTTGCTGAATATATGTTAGAAAACCTGCTTCTGCCTTTTTAATATATACTCTCCATCCAAAACCTGCAAGTTTAAACATCACTTAACTGACTCTCTTCTGGCAGTTTCCCAGTTTGCTCTGAAGCAGGCTTTAGGGGGATTTTTTCTTGGTGAAGACACAAATTACTTGCTCATAAAACTTTATAGTATATTGATAATCATTTGGTTTGCAACTCCCGGAGACCTGTCCAATTTCTCTCTTAATCTGCTCCAATTTCTAGCTGCGTAGGAAGACGGTTGCCACACTGTATGTATTAACAAGCCCAGTAAACATACATGGGTGGAAATAAAGAAGATGGTTACAGGAGCTTCGTGATCTCTAATGTTTATATTATAGCTGGCGGGTAGCCCGCCTGGTTCAGCATGCTAAACGACAGCTCTTCATTTTCTCTTTACGTTGGATATTTTCCCAGCTCTGGCCTCCGAAAGAGTTAGAATAGAGTCCTTATTTATGGAGGTGAAATTTAGCAAAATGGAAGAGTTTTACTGAGCGGAAACTTGCTGTCTCGCACCCCAAAGAAGTTTATCTGGCAGGATGTATTCTCCCATTGCAAGAGGCTGGGATATTTGGGACCGTGGGACTGCGCTACCGAGACAAAAGCACTAATTGCCCGGCTTGCGCCCATGGCTTTTGGTAGCAGAAAAGATGTAAAGAATAAGGAGCTTCACAAACGTAAACAATAGTCTTGATACATTGCAATTACTCCAGAGCATAATAGTGTATTTTTGTTATCGCAAGGTAATGAAGTGGCGTACTTCGTACTTTAGATCTGGAAATGGTGTCGGTGAGGTTTATCGTCGATCCAAGGGTCGTACGGAGAGCCAGAGGTAGCAGAGCGGTGTGCGGCTCCTGCAGCGCGTGCAGAGCCTGGAAGGACGGGGAAGCCATTTCAGAGGGTCACTTCTTTAAGTGCTTTAGCATATTTAACGGCGATGACTTAATTTGGTAACACTGCTTATTCTGAGCTTTGACCCAGAATGTGGGGATTTCTAAAATGGTTCTGTAAACTGCAGCAACCTCTAGGGTTGCTCTAATTCACCCCAGAAACCCAGCTACATATGAATTTTAAGTCCTAGCACAGAATGTTCTAGTACAGTCCCCTGTGTGTGATGGATACTGGAACTATGTTGTTTAAACAGAGACTTTCAGATGCTTTGGAAAGGAGGTGTGTGTTCCATTTAAACTCAAAAAACCTTATTTGCTGCTAGTTTTAGTGGGCATTTGCCATTAAATCCCAGGAGTCATTTTTGAAAGCTTGTCAATAGCTGCTAACATATCAGAGACAATTTTTTATAATTGTAGCTCAGGCATCACCGAGGTATTGTCCCTGCACATGTGCTCACATGCCTGCATGCAGGGAACATGAGAGCCTTCTGCAGGAGTAGTTCAAAGCGCTGCAGCTACGCTGTTGTGCCAGATTCCCAAATTGTGGGTATTGGGAGCGTGCCAGCGTGGTGCTCCACTGTGATAGCTCCTGCCTTTCTCCTCGTGTGGGTGTTCACCTGAGCTGCAGGGTAAGTGTCTTCATGCATGTGGTCAGCAGTAATTTTCTGCGGTACCCAGTAGCAGTTCTGGCTCCTCAGCCTGGTCTGCTCGCAGCCTCCGCTGCAGGATCATAACCAGTTTTGCCGTCTGCTTTCCTATCTCAGAAGGCCGGAGCAGGCTTGAGGCGGGATGAGGCGTGAATGTGCTGAACTGGAATGTGATTGTGTTTTCTGGGAGAGGGAATCAGCTTGGTCCAGGCAGGAAAGACTTGGGGTCCTGGTGTGGGATTGGGAGAAGTGAGACCAGGATCTTGCTTTGCGGGGTAAAAATGTACGGTGAAGGGATGGGGACGGAGGAGGGAGGCGTGTTTCAGGCAGTCGGGACGCATTTTAAATATGCTGTAGCACATACCTGCTGTAGCCTTGCATTTCCAGAGAGGTTGTTGCCCAGAGAGGTTGTTGAGGCCCCATCTCTGGAGGTGTTCAAGGCCAGGCTGGACGTGGCCTTGGGCAACCTGGTCTAGTGGGAGGTGTCCCTGCCTATGGCAGGGGGGTTGGAACTCGATGATCTTCAAGGTCCTTTCCAACCTAAACCATTCTATGATTCTATGATTTCTAGCTTTTTCAGGGGGTAGGAAGGATTCCTTATACAGATCAAGGTATATCTGTATTTATAAAAAAACCAAACCCTAAATCAGATCTAGAAACATACTGCTGGTACCGTAATGAAACCACACAGCTTTAAGCGGTAGTTCACGTTGGTGACAATTTTAGTAACATAAACCATAAGCACGTTGAAAGGTGTCAGAAGGGAAGATCCCTGAATTTGGAGAGGACAATGCAAACACTGTCTTGTGCCAAACATACACAGTTCAGTTCTAATTCTGATATTTTTTTCTTAAAGAGTGTTTTAGGACTTCTGATGATGATTTTGTGATTCTGGATTATTGAGTTTTGAAGGACATAGGGTATCTGTAAGGATGGTCTTGTCTGTGAGGCTGTGAAAGAAGTTCGTTAACAGCAATGACTAGATGAAGCTAAGCAGCACTGTATGGTCTTGTATGCGGTATGCACCTTTAACAGTGGCAGGTGGTTTTTCAATTAACCAACTTTTAATGGGTTGTCTTCAGTTTTTTTAGTTCCCTGCTTTGCTGTTACTAAAGGGTTAAAGAGGACCGGCCCTCAAGTGGGTCTGTGTTAAGATACAGGATTAAACTATCAGCACCAGAATGGCAAAGGAAGAAATTCGCACATGTTTTCTTTTTAACCTGAAAAACAATACAAACTTAAATATGCTGAATATGCTTTTCTCCCTTGCATTTTTTTTTGGAGTAAAGAATGTATAAGAGCTCTCCTGAGCATGTTGGATTGTGCTGAAAAATCTTTAAACACGCTGCAGTTTAAATATACTGCTTGGTGAAGTTTACATACTTGCTGAATGACAAGAGTCTCATTTTTCTATGCCATGTTCACCTTTAGAAGCTGTTCTGGTTTTCTTGAAAGTGAGATATGGGTATTTCTTGTGAGCTTCAGGAATCTCTGGGACTTTTGTAGCCTTTTTTTTTTTTCATTATTTTTAACTGTCTGGGCTTGCCTAAAGGAATTGCTTATGTTTAAATAAAAATCAGGAAATTGTTTAGAAATGGAATGATCAGAAACTTGGATGGTGGAAGTTACGCAGCATGGAGGTAAAGATGAGCTGAATCCTCTATCGGTAATTTGCAGCAAACTTTGTATGAGCTCTGACTGGTACAGTCTTAAACATTTAAATGGAAGAAACAGATGTGCTGGCACATCAGTACTGGTGGTTGAAATAGCTTTGGCATGTATCATTACTTTCTGAGAGCTGCTGTAAATTTGTCCTTGAATAAAGCAAATCCTTGTATTGATGTTCTCAACACATAAGGTACAGAGAGCGGCCGCTTGACACCGTGAGCAAACGTGCTGAGTATTTTAAAGTACCTCTGTTAACATGGTGGGTTTATTGCCTTGCATTGTAGCAGAATTTCCTAGGTACCAGGCTTATCAGCGCTCAACTTCAAAACCTAAAAATCTGCTCCAGTGTTGTTTGAGTGATTTCTTTGTGGTTTTTTGAAGGAGCACTTTAAAGAGCAAAGTTCTTTAACAATTGCCATTGAGCAGAAGTGGTTTAACACAAGAGTTGGGAGTCATTTTCCTTTTGTTAACATCAACATTGAACTCCTGCTATTAGTAAAAGGCTGTTAACATTTCCCAGTTGCTGAAGCCTGCAAGGCAGAGAGTGGCCACGGATAAGAGCTAGCGAGGCTGGGATAGTAACTGCAAACAAATTTGCGATGGTCTCCTCTTCCCAGGCAAATAGTGCTAACAAAATGTGTGGCAGTAGTACATTCATAATGAATGTTATTACTAAGATAACATTTTTGAGATGTATCTCATATCAACAAGGCGAGGAGGGAGCATCTACAGCAATGGCCACTGCTGTGCTGTTAGTGGTTTGTCCCGAGAGAGCAGGAGTTGACCATAGCATTGTTGTCCCCCCAACATATCAAAGACATGGACCTGTTGGAGCAGGTCCAGAGGAGGATTATGAATATGATCAGAGGGCTGGAGCACCTCTGCTGTGAGGACAGGCTGAGAGAGTTGGGGTTGCTCAGCCTGGAGAAGAGAAGGCTCCGGGGAGACCTTATTGTGGCCTTCCAGTCCCTAAAGGGGCTACAGGAGAGCTGGGGAAGGATTTTTTACTAGGGCATGTAGTGATAGGACGAGGGGGAATGGCTTCAAACTGGAAGAGGGGAGATTTAGATTAGATATCAGGAAGAAATTCTTTACTGTGAGGGTGATGAGACGCTGGCACAGATTGCCCAGAGAAGTTGTGGCTGCCCCATCTCTGGAGGTGTTCAAGGCCAGGCTGGATGGAGGTTTGAGCAACCTGGTCTAGTGGGAGGTGTCCCTACCCATGGCAGGATGGTTGGAACGAGATGATCTTCAAGGTCCCTTTCAACCTAAACCATTCTACCATACTACAGAAATAATAAAAATTCATATATATGTGTGTGTTAGACTTTGGAACTTTTATTCATTTGAATTGAGGTAGGAGTTCATACTAGTTTTAGAGTTTCCTTAAAGCTGAATTAATTGTTTGAAGACCTTTAAGTTGCTGTGTTCTTTGCTTGTTTTAAAAATATGTCAAATACTGATGTAGGAGCTGCTGAATATACAGGTTTCTATCATCCTCCTGCTCTTCCTTCTTGTGGAGTTGGAGTTTGCGTAAGGGGGGAACCTGACAGGTAATAAAAGTGAAGATGACAGCTCCGCAAGTGAACTCTGAATTTATAGACTCAAATGTAAAGGTCTTTCACAAGCCAATGCCTATAGGGAAGCTGGAATTGGAGGAGCTTCTGAAAGATTAAGGAATTTAAGTACATGCTGCAAGCTCTAATTTAAAGAACATAGTCTTATCTTTAACACTTTAGTGGAAAAGGGCGGTCTTTGTAAAAGTTCAGTCCAAGAGAAGAATATAAAACTGTTGGTTTTCAGCTATTTTACTGATGTATCTGTTGGCCTCTGGGAAGACATTGGGCTAGCACAGTGATCTTCAGACTCGGAGACTGGGAAGCCGCTATGCAAATGGAGAGTGGGAGACACACAAATAATCACAGCATGATGTCCTGTCCTTCTGCTTGACATTGGTATTGCTAATTACTTTCAGCTCTCTTTGGTCATCTCATTTGTTAAGATGATGCAGAGAAGTGGCAGAGAGGCAGAGAAGCGCCCTCTCTCACCTCCCACACCTCCCTGCTCAATGGCAGTGGTGGGTAGTGGTGTTCTTCTTCCCCCTCTTCAAGTTTTACTGCTGTGGGCAGGAGAAGATTACCGTGCCAGACTGGATGGTTGTGGAAAGCCAACAGTTTCAGATGCAGAGTTACTTGGGTACTTGATCTACCTGTGCTGGGGGGGGAGAGGTCTTGGCAAAGCAAGCTAGGGATGAAGGGTCCATCATCTTCTCCATGACCATCTTTGTTATCCCTGGCTGAGAGCTCGACTCCTTCGTTGTGTGTGTCCATCCTTCCTCTGATCATCTGCTTTGATGGTGGGAGAGGAGGAGCAGGGCTTGGGGCTTCGTTGTGTGTTTTTGGCTTCCAAAGTCTGCTAGAGTAAATGGAATTTAGCAAGAAGCACAGCGAGAGTACAGACACAGGCGTCGACAAGTAGTCGCAAGGACTGAGTGCTGCCTCTCCAGTGTGCTGCTTTGCTTAAAAAGGAAAAAAAAAAAAAGGGGGAGGGGGGCGGGCAGGAGCAGGAGGGAAAAATTAGTTGAAGAGAAGACTCGGATATGTTTATTCCACTGGAAAATATTTCTTTTGATCTTCAGGGAGGTGTGTGAATTTAGGGGAGAGAAGACAGACAGGTAATTTCAAGTTTTGGGTTTGTTTTTTTTTTTTTTTTTTTCTGAAGCAGAGCCGCAGGCTTTTTTCTTTAACCACCCCCCCTTGCTTTTTTTTCTTTATCATCGTCAGGCATTTAATTTCTCTGAAACGTTCCAGTCTTAGTGCAGCCTAAAAGCATTCAAACAGAATAGCGTACACACCTGTCAGACCATGGGGCAAATGATAAGGGGGTGCCAGTATGTGAACCATAGGAATTAACTCTTTGATGTACAGCTTTAGAGCTAATGGCACCTTACTCATCTTAGGAGAGAGCCTTTGACTGCAGACAGTTTTGTAAGTTCCCACTTATATTGGTGTATTTGTTACTTAATTTGATGCATTTCTTGACTTTTTATTACATGAAAATTCAGCTGCTGACTTTCTTCCCTAATAATTTTAAATATTTAAACTATGTACATCACACCAACACCACTCTTTCACAGAAATAGATAAAGTGCATTAATTCTTGATCAAGCTTGTCTTCTCCCTCTGAATTTAGCATGTCCTTTAAGTGCTGGGGTCCAGAAACACTTTCACTACTATTTAAGCTGTCACGACTGTGCGTGGGGACAAATGTAGCGCAGTCACTTGGTCCGCTCTGCCGGCCCAGAGAGGGATGGGGTGAATGGCTGGAGGCAATGACTTCTTCAACTAACCCAGCTAGACTTTCAAGAGCGTGTCTGATCATGGCTTTAGAAACACAGTGAATACTCAATATAACTCAAAACCTGGGCTGATTTGTATCGTAACGAGCATCGATGCTAACGGAGGAGCATATATGTTTTGCCTCCCCAGACAGCAGCATACATACCATGGCTGGTACACCAGTCATTTCAAAGCGGTTATGCAAGGTGTTTTCTTCCACGTTTGCAGCGAAGTCACCGCGGTTCAGCTGTGTGTTGACCTAGAGAAGACAGCCTCGAGGTCAGAGGACAGTCAAACATTGCCTGTTGCTCTCAGCCCTATGCTACCTCGCATCGGTTACAGTCCCCTTTTTTCATCCTGTGGGCTGTCACTGCTGACCTTTCCTCTCATCCCCAAATGAAGAATAGCGCTTTATTAATGTTTTGCTTCTTCCTGGGTCATTCCTTGCTGCTGCCCATTCCTGGAGCTTTCATCTGTGTAAATCCAAGTTCTCCACTTTTGTGCCTGACACATCTAGTTACGTATGTAGAGTAGACAAACCTGAACCGGTCCCCGTCTGCGCCTTTGCCTGCCCTGGTTGCCAGTGATGCTATCCAAGTAACTGCGCTGCTGGTGTAGGAGGGTGAGAAACTGAATTGGTTCAGAGTATTTTGCATGAGGAAAAAGCACATCTCACTTTGCACGAGAGTTTCTGCTGTCGCTGCCAAAGCCAACAGAGAAGGAGTTGCGGTATCAGGTTTGTCAGTTGTCATGGGTCAGGATTCTGGGTGAGACTCTGACAGTAACACCTGCGCCTCTCATCATGAGGGCTTCACATCTGGAGCTGAGGATGTGCATTTTAGCCTCCTAGGTTTCCAGGTGTGGAGGTTTTTTGTTTTTGGGGTTTTTTTTGATGCTTTGAAACCTGAAGAAGCAGTGAAACCCCATAGCATAGGTGAGCTGGTAACTGTAGCAGAACTAATTGTCGCTCATGGTTTGACTTTTTCTGTAAGAAAGATAGTTAAGTCTCTTTCCACGTGCGTTACCACCGCTAATGTTTGCCATTGGGAGTTCATTTGGGGAAAAAGTGTGATGGCAAATCCAGTAATGTACAACAGTCAACAGTGCTTATATGCTATTTTGTATTTTGTTGTGGAGCATGTTAGAAAGGATCAGGTGCGAGAGTGAAAGAAATATCTCAGTTTTAGTTGATGATATAATATTTTATTTGTCGGGATAATTCATAACTCTGACATTGTTCAACAACTGCTTTTAATAATCTTGTTCTCTAGTCACTTGAGGTGTATAGCAGTACCACAAAACAAAGCATGTGATGCTACCGATGATGTAGCTATGGGGATAATCAGCTCAAATGAGTAAATGCCTCTGCAAACTTTGATACGCTATAAAGCTATCATTTTAAAGACTTGTTCCAGTATCAGCAGCTGGGGGTTGTGTGGGGGACGATGTCTATGGAGTTACCAATTCACTTTGTTAAGCTGATTGTGAGCATATGAATTTTTTACAAAGTTTTATGAACAATGTCTGAGAAGAACTGTTTTATGAAACTTTCTTTTATGGGCTCTTCATTTGCCTTGAAAGGGTGTTTATGCATCATTCAGTAAACCTTCAAACTTTCCAATATTAAATTATTTTAGTAAAGTAAGTCTCTTCATCCCTCCTCTGCCTCTTTCTTTGAAGAGAGGTAGGAGGGAGCATCTGCCACTCGCCCGGTGGCCGATTTGGCCCAAACTGTGACAATATTTAAGCTTAAAAAAATATTCAGGAGTAATAGGACTTTAATGGATATTTTTACTTATCTGTAGTTTGTGAGTTTACTATGTGAATTCTTTCTGTTTTCATGCAGGCGTTTAGACGCAAACCATATTACTGCCATACCAGAAGACAGTTTTGAGGGTCTGGTGCAGTTGCGTCACCTTTGGTTGGATGACAACAGTTTGACAGAAGTTCCCATCTATCCACTCAGCAATCTGCCCTCTCTGCAGGCATTAACGCTGGCTCTCAACAAAATAACGCACATTCCTGACTATGCATTTACAAACCTTTCAAGTCTTGTTGTTCTGTGAGTATTTGTAACTGTGTTTCATTGGTCACTTTGAGTCTCTCCTCAGTTACAGTTTTGATTAATCTAGGACGGCACTGAAAATAGTATTTTGCTTTGTTTCAGCTCAGTTGTCTAGTAACAGCCGGTATTGCCAACGCGAGGTGATACCCTGTATGCTAGACAACCCGCTGAAGGTTTGCTAAACACTTTCTCCTAAACAGAAAGTGAAATGGGCTGTGGGTGGTGAGATTGATGTATATTTTCCTGACATCTCATTTTAGTAATGAATATTTCAAACCGATGGTTGTCAAAGAAGGCTTTCAGAGATATTAAAAAAAGAAAATGTTATCTGCCACAGACCCATTTCTGTGTAGTCCTAAGTATCTCCAAGGATGAATATGAAAAATGCGTTTGATTTATATGTCTAAATCAAATTTTTATCACACTTATGGATAGAGTGTAAAGGTTTCAAATCGGTTGTCTTGACTGCGGGCAATCTATTCTCTTCCCATATAGAATGAAATATTTCTGTCTGGAAGTGAAAGGCATTCTTCTGCATAATCCATCCTATGAAATGTTTTTTCTAAGCCAATTAACTGTCTTAATTCCATAGAAATATCTGTTAATTTGTTAACTTATGTGAAATCATTCACTTGTTTACATACTTGGGTTTTTTTTGTTTTTCAGACATCTTCATAATAACAAAATAAAAACTATAGGAAAACACTGTTTTGATGGATTAGACAACCTTGAAACCTTGTAAGTACACTTATTAAAGTAATGCACTGTTCAGTGTTTGTCTCATTCCCAGCTTAATCAAGGTTACCTTACTGGTATGGTGAAGATTTTGCAAATAAGGCATGTGTGCACCATGCCACACATACCACTGTCCAGCTCGGGTTTCGGCACTGAAGGCTGGTATCAGTGCAGTGCTCCACCAAAACTAATTAACTATGTTGAGAAGCAGGTAAATATTAGCCTGGGTGAAATGTCACGCTGGAAGATGTGGCTCTAATGTTCCTAGCCCTGATCTAGCTGGGGTATCTCTGCATAGCACTCCACTGAGTCAGGTGGATATAACAGAAGTGTTTGAGTGGCCCTGTGGGTGATAAGGGACAAATATTTGTTTCTCAGATTTACTGTAGGATTAAACATGTTTAAGATACACTGCCAAAGCTGTTGTGTGACGATAGGAGGTTTCTCGGAGGGCCCCAGCAGGCTGTTCTCCACTGCTCCTCCATTACTGGATGGGCACCGCTGCCTGCCAAGGAGACTGTCGCTCGCGCGTCCCCGCAGCTCCTGAGCCCATCCTCTGCAGGCTGGTGGAAACCAGCCCCGCTCCTGGTTCCCAGCCTCTCCTACAGGAGACTCACCTGACTTCACTTCAAATACTGGCAAATATTAAAATGGTGGACTACTTTATCCGAAACAGTGATCCTTATGTTCCTTTGGACAGAAACAGGGGATGGGGGCGGGAAGCATCACCTTCCCCTCGCCCCGTGTCTGTCATCCCCACTGACAACTCATGCTCCCCCCAGAACTGGGAGTCCGTAGTGGCCGGATCCTGGCTCCACAGTACTCCTCAACCTCCAGAGCACCTCCTTGGCCAGGAATGGCTTTCAGCCGCTTGGGATACATTCCCCATTTCCCTTCAGCTCACTCAGTGAATGTCTAATACACGGTATCTCCTTCAGGGGTGCATTTTGCTATGCTTGGGAGAGTGCTAAATAAATAAATAAAGCAAATGAAGGTGGGCAAGGGCAACCCAGCGACAGCCTCTGTTAACATGAGGAGTTTAGATGAGTCCAGGAATGCTGCTTGCTCCAGCTATCTTGTCATTCTCTTAGAACCTCAATTAAGTAATAATTAGACGCTATGTAAATATGCACAGCTGATGTAAGACTCTCAAAATGTTTTTGCTGCTCATAAGGAGTCCAGAAAAAAGACTGTACCAGGTCCTGACATTACTGCTACAATGGTGAGAGGTTAACTGAGATCTCAACAGATCCTTGTCACCGATGTGTACCGATTCAGCGTGATGACATTTCTCTCTGGCTCTGTTCAATATTTAGAAGTGGTTTTGCTACAAGCTCTGCTATTGCTTAATGGCTTATTTACCGTTTGTTTTTAATAAAACTTGGACTAAAAGTTTTCTTAGTAAGCTAATAAAGAGTAGTCATTTGTATTTACTTTTTTTTTTTAACTTTGAAATCTTAGTTCATTTCCATACAAATTCTGTTGAAGAAAAAATCTGTGAAGTGTTTAAAAAAACTGAGCTTTGCTGTAAGGAAATGTCATTTGACTTAATATGAATAATCCTCTGGATAATATTAAATATCTTACCTAAGTTATTAGCTGGTTATAAAGTATGTAAAACATCAGAAGACTAAATCTAAGTTAAAGTTATTCTATGGTCTAGTTAAAGATGTTCTGAGAACTTTCTACTTTCATCGAATTGTCTTAAACAAAAACTATTTTGACAATTCATGACCACTGTTAAGAATTTTAAAATTTTCCTGCTTTGTTTCTTCTAGGGATTTAAATTATAATAACATGGTAGAGTTCCCTGAAGCCATAAAAGCACTCCCAAGTCTAAAGGAGTTGTGAGTATTACTTATTCTCCCTTTTTACCAGTTTCTTTCTCCTTTCCATAAATAAAAAAAGAAATTCCTGTATTTAAGAATGCTTGTCTCATTATGCAGCAACCTAAATCAGATTAAGTTATGCTAAGTGAAGCTATAATTAAAAGAAAATATAATAATCAGCTAGAGAGGGAACCTATTGAAAATGATTTTGGAGTTATATAAGCAAGCAATTTATTCAGGAGAACCATTAGCATAGATCTCAATCATAAGCTGGTTTTTGCCTCCAGTAGCACAATTAAGTATTCACTGATCGCACGTGTTTTCCGTGTCCCCTCCTTGAGAGGAGGAAGAAGAGGGAAAGCACAGAATCATGATCTAGAGAGAATAGTTTCTTTCTAATGAAATATTTTCTGTTTAGCTGATGCGCAGTAGACAGAAATCATACTTTCAAAGTTATTCCTACAGTTAGACTTTATTCCTATTTAACTACAATCCTATTTTTGGCAGGATTGGGAATTGAGTAGGTGTGAAGAAAATGAGTATTGGTTGAATCTACTGGCAGTACATTTTTAAATGTTGGTTTTCTTCTTTGCTAATATCTCTAGGGGATTTCACAGTAACTACATTTCCATAATTCCTGATGGTGCATTTGCAGGAAACCCCCTTCTAAGAACGATGTAAGTAATTTTCATGCATCTATTTTTAGTCTCTGCAGACAGTGACTATAAGAACAACGATTGAAACATGTTTTTCATTCCCCAGACATTTGTATGATAATCCTTTGTCTTTTGTGGGGAACTCAGCATTTCAGAATCTGTCAGATCTGCATTCCCTGTAAGTATCCTCTCAACTATATCGTACAGTAAATGGACATGAAACATTATGGCTAAGAACTCAAAATAACTAAGTTTTCTGACTGCCTTATTTTTATTGCAGTAAGCTTTAATAAACATTGTTATTGTTGGGAATATCCAATTTCTTAAGAAGCCCTACTAAATATGCTCTGGGACTTTTTTTTTTTTTTTTTTTTTATAAAAAAAATCTTCATTACCTTGCATAAGACACATAACCTCAGGCCAAATGCTCAGATTCTTACTTAAACAAACTGCAATATGTCCTGGGTGGTTTTTGAACAGGGATGTACATTGTGAGAATGTTTTGCAGGTTAGTGCATGCATGCTCTCAAAAGGTATCAGTTCTGGGGGTGACGAGTGAGACTTCAAACTTTGAACTGCAAACTACCTATGAGTTTATGCCCTTTTCGTACCTGTATTGATCCGACTCCTTCCAGCTTGATGAATTCCAGTTGTTTGCTAATGGAGGAGTCATTTATTAAGCAAATTGCAGCGAGCAGACTATTTTTTTCACACTATTCATGTGTAAAATGTTAACAAAAGCAATAAGAATGTTCGAATGTCTCCTTAGTGAAAATACCTACCTGATAGCAGGGTTGAATGTCGCAATTTATTTGCATAATAGTTTACAGCTAATTTTCGTGGGGATTTTCTTAGGGTCATTCGGGGTGCCAGCATGGTGCAGTGGTTTCCGAATTTGACAGGAACTGTTAATCTGGAGAGCTTGTAAGTATCTTCTACAGAAATAATTTCCAATAATTTCCTGAATTTGGCTCTTTTGAAGTGATTGAAATATGATTAGTGGATCTGGAGAGCAACTGAATATATGTTCTCTTCCTGTCAATAAATGTATTAAATATTAAAAAAATATAGCTTTTCTTAATGTGATACCGTAATTATTTTTTTTAATAGGGTAAGCTGATAACAGCCTATAAAAAGGCCATTTGTACTACCCCCCCCCCCTTCCCCAGAACAAAAAACCAAAAAAGTTGGCCTTTTCCAAAAAAAACCCAACCAACACAACAACGTGGGGCAANACACATTGTGCTCCTATTTTCATCTGCATCAAAACGTTTTAAAAGAAACTTTAATTTAAAGCAGAAGTATTGCTCAGAATTGCTCATCCTAGTAGTTCTATCAAAGTTGGAAATCTGATTCAGGTTTCTTGATTCTTCAAATCAAGACTCATGGCAGAGTTGATGTAATGCCTTATATTTCTTAAAAAGGTTCCCCTTTCTAGGGTTGCCCTGTATTTCTTTCATATGTTATAAAAGATATGTAAGGTGGTGCTGCAGAACAGTCTTTGCACCTGCAAATTCACTCTGACACCATTCATTCTTAACACAGCAGTAGTCATCTACATTCAGAGGTTAGCGAAGAGTTTAGTTATAGTGCTTCGACTTTTTTGTGTTCAGGAGCACAGGAGAGAGCATCAGGAACCAAGAGAAATGGAGATGAGGATTAGGAAGAGGATAGTAATACAAAGGCAGGACAGAAAGAGCAGTAAGGATGTGTTAAATAAATGGAAAAAAAACCCCCAAACTGGTAAATGAAACCATTGGGAGGGGAGAGGCAAAGCCATGTTTACAAAGGATACACACAGGAAAATTTGGAACAAAAGCAACCGCTGAAAAGTGGAGGAGAAAAATATGTTCTGTTTTATAGAAGAAAAACTGGGGAAAAAGAATGATGAGGTGGGATTTAATTTCAAATGGCAGGTTATTTTTTGAACAGAAATTTGAAGATTCTAGCCACCTTTTTGCTGCATAGTTTCACAGAAAATTCTGAACTTTCCTAGCTCTGCCTAGGGAGTTACCAGCACACTAAATCAAAATTTGCACCAAATTCCTGCATTGCACACCATCTATCCAGTTTATTCTAAAAAAGCAGATTATCAATAAACCTTTTTAGATTACAAGTCTCAGAATTTAGGGAATTTGTACAGTGTGGTTTTGGGGTATGTATGTATACAGATGCAGAGCTGAAAGCAGTGAAATAGAATATACATAGAAATAGAATAGAAAATCAGAAACACTGGTTGGGGGAGGGATCTCACGAGCTCTTGAAGCCACTACAGAGGCACGGCCTGTTTCCCCATTACTTTGCAATGACAGACAACTAGTTTCAGTTGTTAAAATTTGTCAAATAGAGAGTTTTGGGATGAATTTTTGTTTTTAATGCTTGCTTGCTTTGCATCACTTTTTATTACTGTCAGGAAAGTAATAAAAAAAAACGTTCACTGAATTCTCTCTCCCCCTTTTTTGCCTCTGAAATGTAGCTTGTAAAAAGGTTACACAAANAAAAAAGGGGGAGAGAGAAATGTAGCTTGTAAAAAGGTTACACAAATAGAGTGAATGTAAGGCAATGAATTGACATTTTAGAGAGCTATAGACAGCCTTATTTCTGCTATTTGCTGACTGTTGCAAGCTTGACGTAGCAGTTAAATCTTTTTACATTGTGTATATCTATAATCAAAGTACATAGTGGGGCTAATTAGGACAACTGTGGAGAGATCACCCTTGTGATTCCCTTCATGATTTTCTCTAACTGCCCGTAGTTTTTACGCAGAATGTTACCAACAGGAAGATTTTTCTGCCAATCCATTTAATGGTTACAAATGATGAGGTGTTTCAAGTAGAAAAAGAGTTGAACTAAGCACCTTTCTCCCATTTTCTGTTTCGAAGGGACTTGTCTTATAACAATATAAAGGACCTCCCAAGTTTTAAGGGCTGCCACTCTTTGGAAGAAATGTAAGTAGAAATACACGTTGTTAACTCTATTACCTCCTCAGCATGCTGAGTCCAAGTCTCTAGAAACTTTTTTGCCTCATGTTTGATCGTAAGTTTCTAAGAAAAAGGACAGAGAGATAACATGACCATCTCATGTGAGGAGTGTGCTGGACAGAGAATTCGACCACTTGCGTTTTCCTCAGTTAGCTAAGGTTTAATTGTTCTATGGCACAAAAAAAAAAGAATGAAGGACACCTTAATCCTGCATTTCATAGTAGTATTGCTATACACATAAATGGAATGAGCATTTACGTGTTTTCCTTCCTGCCTCTTACCTCTTCCACTCTTCTTCAGTTCTTTCCAACCATCACCCTATGCTGATGTAAAATGTTTTTTTTCCTCTAGTCCCTGTAAGATGCATTCAAGCCCCATCTTTGCTTTTCCTTACTTCATTGCTTTAAAGCTTCTTAAGTGTAATTTCCAGACCCTACACATTTTTTCCACCGGCATCTGTTCCTACTTCTCTTTCTCTTTCTTTGCACTCAAGCTTCTTTCCCCTTAACGAGATTGGGGCTAATAGACTAACAGGCCTTTGCTGTTATACTCTTGACATCTTCAGGCTCACTGTACGCATGGTTCATTGTAAAGGGAACTAGTGAACTGGAACTACTATTGGCCCATTAGGTCTTGAAGCATTTCTCAACATTTTCCTTTTATAAATCCGTATTTTGAGAAATGAAAGCGTGCCCAGGGTTAGAATATGCCTAAAGAGTCCCTGCAGAATGAAATAGGTTTGCTTTAAAGCTCAGTGTGACTCTTCAAAGTTGACAGAGTGTTACTTTTAGCTTGGAAATAATTCAGTCCACACTTAACAGTCTCTTCTAAGTTAAATGAGTTGTAAATTGGGATTGCGCAGAGGTGCCAGGAAAAAGCTTCATGGTTGTATTAATGTGGCTGATGCAAAATACTTAAACAGTTTGCCTACAAGGGGAAGCGAGAAAAATCTTGCCATTTGTAAGGTTAAATCTATGTATTGGTGACACCAAGCTGTTCCTTGGTTTGAAGTCAGCCCAGTGAGCCAATAAAGTTCTGTTTCTCCTTCTTCACTTTGCAGTTCCTTACAGCATAACCAAATCCACGAAATCGCAGAGGATACCTTTCAAGGACTGTCCTCCCTTCGTATCCTGTAAGTGCACATAGCTGCGTACTGAGTAAAACAAGATAATGTGTTTGATTCCTGTGTAACTGATGTCTGGGTTTGGTGTTTCAAATCCGATCGCGAAAGGCCAGGTGCGCTGGATCCTAAGGTGCAGCAAACCATGTACAGGAGGTACTAGGAGCAGCCAATTTTGATCCCATTCTTTCTATTTTCCATTTTGTTTTTCTAGCCTATAAAGATATTACTATATCATTCCATTATATAGTATTTATTGGAGAGATCCTATCTGTTTTCCTCAGGAGGAGCAGACCAGTAAACAGTTATCCCCTCCCTTTACATCTCAAGCTATATGAAGATTATATAAGAACATTGAAATTATCAGGAAAAAAAAAATCCACAAATCGATAGGAGTTTTAAAAGGAATGTCATGATATAAGTCATGGCAGGATCTGGATTTTGAAATCCAACAAAGCAGATGCCCTTCTGCTTGTTCTTCTGCAGTCTTCCCCCATCCCTGCTGGCGTGTCCTGCCACAAGTGCGGTTGTCACTGAGGGGATCGTCCTGGCACCTTCATCCGGGGAATGAGTGGTGCCAGAGCCAACCTCTGCCTTGGGAGCGGAGCGCAGACTGAGCTGCCAGTGCCAGGAAGGAAGGGAAAGGAGACAGGAATGGGAGATGGATTCTGCTTTGGGCATGAGGTGAAGCAGGATACAGCTGCCTTACCGAGGGCTTCGGCTTCTACTGCGCCTGGCTGACTGGGCAGAGAGGGGCAATGGGAGGGTTGTTCAGCTTTTCTGACAAAGACATAATGTATTTGTCACCTTAGCTTTTTTCTCAGTACAGTGGCTGTTACAAAGTTTTGATGAAACTGCTAAAATAATCTCGTTTGGCTTCATTGCAGCGACCTCAGTAGAAATCGGATCCATCAAATCCACAAGGAAGCTTTCACCACTATTGGAGCTATTGTTAACCTGTAAGTAGGCTGTTCTGTGCGGCAACCTCCTCTCTCTATCGTTAAACTGCGGAGAGAGTAAATGTTTTCTAGCTTAAAACTGGTATGTGCCCATTATATGTTTCATCTCTGTGGGTCGCAAAACCTCTCGCAAGCTGAATGGATGCAGGGCGGACTTCTTGAAAGCGCCTGCTGCACTGACCAACATTTGCTAGACCAGAGCCTCGGTGCGAGACTTAAAAAGCCTTCTCACTCCAATGAGGTGTATGCTATTGGATCTTCAGACTGACTTTGTTGTAACGCTGTCTTAATATTCACATTTCAGAGACCTAAGTTTCAACGAACTCACTTCAGTTCCCACTGAAGGATTGAGTGGACTGAACCAGCTTAAACTTGCGGGCAATTCTGAGCTGAAAGAAGCTTTGGCAGCGAAGAACTTTGCAAAGCTCCGGTACGTTGGTAAATAATACTTACAGAGCACCTCCCTTATTTTGACAGTAACAAGCACCGTAACAATAAATACAGCCAGTTTAGATAATACTCATGACAAACGATCTGCTGAGTTCTGTAGGGCCTTAACATTGGCATGTATAAAAGGCCATCTGACTATTCTGGTATAGAAGCCATTTGCAGACAATTTTCTTGGAACCTCTTATATTTCTCCTCCACTGCTTTTCAAGCTGATACCATCTGACTTTGGAGTAGTGGTTTGGGTGGATTCCATTTGTTACTGAACCGAGCACATCTGTCTTTCAGAGTATGGAAAATGGGAGCAGACATGCAGGTGTCTGATTCCATAATCACCACACTTTATACATATGCTGTTTATTCTTGGAGGCAAACGATGAGAGTAACAGTAATCATTTAAATGGAAACCTGGTACTAATTTCAGTGGGAGGTGGATCAGACTGATTAACTGTTTTGCATTTTCAAAGATCTTTCTGCACATTAATATTTCAATCCTCAAGAAGCAATTAGAAATTGTTTCCCATACTGTCCAATGGAAAAAATGGAGATGAAGGTACTGTTAATTTGTCTAAGGCCAGCAAAGGAACCCATGTCAGGCCTCGGCAGTCCCGTGGAAACAGCAGATTGGCTTTTAGGTTTTGATCTGTGTTTGAGAACTAATGCATTGTGGGATCCTTTAGACTGACATTTCTCCTAAATATTTATGAGAACAGGATTCACGAACAATACTGCAGATAGCTGATACTGTAGCTTTGAATCACAAAAATTAGCTTCTGGTCTGTTCTTATCTCATTGTTTATGTGGACTTTTTAAAAACTCTGTGCCACTGTACTTCTGTACCAGGATTAATAGTATGCATCATTTTTGTCAAACATACAAAAAGACAATAGCAAAAAAAAAAAAATCTTCAGGGCCACAAAATGAAGAGCGAAAAGGAAAGATACATTTTTAACATTGTGGTCGTCTGGAAATTTATTTTCTTAGAAAACAGTTGCTCTTTAACTTGCTGAATTAGTTTTCAGTTTAATTTGTACAGCAATGCCACAAACACTGATCAGAATTTGTTTTGTGTGTGGAGTAGAATGAGCAGCAAAGAGAGCTGAACATCACAGAATTTTCTTCGTACGTGCAGCAGACACGACTTGGATGCATTACCTGTTCTTTATCTCAGTGCAAAAGTTCATCAAAAGTGGTTACAACCGATCCAATTTGAAATAGTTTTTTATTAGCCACCGTGACAAAAAGCGTCAGTTTTTAGCACTGCAGTGTGCCACTGAAATGTTTTTAATAGATGGAAATCTTAACTCAGGTTGCAATGGGTAACACTCTTTGTTCTGCCTGAATTTCAGGTCACTCTCTGTACCATATGCTTACCAGTGCTGTGCATTTTGGGGCTGTGATTCTTATTTAAACTCTAATGCTGAAGATTCCAGTCACCAAGATCAAGGTGCCTTGATGGATCGTGAGAAGGGTAAGTGTTTCATTGTACTAAACCGGCAGTATTATTTTGGGCCAGACTAGATAACAGTGTATGTTGGTTTTGAATAAGGAAATTTGAAAAATGTAAGCCTTTATAGGGATACAAAAGCCTTCTCTGAAAGTGCTTAGTGGCTACTTACAGATATGTGGTGTCATGTTCTTTGTAAATGTGTAAGATTTGCCTGTTTAAGGGCGGGGGGGNGCCAGAACAAAAGTTTGATGGTTATCAGTATTTCGACCTTCCTGTTCAGAAAGGGCTTGTCCTTCCACTGTCCACTTCAAGGCCTGTAGATCTTTCCCCGGTGATGAAAGATGTTGCTGCTTTGTTATAAAGCATTGTGAGTAGCTGGGACAGGCAGTAGTAACTCAAACTGCTGCAGTGATTTCTGCACTGAGCGTTCAACCTTACGTGGCAAACCAGAACAGCTCCACTTGTTAAAGGCTTGAATATTGGTGAAATGTTAGCTCTTTGATCTTTCAAAGGACTACTTCCATCCTAGGCCGCTTCACTGCATTTCACTTTTTTTTTTGCTTCCTACAACTAACCTGTTTTTCATTTTTATTGGATACAGCTGATGCAGATGTTCTAAGAAATGAGGAAAATGAGGAACTGGGACAGACTATTATTCATTGTACACCAGCAACAGGTAAATCTTATAATGTGCTTTAGCCACATTGTGAACTTCAGGCATGGTGTTATGCAAATAGCTGTCTGCAGAATTACATGTTTCATTCCTCGTAGTCATTCTGTACACAGAAGATTAAATTCTACACTGCTTGGGTGAAACTTCATTTGATGTCAATGTTGTTTTGGATGAGCAATCACAGAGATTTGCCTCGGCTTTAGGCACCCAGCACTATACTGGCGACGTAAGCGCAAGCAGAACGTGCCAGACTGTAATAGTTTTATTTGGAGCTTGCTGTGTTTAATGCACTGTCCCCTAATTCTGCGTTACTCTTGCCAAAGAGATGTCTGTGGAGCAGGCTGTATGAATGCTCATCTGTTTCAGTGAGGAGTCAGACTGTGCTTTAAAAGCTTAACTCCAACTGCTCTCATTGGTGGTTTTAACTAAGCCTGATGTCTTTTCAGAAGAGAGAAGGAGGAACGCTCGTGTGGTCTGTTCACCAGCCCTGCTGTGGCCGCATTAATTGACAGCAGAGGGCTGTTACAAGTAGCTGGAGCAGGCAGTAGCATCTCAAACTGCTACAGATATTTGTGCAACGAGTAGTCTTATTGGCATACTAGAACTACTCCAATTCAGGCTTGAACAGTCCAGGAGTGTTGAAAGTCTTTGATCTTGCAAACAAGTATTTTCATTCTAGGCAGCTTCATTGCTGCCCTTCTGCTTATCTCCCTCGTATTGCGAATTTCCACACACGGTTCCACTCAACTCCTAAAGCACTTGCTGCGGTGCCTCCTACTTCCTTGCATGTGCCACTGGCTCTCCAGAGGATTCCTTCTATAAAACTTGTACTCTCCTGTTTGTATAAACGGGAATACCGGAACACATCCATGGGGGGAACAGAATGCTTCCAGTGAAGCTACTTCTGGATGAACAGTAGTTTTCCAAGTCTTCATTCATTCTCTTCTCCTAAACTGGTGGTTTACATCCATTATGAAAATCTGTTTGCTCTTCATCTTTTGGGCTAGCTTCAGCTTTAGTATGTAGAATATCACAACGATTTCTTGATCACAGCCAAAAAAAATTGTGGTCAGAAAGTCAAATATTTTATTAATGTAACTGTACGTGATCTGAGAATTAATTTGACCGATGCTACTTACTCGCTTTTGATCTCCTGTTCACAGAATGAGAATTCAGATGGTGCATTACATGGGTTAAATCTTTAAAGCCTTTAGCTCTCTCTTTTTGCCCATGCCAGAGATGCTGTAGCTCTAAAAGGAACAAAGAGCTTGTTTTACAAGTTCACAATTTGCCTTGTTTTTCACCAGTCCCTCCCATACTAACAACTTGTTTTCTATACCATGCTGTCGTCTGGTCATAAGTAGGACACTCCACCCACCGTGTAAGTTGTGAATCATTGCTCATCTCGCAGATCCACTTTCCGCTTTGCCTAATGGCAGGAATGGATCGCTGAACGGTGGCACTCAAGTAGCTTAGCACTGAAAGCTGCAAAACTCATCCTTCCGAGCATGAATTTCCCCTGGTGGGTCGGGAATATTAGTGAGAGAGGAGGGTAATGTTTAACTCAGAGGATAGTTAGACCTTGGGAGAAAGACAGGGAAGTGTGATGAGTTTTGTTGTTTGTCTAAAGATATCTCACTCTACAGCTAGTAGAAAACAGACTGCAAATTGAGTTTGGAAGCACAGCATTGACATTTCAAGATTTCCTAATTAGGAGGTTGTTTCTGGTTTTGAGTAGATTCAGCTTAGCAGGTATTGCTGTGTCATGTGATTGTACTGTAAAAATAATTATTCTGGCAAGGATATCTTACTCAGGAATACCTGAGAAAAAAAAAAGGGGGGGGGGGGGGTTTTTATTGCTTTTATAACAGACCTGTAATACCAATAAGAACACTATTTTTTTGCCAA